>CM060464.1:9959793-10389793 GCA_030544235.1 Lepturacanthus savala
CTACAGCGGGGTAATGTCTCAATAATTTGATGCCTCTTTCAGAGCTGTAGCTCACTGGCAGTGTGATGACTTGTACAGCACATTAACATTCAAATTGGCAGGAAGGGGGTGGTGAATGGAAGCATCTGCTAATTGGAGTGCGGCTGAAAGCCCATTGATAAAAAAAAAAAAAAAAGACTTCTTGAACAGCAGGCAGGCTTGGAGTGACAGAGAGGGGTTTACTTATATAGCGGGGAGCGGCTCTGTTGGAGGAAACAGGAGGCAGGAGCCAAGCGATTGGAAGTGTGCGATTGGTGCTGACTCACTGCGGCTGCAATGATGGACAGGGCCTCCTCGTAGTAGACCCACACCTCCTCCAGCACATGGGCCTCCACCTCTGACACACCACTCGGGAGGGACAGTTTGATCAGGCTGTGAACACACTTGCTAAGTTTGGGGGACAGAAGCGAAACATTATAAAAAGCTTTTCATCCTAATAAGCGTGTTTCTGTGAATGGATTGTTAGGGAGTCGTGATGAGCATGCCTGCAGCGCGCCAGGTCGGCCTGTGGTTGCTTCTTGTGCAATGAGAGCGCGATTCTCAAAGCCTTCTTACACAGACGAGGGAAATGGGCTGGGGGCTCCATGGCTAAAGCTACACATCATAGAAGAAAATAATCCAACGTACTGCTCATACTGGTGTGTTTTTATTTTAAGATCAACAATACAGCAATGTTTATTTCTGTCTTGCCTGCAAGGGTCTCCAGCACTTTGGGTTCAACATTTTCAAGCTCCAGGACGGACTCCAGTACAGCGTCAACCTTGGGGTCGTTCAGTTTAGCACGAGCCTCAAACTCATACAACAACAGCAGAGTGTCTGTTGGGTCCATTGGGAAGCTTCCTATGAATTGATGTTGACAAAAAAAAAAATCAGTAACTGTTCTTTATCAGGTTAGAGTGTCCAAATAAATAATGACTCAGATACCTGATGCTTTCAGAGTTTTCCACACCTCCCAACATATCTGAATATGCTCCAGAGCCTGAGTAAGTTCTTCAGTCTGGAAAGAAATAGAATCATTCTGGACTCTGCATCACCATCTAGTGTTCAGTCCCTCTAACTGAGGCAGAGGGATTAAATTCAAACACCTACGCCAGCACCGGTAATGCGGATTGTCGCCTCTACTATACACTGGTCTCGGTAAATTTCTATCCACGTGGATGAAGAACGTGCTCGATGTAGGAGATGAGCAGAGGGCAATGATGGCGCACCTGGGCAGAGTGAGGAGACTTCCTGCTGTGCTCCAAAGAGGCGGCGGCAGCCATTAGCAGACACGTCTTCTGGCCCATGAGCACCGTACGATCTGGAGGGCACAGCTGGGAGAGCTATATGTTCATACAGATGCACACACGTATTACATAGGAAGTATGTATGATAGGCTTTGGCTGTATCAAGGAGTCTATTGACATGACCCCATGTGATTTGAGGGAAACAGAGATGACACAAGAAAAAATAATTGAATGATCGTAAACTGTACTCCGGATGTAGAATAATTCTTTCTGGTAAACTCTCAGAAGTGGATGTGAAATTTCTGAAATCACAGCCAGTAGGCAGTTTCTTTAATAGTGTGGTCAGGAAGAAGGTGCTTGCAACACTGATGTCTCAGCTGTGTGTTGAGTGCACACTTCTAAGAAGCTTTCTGAGGAAGAGTCGTGACTCATTCACTAAATTGACCAACATTTTTTCCTACTTAAAAATCTTCGTTATTCACGCAAGGTTCAAATCCAGGCATTCTGCTGGTTAGGGTTGACTGTGGTTACTGTCAGGATGGAGCACTGTGCCTTACTATCACTCTTTATATCATTTATCTTTTTAATGCGTTAAGTAACTGTTCAAGTATTATTGATCTACACCCACATGCAGTACTATACTGTAGGTATTGATTAATTAACTTCACAAAGCTAATAAGTGCACTTGCCTGGTAAGAGAGCACAAAGAAATCCCTCATTCTGTCAGGGCTGCTCTCACACTGTAGAGCCGAGTTCCAAGCTGTAACGTACACACATGGAAAAATGAAGGTGCTGCAAGATTTTAAGTGATAGCATTCCATGTCAGATTGAGAGATAACGAGTCTTAGTACCGATCTTCCTGAACCAGTTTGCTTCCTCTGTGCGTTTCTCAGCAGTCATGCAAGATTGGTGTGAAACTTTCTGCAGAGCTGCAACAAAACATCCGAGGGTCATGAAGCCCAGCAGATATTGCAGACATTTCTTTCACGAATGCTTTTAACCGCTGTTCCATTACGTGCTCACCCATTTTCAGATATGGTAGCAGGACATCCAGACTCACATTCCTACAAGGAGTGATATGTTAAAAAAGCAGCACAAGCAATATTATATAAACACTTAGGTACTTCCCCTCCCCTCACCTCATCTCTTCATTCGAGCTTTCTATCTTGGAGAGCACAAGACGAACCAAACACCTGTGGAAAAAAAAGATTAATGGAGAAGCTGGCGTTGACCTATTTTCTTTCACCTACTAACTGTATTATACAGAGACACACTTTCGGTGGAGAAGCAAGGAAATATAGGTCAGTGGATCATAGAGGTGTAGGAAAAGCTATCAGACTTGCTACAATCTCTCAGCACATAGGCTATCTCTAATAAATCTTGTCACTTTTATGTGTGATACTCTACCATCTTGTTTTTGTTTACACATTCTGAACACATGAACACAGAACACTCTCAAATCGACAAAATAAAAGATTTAGCATCTGAAATGCAGGAGTCGGTATTATTACATCAATGTCTTTTGTGCCTTTTATGAAATGCAGTGATTTAGTTGTGAAGTAACTGAATAACAAACTTCTAAAGGCATTTTCTAGGCATCTATCTATCTATCTATCTATCTATCTAGTTACAAAACTCTTCATTTTTACTCTCTATATATGTTACAGTTCTCACAGACCTGAGAGCAGTCAGAACCTGGGCTTGATCACTGGAGTTTTCACACAAACTCTCCAGTGCCCTCATGGCCGTGTCCTGCTGTTCGTTCTATTACAGGGGCGGAAACGTGCATTAATGTCAATGCCATCACACAGTACACTAAAATTATAATCTCCACAAATTCTATAAGAAGACAATACCTAAGATATCTAAGAAGAAGAAGATTGGTAGGCCTTCCCCTTCCACTACATATGGCGACCATTGAGGCTGAGACGTGTTCCACAATCAACTTTTAGACCGTTCTGAGTACCCCATCTGGTACTCATAGTGCGCTGCATTGCTTATGATTGTTGGTGTGAACCCACTTATCACACTTATGCACTCAAAATAGCAAGTGTTAAGTAGAGAAGTATGCAATTTGAGACTCAGCATGTGTCTATACCTTACACTCACAGATTGCCATAAAATGTTGCTGATAGTTAGAGAAGGGAATGTCCATTAGGCTGTATAGTCCTTTTTAACTTTTAAATACCACAAATAAGTGATTTGATAATATAAACTGCCTCATGTTAACATAATACATGGTGCACTGTGGTTATCTCTGCCCTCAGCTGAACAGTGAAGAGATTTTCCTGGAAAGGTGCCCCTGCAGCACTGGCACCTTAACAAACCAGTATGTGTGCAGTGTCAAGGACATGCTTCCTCATAGGCTTCCCATCCGCAAACACAGATGGGACTGATATTCAATATTCAATAGTTGTGTACAGTCAGTCACGCACCCAGAGATGAGTCCTACCTCCAGAGCAATCTGAGCAGCCAGACTGAGGAGATTAGAAGCAGCATTCTCAGATACCAGCAGTTTGTCCCCACTGGACATAAGACTCTTAGACAAAAGCCCCAAAGCATTCACTGCCTCTGTAGCTGGTACAAAAAACATAACCTGTGATAGTTTCATCACTGCACTGAGAAGATACTGAACTGTAGCTGTAATTGCATGTCAACACAACCAGTATGTGTCCTTTTACTATAAATTTTGTTTTTTAGATACCTTTTTCCACATTGTTCTCCTGCACTGCAATCTTGTACACACTGAACTGAGTGAAAATGCTGTCAGGATCACATCTCTCTGCTTCTTTAATTGATTCTTTTGCCTAAGAACCACAAGTGTTGACATACATGTAAACAAAGTGTTCCACTATACACAGTAAAAAAGTGTCGGCCTTGCGACTGGACAAGAAGGCAGATTCCATGAGTCACTGTTGGGGCTGAAATTGTTTTACCTTTTCCAGTTGCTTTAGTTGCAGGAAACAGGAAGCTCTGTTTCTCTGCAGTTTGGCCAAGTTAGGGTCCATCTGACCTGCCTTAAAGAAACTGAGGGAGTAGTTATACCACTGCAGAGCCTCAGCGTAGCTTCCAGCCTAGAAAGACAGATAGGCATTATTAAACTGTACTTTATAGAAATCTATCCTCTGTATTGACCCTGTCCAAAGTATTTAGGAGGAGTGGATAGCCACAGTGCAACAACTATCTATAAAACTGAGACCATTATCTTGATCAAGGCGCAATTGTAGGATTTTTTTTCTAATAGACAACATGCAAACTCCACAGAGAAAATACTTCTTGCTATAAGACAACAGTGTTAACCACTGATCCATTAATTTTATATGTATAGACAACACAATACATTACAAACTTCAGAGTAAACAAGACTGTGTTACCTCAAAGTGCTTGGATGCTTTATCCCATAGCATGACATGTAGCTTTGTGAGGGCCTGTGGATTCAGTTGTGCACCTGTGTAGTGGCCTGGGTGGGTGTTAAAAAGGTCATATTAATATTGAAACACAGCTTTCTATGAAATCGAGAAATGGATTGCTAAATAATGTACCAGTGATGATATCCTCTATTTTCTGTTTGCCCAACAGCTCTTTGCCTCTTTGCAGCAGCAGCTCAATGTGCAAAACAAGAGCATTTCCGAGGTCAGGAGATGACTCAAAGTGCTGACCCACACGTTTCAAAAAATCAAAGGCCAACACCTCTCTAGAAACACCAAAACAGATATCATTCAGAGCTGAATAGTGTATGTCTGGACATTTTTTACAGACGAAATGTTTGCGTATACACGGTTGTGTCTTTGTATTTCTGTAATGAGCCAGGTGAGAGGATTTACCTGTCTTCAGACATGAGTAGTTTCACTGTACTGAGACACACTTCAAGAGAAACCTCAGATTCCAGCATCTCTTTAAGTCCTAAAAACATATTTTCAAGATCTGCTCTTAAATGTCATCTTATTATTCCTTATATAATCACAATATTTTACTAAAGGAAACTCTTCTGGAGCACCTGACATGATTTGTAGAAGCCTAGAGAGGAATTATGACTGTAGAGACTTTAGTACTAATACTTCTAGATATATTAGTGTAAACCATTTGTAACCATTTTTTGATTATTTCTGAATCCACTTTTTTCCAGTAGCTTTAGAGAATCAAACTACTGATATTCCATTTTCGAGTGTCTATTTCTAAAACCTCTGACACCAACGCCCCGCTGCTGCCTATGTTAATCAAGTTCTGTATAAATTATTCAAAGGGGCTCTACTAATAACTAACCTGTTCTGATATGATCATCTGGGGCCTCACATCTCAGAAGTATTCTGATATTTAAGTACCGCCCAGATGCGCTCACACATTCCTGTGAAATTGCACCGTGTTACAAGGTACATGAGCATCTCAAGACATATTTGTGTGTGCATGATTCAAAACACATGTATACATTACACGGTGAAAGTGATTTTTCATATCCGACCTTGTTGGCTAAGCTGACAGCATTAAGAGCCTTCTCCTGAAACCTCTGACAGTCCCACTCAAAATAAACAGTGGCAAGGAGCCGCAAAACCTTGGCCTAAAGAGATGACATTTGAAACAGTACAGTTATTTCTAATTTGTACACAGTATACAGCCTGGCTTCTATCAAAGTATGTACTACACTGACTAACCTGGACGTCGGCTCCAGGAGCGTATTTCATATTCATCTTCCCAATGTCATAGCTTTGGCTGCAATACACACAAATAACACCTTTTCCTAAACGTTTTTCTTTTCTCTGTGCTTTTCTGTTGGAATTATACATTATGGTGTTTACCTCAACCAGAATGCACTGTCCTCAAACTTTCTCAGGTTGTAAGCGTCTACTCCAAAGTTGTAGCACATAAGGGAGAGGTAGACAGTCTGCATTGTATGGAAAAAAATGTTAGAGAATACAGAAAACATAACCACCCTTTTTCATTGCAATGTAAAATTAAAAATAAGTTTTCTTTACTTCTTTTGGTAGCCGCAGCAGCATGTCTTTACAGCGCTGCATACAGACCACCGCCTCGCTATTATTCCCTTGATTTATGGCCTGAAAAGAAGCAGATACTTTTAATTTCCACTAAAATGTCAGAAAAACAAAATGAAATTCCTCATTAACAGAATGTGATTTCCACCTCTCATTGTTTCTCAGTTCACATCTTAGCTGTCTCACACTTCGTACTGCAAGTCTGTCAGAATGGCACTTCCTCAGCTGCCAAATATCACAAGAACAAATATTCACGTGGAAGGTGTTGAACATCATATGCGCCACAGCTCACCGATTCTGCCTGGCAGGAGAGAATTCGAAGCAGCTCCTTCTCCACATCGCTTTTGGATGAACTGATGTCGGCTGCACCGTCAACTCTGGATGATAGCTGGCTATAGAGGGATTCCAGGCTCTTGAGATTTTGAAAAAAAAAGTGTTAAGACACAAGATAATATTTATGTTTACTCTCTCAATTTCGTTTGTCATTTTCATGTTCTTCACCTTTACAGCGAGCCTTAGGAAGTTATCTGCCATCTGGGGATTTTTGCAGTCTAGCCAGGTCCTTCCTGTTTTGCTGGCCATCTGTAAAGAACAGACACTGACAAACAGAACTCATCCTCCTGAAATGCCCGGCACTACAGTATAGCTTACCAGGATCTGCTTGCGGATGATACCCTCTGTTGGATTCTCTGGCTCACAGCAGTACAAAAGGCTGCATGCGACATGGCGTACTGTGCAGATGATTAGAAAATATGAATATGACATGACACAAAACCTTGTCTGTCACCAGTTACTCCTACCTTCTGTCAATATTTTGGATGCTATAGTCGAGTATTTTCAAGATCATGATCATCAGTAAAATTATTTGTGTACATCTACCTTTGGCTTTCTGAATTTTACTTATGGTGGTGCCCACATTCTTAGTAAGTACCCAGTTCCACAGCTGGATAGCACACTCCTCAAGCTGTAATATAAATAGGGAAAAGAAATTTGAATACAAATAGGCCTTATTTAAAGTGAATATTCCTGTTTACAGATAAATGTTGCTTTTGTTCTTTTATATTTTCTTCACTATTCCAATACATCCATAACAATACTGTGGGTTACAGTTAGACCTTTGACTCACTCTCACACTTGTCTGTACCTGTGGATCCAGTATTTTAGGGCAATCCTCTAGGCCAGAGACTTCAGAGAAGATATTCTCTATCACCTCACTGTAATCTGTCTGCTGTTTCTGCAGCAGCTTTTCTGTGAGGCCTGTATGTAAAGAAAAACAAATCAGAACATGTTGACAAGTGATGTCTACAGCAGACACCAAAACATATCATTACCCTGACACCATCATCACTTCCCCATTGGAGAAAATAAGAAAATTTGCTCACTGCAGCGCCACCTGCTGGTTATATACAAACTCTAAGCAACAATGCTGCCTTATCAGTGTAAAGTGAGTTAACTCTTTTTCTTAAAATATGTTTTCCACACAACCAATGCTGGTTTTGTGTCATTAAAAGTCTCATTTAGATAATAACCATTTTGATATCTGATTGTAGCCAGCTGCAGACCTAAAAGACATTAATATTAATGCCCACTATTGATTGTTTTAGTAATATATTGTTATTAAAGCCTAAAAGCACACATTTTATTATAAGTAATCAAACAAGTCAGCAGAAGCAAGATTTTGAGGATAAATGAATGGGCACACGAGATGAAACATCTTATTACTAACATTATTATATATAACATTTATTGTTGAAAAATACAGAATATTGAAGAATGATAAAAACATTGGCTTTCTGGTAAGCTTTGTTTCTTTATGTGCATGTAGGATAATGTGGAGGTATAATATAAGGCGCCTATTCCCTGTATTTTGTGGATGTAACTTGGATAGTCTCATAAGAGCTTAATGCTAAGATATAAGCTAATGCTAGGCTAACGTTAGTTTTGCTACTAGCTAACGTTAGTTATGCTACTAGCTAACGTTAGTTATGCTACTAGCACAACTAACGTTAGTTTAGCTACTATCAGTACAAATGCAATTCGTCGCCTTAAAACAACACTTTATATGCAGTAAACGGCATTTACTTACATTTCACGGTTGAAACAAAACAGTTCATATTTCAGGTTTTAACCATAAACGGTATAAAGTAGTTTTAACACGACTGAGATTTCGGATTAGTTATCACCGCAGTAATGTTAGTTGTCACAAATTCCCGCGAAGTTTTTCCAGGCAGGAATATTTAGCAGGTAAATTAACAAAATCCAACTTTATATCAACTATATCTGAAATAAGGCTGGTCGATATTGTCAACGTTTGGTTATTAATATATTTTTGTTGCATTACATTTCTCAATGTTTCTCGGAAATACAGTTTGCAGCAGAGTAGTTAGTGTTTTATTTATTAAAATTAATTTCACTAGTATTTAATATGTAGTTTGGTTATAGTTATTGATTTATTATTGACCAATTAAGTACATTTACTGCAGTACTCAAGTATTTGTACTTTAATCGTATATTTCCATGTGATGCTACTTGATTTTTCTACTGCATTAATATATTTTAATATTCTAATACCTATATTATATTAAATTGTTGCTTTTTGTCTTCAGAAATGTGTTCAACATTGATAAACTAAAACTTTAAAATGCTCTCATATGTATTCATAATTAAAACAAGTAGTAAAATACACTATATAACATATAATATAACATAATATTTTAAATTCAGGACTTGTACTTGCAAGTATTTTTCACTGACAATATTTCTACTTTTATTTAAGTAAAATATCTGAGTACCTGAGTGTTTATTTGTTATACAGCATCTCTGTTTAAGCAATATGGGGTTGAAGCACTTTTTATTGTACAGGAGTATATGTTTACACCATTTAAAACATCCACTCCACCACTTTTGGAAACCAATACCCAAATTTTCTGAACCATTACAAAGTAACCAGATAGTTTGGTCAACATGACTAAACCTGAGACCTTTGCACTTCCTAAAACAGCCGAGTAATCAGAGCATGAATGCACATTTGCTCTGTTAAGCGAAAGAGTTCTCTGTTGTTCAGTTGTTCCTGTTCTAAAAACAGGATTATCAATGGTTCCCTGAACATGACTACTGTGAATTTTGTTCATCTGTGAAAAATATGTATTTTTTATTGAATTACATATTGGAGTGACTTTTATTCTGTTACCTGTTTTTTCTCCTAATTTTACATTATGTTTAACTGAATTCTAAATCATAAATCATCAATTATTCATACCACACAATCTTAAATTGTAGGCCAGCTATTAACGATGATGCAAGATTTATTTCTCAAAATCTACTTTTCCAACCTATGATACTAGCTTTACACAACTCAATGTATATTTGTGACACGAGAAATTGTTTTACTAATATTGCTGACTTTTTTGCCATAGGATTATATTCCTTTCTTCCAAATCTGCAGCATGACCCACATGTGGTGACTGTGACGTTGTCTTCACTCAAGACTGACTACATCCATTTGATCAACAGGGCGGTCAGTCACTTACCCTCCAGCCCTCAACCCGAAGACAGACTTTATTTCTACTGGCTCATTTACCCAAGACTTTACTGTTGGAGCAAAAGGAAGAGAGCATGCTGTGTGTGTAGAACCAGTTAGTCCCCCATTGTGTGTTTTGAACAGCAGAATCTAAAATAAAATGCTTTAAATCCACCCCTCTCAGCTAGCAACTTCCAGCAATTGTTCATCAGGAGACTTATCTGCTACCCTCCTGGCTCAGTGGGAATGTCTCCTCCACTGAAGACATAAAAGTGAACACACGCTAAGAAAATTGCTGTAGCAGACACAGCGGTTTCACTTCTTCTTTGTGCATTTAGTTGGCTACTCTTCAAACCTATAAAGCCTATATCCTACTTTGTTAATATTTTTGAATGGGACAGTTGTCCGATCACTGTTACTTCTGTTTTTACTCTTGATGTTTCTAGTGTTTTGTCTGAAACACATGGAATTACCTTGTTGAAATGTGCCATACAAATGTCATGCTTTATATTATACTGTTTTTTTACCAGTGGAATGTGAGTAAATAGTAACCACAATCTCATCCTTGTCTCACTTAGTTTAAGACCCACCTCTTTAAAATAAAAGAAAGTTAAGATAAATCATAGAGCAGAGCCTTATCATTATCAATTTAAACATAATATATTGTGATTTTTTTGATAATGTATTAATCCTGGCTCCTGTATTTTCCATCACTGTTTTTGCTGCTGCAGGGAGGGGAGAGTTTTTCATGTGGTTCTCCGACTTGAGGAGGACCTCGCCCAGGACACGGCACTCCAGATCATGTCCTCAAAAAAATGGCGTCTGTTTAAGTACCGACGAGGGCCGCCAGGTGAGGGCAGGATGTTCTTATTTACAATACCTGCTACTGTGACCTACCACAGCGGAGCGATTGTTGAAGTGATAAAAGAAAACAGTCTGCAGCACATCCACACACTGCAGGGTAGTGCAGGGACAAAAGAGGACTGTTGACATTGATATAAAAAGCTGCCTATCCTGTTTCTGAAGATAAAAATAAATCCAGCAAATATTTATTCTAAACATTTATACAGATTTAGACAGACGCTTTCCTCTTTAGAAAAGATAACTGCTGTTACCTTTAACCTCAGTTCCACAGTAGGTTGATTTAATCAATTAGCTCAACACACAAAACACACAACACACAGCCTTTAAAAGTAGGTTAATGATCTAATTTAACTTTTTTGGTCGCATTTTCATTTAGAAAATTGACAAAAGATCAGTAAGGTAATGTTGATACTGATCAGACCTACTCACAATAAGTTAAGGATATTGTTATTTACACAAGTGCTTTTCCTATTTGGTCTGAATTTTAATGAAATATGGAAAAGTTCCCTTTGATATTGCTAATAATGAATGAAAAAACACCATTTTCATTAGTTTAAATGTGTATTACCCCAAAAATGTATGAAATCCCACTGAGTCTCTCACAATATCCTAATTTATTGTGACGAATCCCAAGTTAAATTTCAGTTGGAGTGGATATAATTAGGGATTTCTATTTTATATTTTATGTTTGTTTTTTGCCATAGTATTTTTAATTTACATTTTTAGCAGCTAGTATACAGCCTTGTACATTTATTATATAACATCACACATAGTTGATGCATTCAAACAAAGAGCAAAGAAACAGATAACAAGCAGTACTGCTTGTCCTGTTTTGACAAATGGTAAATCAAATAAAATTGAGCATATAAATTGCAATAAGTGCAAAATACAAGCGTTATAATAAGTGTCTACAAGCTCAGAAACTGCATTATCCTCCAGTTATTCATTCACTCCATCATCTGTTAATTCTTACCTTAGATTAATGAACCTTAATTAAAGACCTTCTTTCATATGCTCCTAAACAGGTTGTTTAGCCTTTAATATGTGACTTATTCTTTTTAATGGAAGGCTTGATAACATGTCTCATCCGTTGACTAGGGCTTGGTCTTTGTTTTTTGCGTTTTATTTCCACATCGGTGCATATTTCTCATGTTTAATGGTGTCAATATAACAACCCTGCATAGTGACTCATGGTGTTCTCACTCTTAAACAGACGCATAGTGATCTCCTTTCTCAGTCGCATGAAGGAAGGAGTCTGTCCCCCCCAAAAAGTGACGTTGCGTCCTTCCTCCGTGTCTCCATAAAACGTGCCTCACGCATGGACTCAGTGTTGCACAGAGGCGAAAGGGAGGAGAAATTGTCCAAGGCGCGCACGAAAGGCAGGAGCTGATTGATCCTGTTTTTTTGTTTTTTTTTTTCTTGCGGGCTATATCCCAAGTCACCAGTCAGAAACTGATACACGAATCAATTAACTTTTTTTTGTTCCTTTTTTGTACCCCTTCCATTAAATTCTATTTCATCTAACTCGTTAGTTTGAGAGCACCTGCCCCGAGGATACAGCGGTACATCCGCCTGCTCACTGCGGGATCGGGAGTTGGACTGTCCAGCTGCGCAGGAGAGCTCCCCTGCGGAACGCGTCATGGGATCCGAGAGAATCACCGCCGCTTTTTGCTTGTACACCTGAGGGTTTATTTTTTTGTGGAATTACAAGGGGCTTTTTTTTTTAAAGAAAAGAAAAAAAAACTCATCGATTTGCTGCCATAAAGAAGAGATTTTTTTGTTTGTCACTCGGATTTATAAGCGGGACTTTTTTCCACTCTTATTTCTCACACACGGTTTGGATTTTGCCAAAGAGTTGGCAATGATGGTTCCGCCCGACTGCGTCAAATTGGCTATCATCTTGTGTTTTTCAACGCTTACAAATGGTAAGACGGCGTTATTCTCACACCGATTAGCTGTTTACACATAAAGAGTTTGTTTGCATTAAAGAGCAGAATTTTAACACCGCACAGTTTGGACTATTAGGTGGATTTCAGCGAATGTTTGGGGGATTATCACTTTGACAGACAATGCATGTAAGAAACCACCAGTGATTAGAAGAGAATGTGCTGAGATTATTATTAGGTGTAGTCTTCCTTATTAATATAACTCTTATTCTTCCTATTTTAAATTATGGTGACCAAGACTTGTATTTCTAGCATTAACTGTTTGCCCCCAGTTTCACTGAAACATCTGAAAGTGTGTATAAATATAACAATAGAATATCTAAATGCATTTTTTCGAGAAATTATATTTCAACAGGTTAAGGTTGTTATTGGACCTGCAGTTCTCACTTTGGCCGCCAGAGGTAGTATGGTCCCATTCTAATTGGGTGATTATAAACAAGTTTAATACAACGTGAGGAGTCTTGACAGGTATAATTGTAACAGACGAGCTGACTTTTATATTTGTATATGCCGGTAACTGAGTTTAAGAAATAATCATTTGTCTTGGCTTAAGATGTGTTACGTAAGATATTCTAAATCAGCCTCTAGGCTGTTATAAAAATGTTTTTTTTTCCAGCAATTCTTATCAGGGAGTAGAGGATTAAACATCTTGAGAAGAGAATGCATGTTTCTACTGATGGCGCAATCAGCTTCATTGTTTTAGTGTCACTCCACAAAATAATGTAGATTATGAAAGGTGGATGTTCCTCCACCTTGTGCCAGGTTGTCACTGAGGTACACAGATAGCCTTCCTCACCATTTCCAAATAAACAACCCATCCAAACAAAGGAAATACTTCTCAAACCCCCCCACCCCCCACCGACACACACACACACACACACACACACACACACACACACACACACACACACACACTATCAGCCTATGTAGCTTTGTCTACAATGTTTTTAAGTAGATTTCCTTCACTGTCCACACACAAAGCGTGGGAAAGACACAAGGAGGAAGCGGACGTAGGGGCAAAAGGCAGCCTGGAATTGTTCTGGCTAGTAAAGGTCACGGAAACGTGGCGTGCTACCTGAGCAAAGATTTCTTCCAGAATCTTCTTGTGCTAATATTGTCATATTCCATCGGCAACATAATAGAAAGGAGGAAAGGAGAGCATTGTTTCTGCATTGTAGGCACTGACTGGTAGAGTCATTAATTATTGATGGCACATCATCTGTCTTTAATTATGCTGATGTATGTTCTAAATTCATCCTGGTAATATTAACTCTATGATTGGCCACCGAAATGAAGAATAAGATTGCATCCTATCGGTAATGGTGCAATGGCATGACAGTTATAATTCTATCAGACTTGCATTGATTGAATTTGATTTGATTGATTGATTTTACTTAGACAATGTTCTTGCTTTATAGTAGTTATATCAGTGAACAGGAGCAAAACAGTATCTAAAAGATAGTACCACTCTGTAAGTTGTTAATATTTAACTTGCTTTTAATTCAGCGCTTTTAATGAGCGCAGGTCAAGTGCATTGCGTTTTTGACCGCAATCTCAGCACTGCAGATGGTTTCATTTCACTTTTTCTTTTCTGTAGGTCAGTGTGAGTTAAAGCTGTTATGCATATCACTTGGGATGTGATCAATTCATTAATATTCTCAACCGTGTCTGTGAATTCCATATCCAGGTAATTCCAAGAAAAATGTCTTGTGTTGCACAAGAATTGTGAAACAAACCGAGACATTCAACATGTAGATTTAAATGCTTTTAATCAGTGGTATTTCATGGTTTGGAAGAAAATCTGGAAAAACACACTTCAAGTAAAAGGATGATTCAAAGAGGTAATGATTTAACAGATGATTGGATTTGAAACTGGAAGCTGCCTTGTTTGCTGTGGTTGTAATATAATTCTTTTGTCTTTTATTCATTATGTTTATTCATCTTTATCAGTCAGTGTTCTATACAATGTTCTATAGCATAACCATTTGTTTTTCTACAACCAGGACAGTAATTTCTTTTAAAGACTCCTTTCAAGCAGAAGTAGTAGATCTTTGGGAGTCATTTTTCTTTTCTTTCCTATTCGGAAACTTTTGATAGAGTGAAAAATGGGATTGATGAGAGGTCGGCCAAATGCAGTAGAGGCTCATCACTCAGTTGCATTTTGTCTGAGTCCATGCAGGCAGCACAAGAAAAAAATATTTTCACACTGTCTCACCTGGATTGGCAGATTTACCAGCAGAGCAGAAAAAAAGGTTTCCTTAACACAGGGAAATTTAACTGAACAAATTGCTTTGTGTAGTTGTTCTTATAGGATGAAAGAAGCATCTGGTACATGCTAGACAGATCCACTATAAGCCAGCAATATATTTTCTTCAAATCCTGCATGAGATTTCAATTTCAAGGAGCTTCTGTCTGCTTACTAGTCTTAATCATACATTATGGAACAAACATTCCTGTTTGTTGGCTGTGCTCAACTTTATATAACCTAGAATGGCCACCCATCATGGCCAGATGTTCCTTTATTTTGCTTTTTTTTAAGGGGAGTCTGGGGCATTTTGCCTCCAAACCTCCAAAGGTTAATATACGGCTAATAAAAAGGCACTCACTCTAACTGTTGTCTTAACCTTGCAGTTGACAAAGTGGAGGGGCTTCAGAAGGTCTCCAGGAGAGAGACTAGTCCAAGACTCACACATAGCACAGCTAAGGTAGTGGTAGCTACTCCTTATTTTGGCAGGTGGACCCAGGTCTTGTCAGAGGTATCGACTTTGCATTGTAAATCTGCCATCTTTTTGGGCCTCTTGTGAATCACTGTTCTTGAAAACCTCCACCTAAAGGTAATTTGCCATGACCTGCAACTGGCATGAAAGAGTTTTGCAGCAGAATACTGTAACTGCAATGCCACGTCTGGAAGAGAAAACACTAGCCATGTTTCCATCAATATATACCATTTTTGAAGTGCTATATTAGAATATGTTGATGGAAATAGCTGAATTTAGGGGGAAAATGTCCAGAATTTTGTAAAAAAAAAAAAAAAAAAAAAAAAGGGGGGGGATATGAAAACACTTTTGTCATATAAGTTCAGTTTCTGCTGCTGTATTTCCACAAATCATGGCCAAGAATAATTACAACTTGCACAATAGAAACTAATTCCTGAAGATCATACTCCATTTTATTTCCAGTCGCCATCTACTACTACTTCGACTCTGTTTATTACAGCCGTGCATAATAACCTATGAATTTTGCAGCCTAGTTTATTCACTCCAAAGCAGTTGATGGAATCGCACCTGATTTGCATTCCCTTCTTTTTACGGCATTCAAAAGTTTGCTTAAAGTTGGCTTAAAAATTAGACTCTTAAAACTGAGTTGAGGCTTTTAAACTCAACAAACAACAACTTACAACAAAACACTGAGAGATCATTTAAAAATCTGTTCATGTGTAGTCCATGGCTACTGTTTTGCTCCTGACGCCATGCTCACGCTCTCGTGAAAATGACTCATCACCAAAGATTCAATATTCTTTTGTTAAGCAGTAATCTCCACCCTTTCTGTGTCGTTTGTTGCCACATAAATATTAGGATGTAGCAAGGTTAAGTAATTGAGTCATCACGTTGTATTGTTTATTTTACCTTGAAAACACCAAAAAAAGACCTCCTGCGCCTAACTCTCAAGACCCGTTTCATGACAAAGCCGGAAGTATGGGGACATGAAGTGTGTCCTCTGCAAAAGAGACGGGAATTCCGTACATTATTCTGCACACTTAAAGGGCTGTGACTCTCTGTTTTCCATCCAATTCAGTGACAGTACAGTCATCTCATACAGTAATAGTGTTTTATTACACAGCATCAACCATGAGTTACTGGAAACGTGCTGCAGCAGTATAGGTAGTCGCATCTTTACAACAGTTTATGCCAATTTATAATATCCTTCCATGTCACATTTTCTCTCAGCTTCTTGACTGTACACATCATTCACCTCAGTAATAGTTTCTTATATCTTCCACCTTCAGAATTAGGAAGTTGTTGGAGTGATAACTCCATGCAGTGGTTGTACCAATCCATAATTAGTAGGAGTGATATATTATTAACATACTAAGAAAGGTAAGAATTTATCTTAGTCTAGGGTCAACATTTTCAGTTACATTACTGAACCTTGCACTGTCTCCAGCATGGATTAATTGAAAAACCTTTGTCTCTGTTTGGCTCTTTGAGACTAAATATTTGAATTGCCTCTGGGCTACAAGCATTTCTGAATAGTGTAGAGTAGATCCTAGAATCAGACACTGTTTGCATTTTACGTCTTTATTTCCTGATTGGTAGTGATCCTACTACAAATATTTTCAAACACTGTGTCCTGTACCGCTTTCCTCAGTCAATGCTAAGTGAGGACAAGGACACACGTAATTCTGGTCTAATAGTAATAGTTAGGATGGTCCTGTGGTAGTAATCTGGCTCAAAACCCCCATCATCATTTGAATGAGAAACTAAACCAGAAGTCAGTCTCAGGAGTCTCTCTTTCTCTCTCTCTCTGTCTCTCTCTGTCTCTCTCTCTCTCACTTTCTGTTCCATGCCTGTCCTCTTCTTAATGGCTCCTAATGAGAACCAGCTTCAGGTCTCTTTGAACCAACACAATAAGCACAATTTCTGGAATTGTTCAAGCAATCTGCTGCAGGAATGCAGCACACAGCTGTTACGTGGGGGTTAGGGGTGTCAGGACGCTTGCTGAGGTCAGCGTTGGGCAGGCACTGGGGCAGGTGGGAGTTTTGAGGGTGTGGGTGTAAAGAGACAACCGCAGGATGTTTTTTTTTTTCTCTCGCTTTCTTTTAGTGGGCCGTTGAGGGCCCCTGCTGATTCATCCATCTGTAGCACGTTACTGAGGCGAATAGAGGAACATTTTAAGAGATAAGCTGCCTGCTAGTGCAATTCGAGGTCAGGATGATCATTTTCGGTTTTGTTATTAGTGTGTTTTATATTGTCCACATTTTTATGAGAGCGTGTCAACAATTGACATGACAAATGTGCAAAAATTAGTCTTGAAACTAGCACATGGTATATTGTTCTTTTTGCCATTTGTAATTAACAGGTCCCAGGATCAACTTCCGTTTGATCCATTATTACTGAGTTCTCAAGACAAACACAAGCTTTATGAGAACACTCAAGGGAAATTTGTGTGACAGCTAAGGAGCAATCAAAAAAATGTAGTTATTAACTTGTGATTTGTAGATTCTCTCACGGTAGGTCAGGAACCTTGATTTTGATCTCAATATCCAGCTGAGAGCACGTGGTCTCACATTATGAAAGAGTGTTAGCCACATCCCTTCCCCTCTGTATAACCTTGGACAATAAAACAATGATGTTATAATATTTTTTGAGGAAGTCAGTATTGAGTGCCACTGCCAACACTGGCACCGTTTGCTCATTCTTAGGGCAACAGCTGTTCTGAATAATGGACAAATACTAGGCGTCTGTGTATGTGTGAGCATGTGTGTGTTTGCAATTGTAAGTGCAGGTGTACAGTACTTGTGTGTTTGTGCATGTGTGTGTGCATATCCATTTGCGTATCCATTAGTTAATTCATGTGTCAGCATGTCAGCCTGGCAGTGAGCTGTTGCGTAACTCTATTGTCTTTCTTTATTCCATGCTACGAATAACGTTTTCCCTGAAGACTGGCATATTTTGAGGGTCAACTTAATAAACTTGTTTTCTAACCACAATGACAAGCTGTTCAGGGAGCTCAGTGAAAAGAAGGAAATCACATATGGGACCGTGACACCTCCTGGACAGCAGGCAGAATCACAGTGTTTCCTATGTTGAATGCAGCGAGGGGGACACATCAACAGATACAGTTGGCTATACACCAAATAGAGGCCACCATTGAATTGAATATATTGGCCTCGTACTTTCCCCACTATACCGTAATTTCATTTCGAGTGCAAGGTCAATGATAAGTGAAAAACGACTTGTTCCAAAAAGAGCGGAAGGGAGCAGCTGATTTAGAGGAAACGCATGTGGACATGTTGGAAGACACTCATTGTGGGCTGCTTCAGTTCTCCCTGATTCTGACTGTTTTTGACCTTTCTGGTAAAGTGGCACAGCTGCTCCCTGTATCAATGATTTCTCTATTCCACCTGCTTTCTGTTTTCCTTTCTTCACACACTTACTTACACGCACACGGACATACCCACTGCTCACAGTACATTCAACAACCCCAAGTGCTCTCTCACAGCAGAGTTCCAACTATGTTTTCTATTCGGTTGTTAAGTGTGACAGTGAGTGATGAACACCATTAAAACAATGCTGTAAATGTGCAGGTTTATTAGACTCCATCCTAAGTACTTGTGTGTGTCTGTATTTATTCAACAGGACATTCAGAGGGAGAACACGCACCCAGAATTCTGCCCTCTGAGAATCCCCTCATTCTTCATAAGGGGGACAAACTAAACCTTGTGTGCAGGTATGTAAATCATTTCCCTTTATCAAAATAAAGTAGATCAAAACAACACTTAGATACTATCATTGTTAAATGTAACATGAAGCCATTATTGTTAGTATTGCATCAATTTGAGAAAGAAGACTTATTATGTAGTAGAATTCCACATTTTTAGTGATCTGTCTGTCACAACCACCAGAAAGTTTAGAGTCTAGTCTCATGCATAATAGAAACGCTACACGTGCCAGCTACAATGAAGCTGGGACAATCCTTGACAGGAACCAGTGGTGGCGGTGGTCCACATTTATCAGCAAGTCCCTTAAGGATTGATTGGACCCAAGTGTGCTGCATTCACATTTGTTAAGAATTTAAAGAGCCTTGCTTCATTTTGTAGGCCCGCAAGGAATGTTTAGAAGCTCATATCTATCTAATATGATCCTTCCCTACAAGGTCATTTGCTGACGCCTGGCCCATACTTTCTTAAAAATCCCACCCCACACTAGACTCAGATACTGTTAATCGCTTCCAGCCAATCTCAAAATGGCCATTCCTTAACAAGGTTTTAGAAAAAACTACAGATGAGCAGATCATTTCTTTCATGAATGGTAATGGGTTATTTAAGTAATTTCAGTCCAGAGTTAGAGCAGGTATAGCATAGCATACTGCACTCCTTAGGGTTTAAACAAGCTTCAGTAAGTTGACTGTGGTCAGTTGTCAGTGTCAGTGGCTTTTTACAAATTGTGTGCATATTTTAGGTTTGGTTTTAGATTGTTTCTGTTCATACTTTTCAGAAAGGTCATTCTGTGTGGAAATTGGTATTATAAATCATCTTCAATATCTCTAAAATATGGAGTTCCACAGAGATCCATTCTCGAGCCCTTGCTTTTTCCATTTACATTCTACCACTTGGTAATATTAATAAAAACACAATATCAGTTACTATTTATATGCTGATGATACACAATTATATATTTCTTTTGATAATGACACCAATCAATAAAACAACCTCCACAGTTGTATTGCAGTCATCAATAAATGAAAGGTATCAAATCTTGGTGTCCTTTCATTTAACGTTACTCACTCTCGAACAAACCTTGACATTATCCAACCACCTAAACATTGACCGACATATTACTCCACTCGTATAATTGTGTTTTTTCAACCTAGAAAAATAAGTTAGGCCATTTTTGTTTTCCCAGAACTTAGAAATAGTAATTCACACATCTTTTTTATCCTGGTCAGATTACTGGAATGCATTCTTCTCAGACTTTAACATACCTCAGTAAACCTCTGCTGATTCAAAATGCTGCAGCCAAACTCTTTAACTAGATCCAATAGGAGGAAACACATCTCATCAGTTTTAAAAACACATACTTCATCGGCTTCAAGTCCTTCTTAGAGTGAATTTAAACATTTTAATGATCACTTTTCTCCAGAATATATAACTAACCTCCTGACCTCCTACATGCTTGAATGCAACCTGAGATCCCCTGGTAGGTCATTCCTGGCCAAACCTCTGTCAAACCTCATAACTAAAGGTGGCCAGGCCTTTTCTGTTGAGGCCCCTCAGTTGTTGAATGAGCTGACAGAAGAGATCAGGGAATCTAACACATTTATTATAAATAATGAATATTATTTTTCAATTCAAGTCAGTGCTTAATTGCCCTTTAAACAAGACAAACTGCAATGCTTGAACTCACTCATTATATTTAAATCCAGTCAAAGTCATAAGATTAAAAGTAGCTGTGTAGAGCAAGGTGCACTAGGTTAAGCAGTCTAACATGCACAGGGAAGTGAAATGCTGATTATAAGGTGCAAATTACAATTTAAATAGCAAAATAAGTATGAATATCAAGTACACATTTCTCTTTGTATAAAGATCCCTCATTATATCTTGTTTCCTGTCAATGGATAAGAGCTGGAGATTGTTTGACCCAAAATTCTGCAGGCAAAGGCAGTGGTATGCAAGACATGTTTGATGTTCCTCTGGGATCTCTTTAATGAGAGTTTTAAAATGGATGCTGTGTGGAAAGAATGTGTTAGCCGAGCACATCATTCGAGAGAAATATGTTCCCATGTGAAAGTTCAAGTTATCAGATGACTCAAGATTAACAGAAAATAAACTAAAAAATGAAGATCAAGCCAAAAGAAACCCAACGGGAGAAGCAGACGCTGCCATCCTGAACTATGGCAATGTAAGTCCATTGCCAGCTGTGACACATTTTTTCCTTAAAATAGATCCAGATTATACAGCGCTTTGTTTCTGTGGACCAAATCACAGACTGGGTCATGTAATGTTGATGGACCAAATCCCCAAACCCCCTATAGAATAAAGAATAATGAGAATTGTGGAATGTGAAGACATGTTTGTTTTACACAAATTAGCTTCAGTCTTCAGCTGGAGTGATTTAAGAGATGATGTCTTCCAGTTTATCTCATACTCTTCCTTTCTGTATTCTGTTAGAGGTCACGGCCAGCTGAACTGGACATCCCAATCCCTCCCATCAGAGGGGATGAAGGAGCAGCAGTGTGATTCCAGACGCCACTCTCATTGCAGCAAACTGACCTCCACACATTTGATTGCCAATCACACAGGGGCCTACAGCTGTAAATCCTCTGTCGATGGTTCAAACCACATCACCACGACCTATCTCTATGTTACAGGTGAGAAACTATGGGGTCTTTTTACCAAACACAATTAATTAAATTGTGGGAATGAAACCTGCGCAATATTTGGTATTATCCCTTACAGTCCACTGATTGTAAGTCATTTACAAGCATGAGAAAAATGAATGTAATGTTTAAAATACAACAAATGAAGGTCTATAAACTGTAACAGATAAGGAATTCTTTCTGAATTGAATTGTTTTTCTTCGACCCATTACTTAGCTGTGTTTCTTTTTTTTTTGAGACTGATAAAAGAAAGGTTTTCACAGGATGATTGTTATCTGCTGACGCCAGCAGAACAGTCTGGTATTGAACTGAGTCCACAAACTGTGGCACTTCATAGACAGAATGAAATCGCCGCTGGCCAATCTTATATTTCCTGCAAGATACAGTGGAAGAACCAGCAAGCACTTCAGCAAGAAAAAAAGGGAGGAAAGACAAAAGAAAAGAAAGAAAAAGACTATAATTGTAGTATAACTACAGTTATTCTTTAAAGTGACTTTAATCTACAGACATTCAGACTGAATTGTCGCAGCTTTCCTTCTCAAAGATAGAGACAGAGAAAGGAAGTGGTTTCTTTGATACTATGGTTTCTTCTGGAGGTGGATGGGAGAGGGTGATTGCACGGGAAGCCCTGGTCATTGACTGATTTCCTGCTCCTGCTACTGTTTTCCTAAGTCTCCCCTGAAGCGCCACATGGCACCAGTTACAGTTATAGTATTATTCAAATGAAGATTGTGCTTGGGCAGCATAAAGAGAGGCAATTTTGAGTTTTGTTGGCCTCAGAACTTGGATGTGCATTGTATAATCATGAGATATCAGTATAAGGGTGTGAAATAGTTGTAGACCAGGCAGAATAAACTAACTGCTGGATATACTTTGTTCTTTCCCTCATTGAACTGTGAATGTGGTTCCCAGTTCGCCTGGCTATCATGCAGCCTGCTGTGCCTGTGTTTAGTCTAACACCTCTTTTCAAAGCCCCTCAGCTGTTTATTAGATCATTTTCCATGCTTACTTTGCAGATAATAGTTCCTTTATCACACTGCTACTGCTTGACCTCACACCAATTGCACTGTATTTGTGTAGCTCTGAAGTTCCCACAGTAGTCCTGTGATGCCTGGTTGCCCAGTAGGAAAACACTACAGGAATGATCCCTCTATCTCTGCTCTGCTGCCTTTTCCAGTTGAAACAAACTGATCTGAGATGCATCTCTTTTATTTGATCTCTTCACTGGATGCTCTGGTTCATTTCATTTGCTTACACAGTTTTTTCACCATCCTTGAATTGCAAATAATGTTTTTTTTTGTTGCAAAATGTAAGGGGCCACATCTGTGTTGAACTGCACTTTCTGTCTGAACAGTACTGTAGATGTCACTTTTTTCTTTTTTTTTCTTGACCCTCAGATCCTGACCAACCATTTGTGGAGCCCTATATTGTGAGACCTCACATGCTGGTCATCTACAGACATGAGACCAGCCTCATCGTTCCCTGCAGGACGTCCTCTCCTGATTTTGATGTAAAAATTACAGCGGTACGACAAGAGCAATATTTGCACTTTCTTCTTCTGCCTATTGTACTGTATTAGAAAGTAGAAATACACTGTATGAATCTCATTGGCCTTGTTGGATGTTTTCATCGATGTTCATCACACAGTATTATTGCATTAATACCACAACAGGCCAACAACCTTGCTTCTCCTCTTTGAACAAAATTAAGTGTTTCCACTCTGTCCTTAAGGCGTCTCACTGGTTCTCACACCCTTGTGTATTAAATCGTTCTAGCATACAGAAACAGACTGGGACAGTGGCTCGTCTGAGGCAAGCTCAAGGGCAGCAAAGGGAGTCATCCTGTCTGCATCCTGTAAGAGCAGGAAGGTGCTCTAAGAGTGTTTTTCTCAGAATAGCTTCACAGACTAAATTTAGCTCCCCGTTTCTTACAAACATCAGGAAATGCGGTGCAAAAGAACTGCACACACTGTCCAATCGCAGGAAACAACAGCTAATATATCGTGAGGACTCTAACATTTGATACCAAGAGTGTAGATAATAGATATCAAAAGATGTCAAAGGAATTCACTTGCTTTTTTATCTTTCAGTTGAACCTGGTTGTGCTCAATACAGTTCAGTTCTTTCAGCAGCATGAAATCCATGTTGTCAGCGTTGCCATGGCATCGCAAAGCTGGATATGTTTGCTTTTGTCATATTCATGGCACTAATACACGGGCATGTGACGTGGTGCCTACTGTGGACAAACACATCTGATTCAGATGGCAGAGATAGTAGTTGTGTGACCTTCCTGCTTTTGGTAAATCAATGGCGCTCCTCCTTCCTGCTCCCTTTCCTTCCTTCCCTTCCCTTGCCTCCTCTCCCAGCCCTTCACTGGCATGAGAACAAACAGCAGCAGGCACGTACATCCTTTCCCGATTCCACAATGCTTTGTGCTCCATTGCATAAATGATTGCAGAGGTCACACTCCACGGAACAATAAAGCTAATTAGACCTTCACTCTAACAGATGTATGTCCCCAGCTGAGCCCAGCAGAGCATGAGTTACATGTTAAATGGAGTTGATTGCATTGCACTTCAGTCTGTCTGGCTCCATCCATGTGGGTACTGACAAAATGCTTTTTTTTATTACAGGTTCCACCTTTAACAGAAAAGGTTGCTAAGGAAATAAAATGGGATCCAAAGGTGGGGTTCACGATTCCCTACGGTCCCACCGCTTCCTACCATATGTTCTCCTGCACTACCATGGTCAATGGTCGTGAGTTCCAGTCACAGTTCATCCCTACTCGACAAAGTGAGTGTGTTGTCTTTCTGGCCATGCCTGAGACATTAAGATCAGTATTAATAAAGAGATTTGTCTGCTTCTTACGAATCTCACAGTCTCCATGTGTTTGTATCCATTTTATAGCTCTTGTTCTTAATAATGTGAAGATCACACCAAAACGTGTCAGGGTGCTGGTTGGAGACACCCTCACCCTCAACTGCACCGGGGATACCACCTATAACGGAAGGATCAACTTCACCTGGGAATTTCCGAGGAAAATAGTGAGTTCAGGATTAATTTATATATCCATGATATGATTCAAGATTATTAATTTAACTTAATTTCTCATTTTTTAATTTAAAATTCAATCACTGTTTTTAATTGTATCCTAATTCTTTGATGATCTATGTAAAGCACTTTGAATTACTTTTTTGTTAAAATTTGCTAACTACTATCGGGCAAGGCAACTAGTATGCTACAGACCGTAGCATTGGAGTTTATGGTGCTTCTTTTGTCTTTTCAGGAAAATTATTCAGTGAAAAAGACCAGGGAGCAACATGGTCCTGTTATTACAATGAGCAAGTCTGTATTGTTGCCAAACATTACCATGGCGGATAAGGGACTGTACCGCTGCAAAGCCGAGCTTGAACCCACAAAACACAAGAATGCCACAGCAAAAGTCACTGTCTTTGGTGAGTATAGCTCATGTGGATTAAGAAAACAGATTTAAAAATTTAACTTCCATGACTGCTTTATTATTATCATTATTTGAAAGTATAAAAATACAACTGAAATATCCAACCAAAAAAGATTTTTTTCCCATTACAATTTCACTCAAAGAAGTACCGATATGATTCTTTAACCGTTTGATGAGAAGTTTTTCTTGTTATTTTTCCATTGGCATGGATTAAACTGTTTTTGCTATTAATCTTATATTTCAGAGCATCCATTTCTCAATGTGTCCGATAAGCATGCATGGCCTAATACAGTGACTGTCAAGGAAGGAAGACAGAAATTTATCTTTGTGCCCAATATCAATGCTCTGCCTCCACCAGACATAATAACATGGTAAGTAAATTGCAACTGCAATATCAAGTGCAGATGTTGTATAATGTATGTAGTGAATGCTAACTTTGTAATTCAACTGTTTTCTTTTTTATTAATACTGTTTCAAAGGTGTAAAATTTTAGGGTGTATATTGTAAAATGTGAGTTGCTTTTTGATTATAAGAAGGTCAGTGAATAGGTCAGTGATTTTCAATCTATGGGGGCTGCGGAAGTATTGCAGGTGGGCCGCGAAATCCTTTCCTAAAAATCGAAATATCATAGTTGTGTGTTTTACAGAGGAAACCGAACGTCAGGCAAAAAAAACAGAAAAAAAGTCCGACACAAAACATAAAAACAGACAAAAACACACACATAAATAACACACATAAATATTCCAGACTGTATGTACCAGACTTTTTTTTCCTCTGCCATTTTATTCCTTTCATTCTTGTACCAGGATGCAGCATGTGTGTTTGGAGTTTATCAAATCTTTATCAATCTGGACTATATGTACCAGACTTTTTTCTTCTTTCGCATGTTTTTCTTTCGGTTTTGTACCAAACTTTTTTTTTTCTGGCCTTAATCCTCCTCCAGACAACCAGGATGTAGCGTGTGTGTTTGTAGCTCATTGATATCAAAGAGAAAATGATTTTATTGCAAGTCTTTAAGTGGAAGTGACCATCATAGCTGAATTGACCAATCACAGCCTTTGCGGCCCATGTCGACGCAACGCGTAGGCAGGATTTTTTGGAGGTGACGTCAACCTACAGCGTAGGGGTCTGTGTTGACGCCGTAGCTACGTGCGCAGAAGTATAAACTAGGTTCTATGTGTCGCATCAAAGTTTTCACATTAAAATGATAAAAATGGTATGTTATGATTTCCCTGTGAATAAGTTGAGACTAGTATAAAAGTGATAAGTAATATCGTTGAATAAGTTATGAGCTTCATGCATATTCCATAATTAGTCCGAGGCCTAAATGTTGAATTTTCACAGGAAAATTATAAAAATGCCCCGTTGTGATTTTCCTGCCTTTTCATATTAATTCAAATCAGTCCTAAATGTTACATTTTTTACATTAAAATAGCAAAGTAGTCTAAAAATGCATTCATTTGCTTCTGTATTGTTTATTGGGTCAGAGGTGGGCCGCTGACATTTAGGAGATTTCCAAGTGGGCCCTGAGCTGGAAAAGGTTGGGAACCCCTGGTCTAGGTGTCTATACATACTTTCCAGTATTTCAAAAGGCTAAATACACAGAGAAATGCACAAAGTTGTGATGTTACAACTATACAGTCAATCACCCACCCATTCACAGCTATTCAAATCAGCTATTCAGATTAATTAAAATATTAATGAGACAGCCAAAATAACCTATTCTTTTAAGTGCTCCAGTGAGGAAACTTTCTGGTCATTAAAAAACAAAAATATATATTGTTCTGGGTGTTTAAATATTATAATAAGTTAAAAATGTAACCATTTCCTATGATTTTTAGGTCTAAAGATGGGGTCCCTATCAGGAAGAACTCCACCTGCTACAAGATGTCTGGTCACAGCCTGATCATCACTGACTTGCAGCAAAAGCACGCTGGGGTCTTCACCATAAGCCTGGGCTGCCAGGCGAAGGGCCTGTACAGAAATCTGAGCTATACTCTGGTAGTCGATGGTAAGCCGTAGCTATAAATCTGATAATGGCCGCTGATCCTAAGGAAATAAAGCAGAGCCCTGAGAGGACTGAGGCTGCCTCAGCACTGTAGCTGCTTCAGTCCAGTTCACTGGACGGCAGGTAGCAGCTCTAGTATGAGAGGAATTTGGGGGCTTGTTGATTCCAGGGCTGGATTGACGTAGCAGGGGCAGCTGTTGTTGATTATTGGGGCTCTTTTGAAGGGGCTTGGCGCAGTGTGTAAATTGCCTGGGCTCTATTCTGCACGCAGACTCCAGCCGCTCCAGACCCCCCCTAGACCATAGCATTTATTTGCATCCTCACCATGTGTATATACAGTGCGGCTCATATAAACAACATGTTCCCTACAGTATGTATACATCTTGAGGAAAACAAGGATTTAGTATGTAATGCATTGTTATGATGACATTGTAAAGAATACTGATAACTGTTAGCAGTAGAGACTTTACGTTTTGTGGGGTTTGCTCATGTTGGGGGAAAACTTAGATGAGGTCTGCTGACTACAGAGACGCGGGAAGCGTATGTCAGTTACTTCTAGCGTACCATGGGGGGTGGGGTTAAGCTATTTTCATTGCATTCTTTGCACATTATCTAGGAATCCCAATAGCGTGCCAAAAAGTGGAAAAAATCAGACCCCTTCTGGCTTGTATAAGCTTCATTTATGGTCCTTAACTGTCCTACTACACAAGAGGTAAATTTATTGGAATGACAAAAAAAAATACACACAAGACAATAATAAACTGAGTAAAGAGAGGTTCCTGGTATCAATTAGGGAAACTATTTTAGACTTTGTTCACCAGTTGTTTAGAGCTCCAGATTATGAATGTGTTTTACGTGATGGAGTGTGTGTGTATGTGTGTGTGTGGGTGGGATGCAGGTTTTATGGTTTTCCAAGCTATGTCAGTGCGGTTTGACTATTTCAGCTGTTTGAGGGAGAGCGAAAAGGAGAGAATGACTAATTGATGTGAAACATCTTCTGAGGTAGCACAAAGCTCTTTGTCTGGTGCTGGTTATAGACTACATGGAGGGAATCACTGTCCTGGAAATGGGCCACAGCGTGGACATTCTTTGACCTACAGCCCCCCAGGCTAGCCAATCATCCTGCCATTCTTCCCCTACACGGTGTCTAAAGGACAACTGGTGTCAATGGCACCTTTTTCACGGCTATCCATCATGACTGTCAACCCTCATTATAAAGACATTATGAGATTCCACAGCGGGCCGGGATGGTGGATGGTTGATCTATAACCTGTTGTCTCTCTCTGTCTTTCTTTCTCTCCCTCTACTTTGTGTGTGTGTGTGTGTGTGTGTGTGTTTGTGTTTATGTGCACCTCTCTCACACAGTGAAGCCAACTATTTCAGAAGCAGAGCTTGCGACTGTGGACGTGCAGCCCTACAGGTCCGGTGGACAGCATCAACTAACCTGCACGGCTTACGGGTTGCCCTTGCCAAACATCACTTGGCTCTGGCAACCGTGTGACTCCAACCTGGCACTTAAATAGTGAGTCACCATCTTGTCATGTTCCAAGCTCTGCCATGTTTAAACTAGATTGTCTTTCTTTATGGTCTGTTAACTTCCTTGTAATCTTGAACAATGAAAAGCACATTTTGCGTTAGAAATGTTTTATGCACTGCATATCTATAAATCTTTGACATGCTTTTCATAATCTAATATGGAACAGGACCATATAACTTAGGAATACCCAACAGTATCTCATGCAAAATCAATTACAATGGCATAATCTACCATGCAATGGTACAGCATTAAGTGTTGTGTTGCTCTCTGTTACCTATTCTGTATGTTTGTTCACTTTGAGCTGCTAGTATACAGAATATTTTTATTCTAGATTTGATTCAGGTTACTCTTACCTTTATCTCTTTTGTCAATTTGTGTAAGAATTATTCGTCAGGCTGAGTACAATGAACATGTATTTTTACCTAAAAATGTATGCTTCTGTTAATGTGAGTTTTTAAAAACTGCACAGCTGCAATGGAGAGCAAAAACATACAGCAATACAGACTTAACAGTAGATTAGTATAGTCTAGAGCCACCAGTCCAGCCCGGGTATCCCACTGTAAATCAGATCTAGTGAATGGATTAACTCTGCCCAGAATATAGCACATTAATCGAAGAAAAGCAGACTTTGAGAACTTCCCTCTCATTTGTGGTCGGTGGCTCTGTATGCTGAAAGGGAAACAGATTCCCCAAGCTGTTACAGAGCTGAAAAGATCTTAGTGTATGAGAGACTTGCATGAATAATGGCCTGGTTTTGAACCCACAAACAAGATGAACATCCCATGAGCTCGTCAAGAACAGCGGGAGACCTGCGAGTCGTAAGATCAGAAAAACAATGGGCCATTACCCTTGGGTTATCAGGCCACAACACCATTAACAAAGACAACATTGTGAAATTCTGCACCAAAAAGAATCTAAATTATGTTACATGTTAGATGATGTTAATCCACCCGTGCTTATATTATTATGTATAATTCTGCTACATTCACGACAAATAATAGCAGAGGGTTAGCTGAGTTAAATCAACTCTTTCTGCAGGCCTAAAGATAATCAGGGCTGGCACTAGGAACAGTGGCTGGGCTATGGCAGGCAGCTAATGAGAGAGAGGAGCAGCTACAGCCTGGTGGGAGGCCAATTGTGCAAAATGTTTGTTTTATACAGTCCTGACCCTGCAAAGTACCTGTCACTGTAAATTCGTCATGTAGCCCTTCAAGATCATATCTCATCTAAATCTTTGGGAGTTTGTCAAGAAGGGGAAACGCTGGGTTCTGGGGAGAGTTTAGAGGTGAGGGAAGGCTTGCTACGTCGGACGTGGAATGAGGCTGATAGGAGCGCGGGGTAGAAGTACGGGGTGTCTTTATCACCAGGTTGAGAAGTTATCAGCTGTCCTGTTGACCGCCAAGGTCTCAGGGATCAACCTTATCTCCTCCGACCAGAACGCGGGGGGGTTTCCTATACGAGGTGACGCACAGCACAGCCCTTCCTGTCGCTGTTGGTGTTTCCTTCTCTGCCTCTCCTCTCATCAGGCTGATTGTTCCCCACCACGGGTGGTGAAGGGTTGGGGGGGGGGACTTAAATCAAGGATTTCTTTGCTTCTATAACCCAAACAGCCTGCTATTTACCTGGACTTTACCCAGACCAGTGACAATATTAGAATAAGATAGGAGGTTTCAGATAGTAATCATATAATCTTAATCTAAAAACATATGAAAACTTTTTTTTCTACTGCATTGTTTTGTCCATTCATGGTCATGTGTACAATTGTTTTTGCACGTTTTGACATGACTAGATACTCACTGTTCTGTTGCATTTTTTCTCTCCTCCAGCTGCATTTCTAAGACCGAGCCTGTCTTGGTCAACGCTGGAAAAAGGGGAAACGATTCTTACAATTGGATTAAGAAAATAAATGTCAAGCCTGAACTGGTTAAAGGGAAAAACAAGGTATGTGGTTTACTGTGATCTGTGTTTTCCATGTGTGTGTGGTTTTTTTTTCTTTAACCAAAGGGTGTAGTATACTTTGTTTTACAAACAGTTGACTAACTCAACTGTGGGATTTAAACCCAGCGAATATCTAGGTCAAACTGAAGTAGATAGCCCCTATTATCGGGGCTTGAATATCAGATTCAGCTTCTTAAAATCCATAACTCAACACAGTTTTCCTCCCACTAGCAGAGGTGTGTTGCTCTTCACTGAAAATGATTAATTTGTCAGCGGTTTTGACTCATCTAACTGTAACCAAAGCCCATGAAAAGGCCCTTTTGAAGAAATGTTTTTTTCATTGCCATACTCAAAAAGAAATGATCTATGCATATCTTTAGTAACAAGGTAAATGTGGGAAAATTACTTTCATGCATATGTGGTGTGATATAACATAAACATAAACATAGCGGCATAACAGCATTGTTATTCTTTGGCGCTAAGGCCTTCCTATAAAGAGCAAGATCTCTATCAGAGCCTTCTTGCCTTCTGAGGCATACATTTCCTAAATGCTGGACCCATTACAGAGAAACAGTTCATTTCCCCCTACTGGATTGAAAACTCCCTCCATTTCACATTGTGTTTGATGTAAAGCAGATCCTAGGCTGTCTTTTACGCTGACATCAGTAAATCGCTTTGGCTGATGATGCTTGTAAAAAAGAATAAAAGGTATATGACTTGAACCATGCATGTGCCGACACCCTAAAACAGACTTTTACAGATTTGACCCCACACCATTTCTTGTAAAGATGAGCCACCATACAGCCAGAATTGTACTTTTATGTTCACATATTGCTGTAATTGTCCATAATGTGATTATAGAAGCAACATTTGATCATGCATTTATCTTGTCTTTGTCAAAATCAACACTTAAGGCATTGATGTTCAAATAAATGTTTAAATGATCGTCATCAGTCAAATCAGATTTCTTAGAAAACGTCCAACACATTTTGTCATGCATACCCAAAAACATGCCACACATGAGGAAACTGTAGGCAACGGCACAAATGTCTTGTGGGAGCTGGTTAATAAAACTGTTCACCCCACACATAATTAAGAGCAGGCCTCAAGTCCCTTGCCAGAGTCTGTCTGTAGGATTATGTTAAAGACACAAATTACAGCAGGCTGGGTTATATTAGGGCACACATTCATTGGCACATGGGTTTTCAACAAGAGCACGAATCAGTGATTGTTTTCAGTCCAAATGTTTTTGTTCATTGTGTTAACCATCGTTTCTGATGCTTAACAAGGTGATTTATTGACTCCCGCTCTCTGATTAAGTACGGAACATAATTCAGAAGGATATTGTTTTTTTGCTCACCTAGTAATCGTAAATCTGACCTTTTTCACAGGGCATCAGTTCTAATATGTGTCTGTCATAAATAGGGAGGCACCACTTATTTACAAGTACTTGTGGCCAAACGCTGGTGCTTTATGAGGGTTAGGACTAAGGGTCAATGATAACAAGCAGTGGTTTAAAAGAAGAGGGATTTGTTGGGGGTGAATTCCTCTCTGTCACCCCACATAAATCGCGTCGGCCCATGAATAAGAACGTAGTCAAGGGCTGGGCCTCTGAGCGGCTCCCCAGAAGGCCCAGTAGAGAAGGAGACTGGCCCGGGTCATAATATAAGGAAAACACAGGGGGAAGACGTGGGCATAGAGGTCAAAGTGTGTCTGGTCAGGTCTCCTCTTAGGGATTGTGCACAATCGTGTAAATGACTTTTTGAGCTCAGGTTACATCATGGTGAGTAACGGCCGTAACGTAATACCATAAGGCCACTCTGTGTTTTTGTAAATGGCATAGCACCATGAATTGGGCGATTTGATATAACGGTTTACCACCTATTCTTTCACTGTGGCGTATATGGTCCGTTAAGTGCGCGGACGCTGAAATTGTTTGGTGGCTACAGCTGCGTCTGAGAGTCAGCACAATAGCTCATACAAGCCCAGGAAGTTTAGGCAAGCATACACCCAGACAATACACCCACATCATTCACTCCCTTTGATGTGGCTGACTGCCCCCAAAAAAACAGATGTCACTATGAACACTAAACAGAACCCCACACAACCTGGCCCGCAACCAAGTTTCACTTATTATTTTGTCTATTTAATCCAATAAAATGGATCGGTGCAATGACAGCATTGAATGTGGCATTAGAAGTGCTCTTCCGGAAATCACATTTGAACCCCTGCTCCGGATTTATAGTGCAGGTCTGAAGGAGACTCAGTGGGGTTTAAAATTCCAGATGTATCCTTTCATTAATGTGACACACTGGAGAGTATAGAACAGACCAGGCTCGGTCCAGACCTCTCACCTGCCCGTTAATAGCAACTCGCCGCTCTGATGGAGATTGAAACCTCGAGGTTAAATAGCGCTGCAAGTCACAGGGGGAATCTGCGATTTTAAAAATATATCGTTAATCTATATATGTTTTGTCCTTCTTTCAATAATCAGTAATAATCGCCCTTATGTTCCCATTTTAGACCGTGAGTACCCTGGTGATAGGAAAAGCTACCGCATCAGGAAAGTACTCCTGTGTGGCCAAGAATGAGGACGGCAACAGCACATTGACGTTACCTTTCTATGTCTATGGTAAGTGGGTTGCTAGAATGCGCCATAAAAAGTGCTGAAATATCATCATCTCAAATTGAACCGCTCTGCTGGGTTTAATTGTGATTGCAAGGCTACCATAATGTGCACTGGATCCTTTCAAATAATCTACACTGTAATGAATTGCAAAAACAGGGAAGGAATGTGCAGATTGTATTGTGCAATAAAGAGACCAGAGGGGGGCATTAATTGAAACCATCTTCCACTGTAGCTGAACGGCTTCAGGGCGGAAGAGAGGCAAACATCTCCTAAGCCATATGGAGTGCTATAATGGCACGCGTTTAAAAACAGCTATGAATAACCACATTCCTGCTTTGGTGCCAGCAGGTCATTCCTCTTTCTATGTGAGCCTTCTATGAGAATTTTCTTTTTATGAGCATCTGAGCATTTCCAAATGTCCCCAAAAGGAAGATCCCTTGAAACAGTTCACAAGCACGGTTCACTTTGCAACAAAGTGAATCACATGTCCTTAAAAGTCGAGTGATTCAAGTCTTCTTGAATAATCAAGGGGGCGAGGGATCGCTTTTGGAGAATGATGGAAGTGGGTGAAGCCATAATTGAAGGGATGCCAAGTAGTACAAATTAGTCTCACAGAGTGGGAGAGTTCCCAAGAGCAATCTTTCAACCAGAGGTGAAGATAATGGAATGCTGCTTAAAAAAGAGGACGGAACTGTAATAACAGCTGTCTTCTCTTATGGAACACAGAATGCTTTCCAGCGATCTGAATAAACAAGCACAGTCTGGTTCCCCTGGGGCCCAGACACAGCTTCACGCCGATTGGTTGACTGCGGGAGCGCCATCAGCGAGGCTGTCCACCAGCAACGTGCTTCCAATTAACAGTGATGAAACAGGAAATAACTGCAAATTTGACATTCCTGGCCTTGTGACAAATAGCTGTGTATCCAAAAACTATTGTCCAAAGCAGATTCTCCGGCCAAGAGGATACGTGTCTCTGTCCATGCATGTAAAAAAAACAAAATGAACTCCTATAAAATGCTTTTATTAGTATTCAGTTGCTTTAGGTGACCCTGGCTAATCATTTATTATATCTGGAGCTCCAGATGTTGTGACGTAGTTCTGATTCACTACATTTCTCTACCTCATCACACTAGATCACACTGAAGAAATCGCCATTGAACCTCTGAAAGCCATCGAGGGGGATAACGTCACCCTGACCTGTCGGGCCCCTCGTTACCTCTACGCGGACCTACAGTGGTTGGACTCCAGAAATCAAACCGTCACCTCCAGCGTGTCCAGTCTGCAGCTCAGCAACTACTCCATTTTCCTTTCTCTTAATCTGTACAATGTGTCAAGAAACAGCCATAAGGGTTACAAATGCCGGGCATTCAAGGTCCACAATAGGATTGAATTCAAGACCGCTGGCCTTATTGTGGATGGTAAGTAAGAGGACGTGGGGATCCAGTGACATGTACTGAAACTTGTAACTAAAATGATGAGCAACTTTCTTTTTTTCTTACTGTGCAGCAAGGAAACGCCCATGGCTGAGTCAAAACCTCACGAATCAGGATGTGAACAGTAGCAACACCCTGGAGCTGCATTGCTCTGCCCTGGGAGTTCCTCAACCCAACATCACATGGTACAAAAATGGCATTCTAGTGGAAGATGGTCAAGGTGGGTTTTTAAAAAAATGACATTGCACAATTGCCAGCCTGCACCCACACGAGTCTTAAACAGCACACCTTTAATAACGTCACAGGTTTCCCCATTTAACTGTCAGCTGGCGTGTTGCAGGTATCACGCTGAAAAACGGCTCTCTGACCATTGAGAGGGTGAAGAAAGACGACGAGGGTCTGTACTTGTGCATCGCCAGCAACAGCGAGGGCGACGTGAAAACAAGCGCTGTCGTCACCGTGCTCGGTAAGTCATTCTGAGCTGCACCTTGAGATGTTAACTACCCAACCACCAGGCTCTGTGCTCAGTCTGAACTGCTGTCAGTCTGGCTGCAGACCACATCAAATACACTAATCCCCAGCACAGAGCCACAGCATTTACTGCGTGTCCAATTAAAATGTCTCAGAGGCCCTCTTGGCGATGTTTTTTTCTGTCACTACTGCAAATATCTCTGGTCTGACTTCAGTATGAAAAGTCTCCCCTGGCAGAAAATCTGTGGCAGTCAGGAATGCCAAGTGAATTCTTTCTCGGGTTTTATGATCAAGGCTCTGGCTGAGAGTCCTTACCTTGAGGACATGACCTCTGTGAAGTGTTAAGAGGTTCACCAATGACTGCAAAGAGAATGACTGCTAGGGGACTGGAAACACACTGTTGGCAGAGAAAACCTGTCTGTGTGTGTGCTTATGTGTGTCTGTAGATGAGGTATCGTGCAAACACATTTTTTACATATTCAGGCACTTAAAATCTAATAGTTGAATTCTTATTAGATTGTTGTTTCTCTTGAAGTTCAATTTCACGGTCATTGTTATCCGTTCCATCACCATCATCTGCTTTGGCTATTTAGTGAAGGATCACATGCAAGCCACAAGAAAGTGTGTATAGATTTAAGGGGTTTGAGCTTACAGAGTGTCGACACGGATGGTTTGAAAAACAGCATTTGGAAGAAAACACGATAGGGAAATGTGTGGTATGCATATCCCAAACAAGCCAGAAATATACATCAAAGTGTTTCCACTTGCTTTTTGTGTACAACCTCTCAGATAAAATTCAAGATGTAACAAGAAAAAGAATAACTTCGAATAAAAGTCAGAACTAACAGACCTATCAATATAAAATGACAATTTATGCAAGCACGAACAGAATGCAGTCAATATGAGGACATTTCTTCTCTTTCCAGGGGATGAAGGGAAGCCAAATGTTGAGGTAATTATCCTGGTGTGTACGGGAGCTGCAGCTACGTTCCTCTGGCTGATGCTTATCCTGTTCATTCGCAAGCTCCGTAAGGTAAAGTAGTAAATTACTCCCCAGTTTTCTTTAAAAAAAATACACAAAGTAGATGTTTGCCACAATTTAGGAAGTGACATTACTTTTTTGACTCATGAGCTCTTGTGAAATACAATTTATTGGAAGGATAAATGTAGGCACTGTTTATATTTTCCACATTTCCTGGGAACTGGAGTGTGCTTAGCTTGTGTTTGTATTTAAAGGGGAACATAATGTACTAGGGCAAACACAACAGTGAGGAAACACAAGAATGTTACACAGAGTACAAATGTTAGTCATGTAGTTATCCTAAAAAACATGTTCTCAAAACTCTACCTTAATTGTAACCATGAAATGCATATTTGTCCTCCAACCCTTACAGCAGCCACAGTATAAGATGGGTCCGTCCATCATCATTGACCCTGACGAGTGTCCCCTCGAGGACCAGAATGACCTTCTTCAGTATGACAGCAGCAAATGGGAGTTTCCCCGTGACCGCCTGCGACTAGGTGAGCACTGTGCAACACTAGTCAATCGACTAAGGAGAAAGCTTAGTTTCGTATTAAAACTCTTTGCAATATTACAGGATGTTTTAGAACTTTCGTAGTTAGTTGTTTAACCACCTCTAAATTTTATAATAGGAGTTTTAAAATAATAATTCTGTAAGAACATACAAAACAATGGGTGTTTTAAAAAGTGGTGGGGAAAAGTGGACCTGACTAGCCATGAAAATCCTTTTTTTTTTTGATAAATGAATGAATTGGCTCCTCCAGATAATTGGAGTCATAATTTAATATGGTGTCAAATATATTGATAAAATCATGAACTTTGTGCCACAGTCCTCAATTGGACATTCTTGGGGGTGCAAAAATGGTGTAGTCCACCCACAGAGCAGCCGAAAATTGTAACATCAGTGAGCCCAGATTGATTAGAGGTCAAATGCATCAATTCAGGTAGTGAATGAAAGAATCCTATATCTTAAAACACCTACTCACAACATGCATTCGGGCCCATTGACATTAAGAGTGTACAGGGCCCCTGTATACAACCACATTAAGGTATAAGTATCGCTCCTCCTGCAGCCCGTGTGTAGGGTCATTACTTATCAGTGACCTGTACTGTCAACCAGTCTTAGGTGAACTATTAATCCCCGAGACAAAAAGCCTGGTGATCAGAGCTCAAACATGATGTTTTAATTACAGACTAACAGACTGACAGGGAATTCAGGCTGATTAGCCCAGGGACAGGATGCTCTAATGTCAACCCACTTATCACACACCTTCTTCCCATGCCAGGCAAAACTCTGGGCCATGGAGCTTTTGGTAAAGTGGTGGAGGCGTCTGCCTTTGGGATCGACAAGCTCTCAACCTGCAAGACTGTTGCTGTGAAAATGCTGAAAGGTACGCTGTCAAAAATATCATGGATTCTTAACACTGTGCCTCTAAAATAAGATAAAAGGCAATTATATTGTCTATATGGCCTCTCTGGTTTTATCCTGGAGTTAGCACAGAGTCCGCTGTTTCAGATAAACTGGCTAGCACTAACATCACAGCATTAGCTGTTATATGGATAGCACATGAATATCAGCTATCTGTCACGATTTGACTTGTGCACGTTACAAACTCACGAGCTACAGCCCCACATGTGCCTGTAATTAATGTTTGTATGGAGCATCGGTTCAAAGCGAAGCATGCAATGTCTGTTCCTCAGAAAGTGCAGTTAGAGGTTAAAACGAAGACCTCTGACCCTGGCCTTGATGAAGAGATTGAGCCGATGCAGATCTGACAGTTCGGATCAGACTGTCCAAGATCTGCAGGGGCCGGAATTCCAAAAATGATCTAACAGGATCATATTGGATTGGCATAAATTACGATCTGATGGGATCTGGAATTTAAAAGCAGATTCAAACATTACTGATCCTGAAGATTTGGACTCGGAGTTGATAATCCAATCTCACCTTTAATTTGAATAACATGAGGCATTTAGGTATTTCAAAATGTAAAGCAGAGATCTGGATCAAATTGATGCCAAAATTCTGGATCATATGGATTCCGCCTCACAGCTGGATTTGACGTAGATTGACAAATAGTTTAGGCTTCATTTTTTTCCCCACATATTGTTATTGTTAAGATGCTCATTTAAACTCTAAATTGTGAAATGTCAAATGTGAAAATATTTTAGTTCTCACACTTAAACGTGACTTCTTTGCACCAAAACATCCAACATATGTTTCTGTTTGTGGTCACACAGTAGGCTACAGAAAACAGGAATGCAAAACAAGGTTTTAATTGAGCTTTTATCGCTTAATTAGGCAACAACAACTACAAAAAAATGACAGCTTGCCAATATTAAAACAATGACAATTTAAACAATTTGGACAATAACAAGAATAACAATTGCAAAAAATTGGCAGGCCTGAATATGAAGCTTTATAAATGAGTTGGGGTGGGGCTACCCTGACATGTTGGTTACTATTCGTATAATCTTACAAATGCTATTTATTAGATACCGATTTGGACCACTTGTTGATCTGTGCTGTTTTTTCCTGTTCAGAAGGGCTGGGAATTGTAACTTTCAACTCTTTATTTGGTCATATTGGGATCACTATGATCCAAATGAAATCAATTAATCAATCAAACAAATTGATGTGTTTGTTGTCAGTGAACTGTACACCGAAAAAAACTAATTATTTCAAGATTTTCTTTGTGGTCAATTTCTTCTAGTTTTTTAAAAACAAGACTAATATTTAAAAAAAAAAAAAAACAGATTGACTAAAATAAAAAAAAACACTTGAAATAAGATAAATTATAAGATAATGTTACTTAATATTGGTACTAACTGTACCAAAAACATTTTTTTTCTTTCCACCTGATAAGTTCATTCAGTTTTTGCAGTGTAATGCAGGGGGAGGAGTAGAAGCCCTGCTTGAGCCTCTCAATCTGCCAATGTTTTGAAATACTTGGACAAAGTCAGTGAGATCATTTTGATCCTTGACTGAAAAGAAAAGGGAGATTTTCATTATGCGGATTACATTACGTTTTTGAAATAGCGACCCCCCACGTTAGGGTTCACAAGTGTAAGATACAAGTACAACATGAGCAATAACATGGGTGTTTATAAATATTTTCCACAGTTTGGAGATTCTGACTCTTTGGAAACTACCCCCCTCTGCTTTCAGCCATGAGTTTTCAGAGAAATTATTTAGAATCCCAGTCCAACATTTTCAAATATTCACTGAGAGCCATAAATGTTGGATAGATTCAAAACAGGAAACCCAAGAAGCCACAGACCCATAGCTATTCTATTCACCACAATCTAATTTGTGAATGACATATCTAATTTTTGAGGGCGATAACTTTCTTCTGAGGTACTAGATAAGCAAACTGTAGACCTACCTACCGGTGATTTGTTATATAAGGATAATCTAAGGATTAAAAAGGAGGCTCTTCATTGGATACATTGGTCACTATCATAGCATTTATCATATCTCAGCATAAACCACAGACTCTCTGGCTGTTGTTAGTCGTAGGTCAAACTTAATGGAAAGCAGCAGGTCTCGTCAAAATGACCGTGGTTTGGGTAGAGACTCCCTGGCGGCTTCAGCTTGAAACCCATAAATATCTAGTTGGTCAAAGCAACATAAAACAAACTCTAAATCTTTGTTTTAATTGTCATCATAATTCAAGATGAAGCCATTGTGTCGTAGTTCAAATTTATCAAAATCTGGCATTTAATGTGAGCTCCATTAGTTTTATTTCACTAATTTTCTTTGGCATTTATCTTTGAGAATAATAAATCAGCTTCACGTCACTGGCTCTAAACCAATGTTATTATTTTTTCATTATATTAAATGAACTCTCAAAATTAAATTCCAACATGCTCCAGCTTCCAGGGTTCACCCTTTTTCATGTTTTCTTTCTAAACACTGAGAAAGAAACGGAAAATTTCAAGAGAGAGAAAAATAGCATCATCATTCACAGTAGTTTTTATGATATTTTACACGATAACATATAGAGGTAAGGTTGGATATGCAGTTTAAAATTTACTGACTAAATCGAGGTTTAGTTTTTATGATCTTAGTAACTGCTCTGACCCTTCAATTGTATTTTATGGTCTTCTTCAGCACGAAAAAAACACAGATCTCATGTTTTTTTCAGTTTTATATAATTTCTTCAAATTAAATGTGATATTAAAATATTAACAATTGCTTATTAAAACATTATGAAAAATATACAATATACATGTAATCACAGGAGGCGCTACATCAAATGAGCGAAAAGCTCTGATGTCAGAGTTAAAGATCCTGATCCACATTGGCCATCATCTGAATGTGGTCAACCTGCTGGGAGCCTGCACAAAGCCTGGAGGTGAGTTATAAGATCTAATACTTCTGCTTTCATATTTAAAGTATGGAAATACTACAAGGACAGGACATTAAATTATCGATTTCTCAGTGAATTGTCTGTTTAACTTCAAAAGTTAAGCTTAAAACGACATATATATCTTTTGCCGGCTTTTGAACTATCGCATGATGTAGTAATGGAATAACCATAAGCATGCCCCATCCCAACAGGCCCACTGATGATGATAGTAGAGTTCTGCAAGTATGGAAACTTGTCCAACTATTTGAGAAGCAAGAGGGATGACTTTATTGTTTACAAGGTGAGTCACAAGATCACGGTTTTCCAGCACTCTCACTCTCTCATCATTATATTCATTACATGAGCTTGTCAGCAGTGCAGGCAGGGAGTGTCCGTTTTAACAACCGTGTATGGAAACCACCGGCATTTAACGTGATCTACTGTTCTGTGTGCGGGTCAGAGTCAGGACGGTAAGGTGGTGTCATCGGGATCAGGCTGCGAGCTGAGCGAGCTGATGAAGCGCCGCCTGGAGAGCGTGGCCAGCACAGGAAGCTCGGCCAGCTCCGGCTTCATCGAAGATAAGAGCTACTGCGACTCGGAGGAAGAGGAAGAAGGTAAAGGCCAAACGTTCCTTGCTTCCATTCATCCCCTCCCCCTGTTTGTCCCTCCTGCTGTCTCCCTCCTCCCCCCTCCTCTCACCTCTGGTCCACCCCTCCAGCTCAGGAATGAAAGCTCCCCTTAGATTGTTTTCTAGCCCGGAGTCTGATGGGACGTTTCCTCCTCCTGTTCAGCAGTACAATCACTGCTGCAGGAGCCACTGTCACCCCACTGAGTCTGGGGAGGCGTCTGTTTATTTCCTGTCCTGACCTGAGCGCTGCTCCGCTCATGAGTCCCCCCCCCAGGCTCAAGCCTGGCACTTCGCTCGTGTTGTTCCTCACGTGTTATTTCTGGTTTGATTATCTGTTTACTCAGGTGGGCCCGGTGGAAGGACTCCCCGTGAGTTCCTCTCTCGGACCCCCGACGTTTCACCTGACATCTGAAAAATAGGAGGGATTGCGATTTGCTTTTATCTCGCGTCTCTAAAAGGATGTTTTAAAGACAAAGTGTGTAGGAGGAGACACTACGTGACTAGATGGATTGTTAGGATGGCGTGTTGTAGTCCAGGGCTTTGCGTTTACAGTTTCCCCCACGAGTAGGTTAGTGTTTCATCTTACCTGATTTATCTGACAGGCGGAGAATCCTGTGGATCACGCCGAATGGATTTTTTAAAAAGCCTAGATGAGCAGAGTTATTTTTCTGGCTTTCAAGGCCATATACAGTAAGTTCAGTACGAGAGCCTGTTATCGCTGGGAAGACTTTATGTGTTTTTATTTTTCTTTCACAGAATCTGAGGATTTATATAAGCGGGTCCTGACATTGGAAGATTTAATCTGCTACAGTTTCCAAGTTGCAAAAGGCATGGAGTTCTTGGCCTCACGCAAGGTATTCCTTCTTCACACAAATCACTTATTTAATTTATTATAATCAACTGTGCATACATTTCATTAAATCTATTGTGGAATTTTTGTGTGTTTTTTTTTGTTTATTTAAAGATCATGTTATTTTGATTTTCAAATTCTGACGCATTCTTGTCAGTATAGTGAAGGATCACCACATTCATCCTTGTTTGACTGGTGCCTCTAAACCACTAAAGTCAGTAGTGGAAAACTACAAGCATACAAATTCAGGAAAAGTCAAAACTTTTAAAGCTTTTTTAAAGTTTAAACAATGTCACGACTCCACAATTTGAGGACTACTTTGACATATTTTGCTCAATGATTTATTTGTTTGTACTGACTTAATATCTTTATCAGTCAAGTCATTCATAAGTTTGAGCAGAGCGGATGGAACTGATTAGACAATGTACCCATTGTTGTAAATAACCTGTTACAGAACATTTTTTAGCCTGGATATGGAACACATCATCTCCCATTGTAATATCACTGATGACTTGAGCATGTGTTCCTCCGCAAGCTGACATGCATAATGAGCAGGCAGTATACCACTGAAGTCAATGGTATGCACACTACTTGTACTTGTATATGTAAAGATCGCATCAAATAATGTTCCTTTTGTTCCTTTATTTTATTAGTGCATTCACCGTGATCTGGCTGCACGAAACATCCTACTTTCTGAGAATAATGTGGTGAAGATTTGTGACTTTGGACTTGCCAGAGACATCTACAAAGACCCGGATTATGTGCGCAAAGGAGATGTAAGTTTATCAAAAGCTTGAATTGTTGTATATTATAGCCTGTTTTCCAGCTGTCTCTGCTCAAAAGCATCCCCATTAATACGGAACATGCAGAACAGTAAGCTTGGCAGAAAAAAAGGAGGACTGATTAAATTCAGCATCTCTTGGAATTGCCACATGATAATTGAGATCTCGCTGCTTAGGAGACTGAATGAAGCTGAAACAAAAGCAGCACCTGCTCACACAATGTAAACCTACAGGTTTCCACATATGTGACGGAAGCAATAGTGGCAGTAATACAACATAGATGTCCACACAACAAAGTTAAGTAAATAAACTCTTATCTCAATACCTGTACATAGGCTAGACTGCCGCTCAAGTGGATGGCACCTGAGGCCATTTTTGACAAGATCTACACGACTCAGAGTGACGTGTGGTCCTTTGGTGTTCTCATGTGGGAGATCTTCTCTCTGGGTAAGTGTCATCATGTCATGATTCATTCGTGGTTTCATAGTGCACACGCATACTGTTTTACCAAAGGAAGCAAAGTAACCTTGCCTATGTGAAAACTCTTTACACATATTCAGACATGAAAAACAATCAATGGGTAGAAAGGCTGTATTTTAAATCTAAAGCTTTTTTCATGAGTTTCTAATAACAGGGTTCTCACGAGGTCTTAAATAGTCTTAAAAGCATTGAATTTATCAATTTGGAAATATTACCTAAAAAAGATGTGAAAAAGTTTAAAATTTTAATATCTGGGTCTTAAAATTTGTGCAGTATGTGCATGCACATCTTTCATTATCTATTGGTGGATGTTCACCAAATATTTAAAAAATGACAATATATTCACAATGCACTAACTACTACAGGTATGGTTTTCAGTGCCAGTACATCTGTGTAATAGATATTAAGTTTTATTAAATGGTCTTTAAAAGGTCTTAAAAAGACTTATATTTGACTTGAAGGAACTTGTAGGAACCCTATTAAAATGTTTTTCATACCTTATATCAAATCTATTTAACTTCACAGCATCACTAAATGCACAGAACACTATTTAGAAAAAAACATTAGTGACTGTGACATTTTTTTTATTTTTTTTTTAGTACAGGCTCGGGACATTAAAGCACCTCCTATTACGCGATTGGTTTCTTCCCAGCTGGCAGCACAAAGCAGCCAGATCAGTGTAAATGTTCACCCCCGTTGTGAAACCACCGCAGCCTTTAAGGCAGCATTGTCTGTTGGCCCAGCCTATGCACCGCAGCACAGAGCACACAACACGTTTTCTATACGGAGAGTCAACATGAAATACTGTATGTGTGCGTGTTTCCATGGGAATTGAGGGAAACATAAGCGCCTCAAACGGATATATGGCTGTACTATACTTTCGAGTGTGCTGCTTTTGAATCGGCGCCATACGGAGTTGTCACCCACTAAAAGTCGCCCCACTTGAAAGAGCAGTGTGTCAAATTGCATATTCTTTAAAATGTAAAGCGCACTGACATCAATGTGACACTTCTCTTTTTTCTCCTCCTTCCCACCCGAGTCCTTCTCCTCCCTCTTCTTCACTCTTGACATATTCTCACTGCGTTTTCCGTTAAAGAAACACTTACACATCTGGCTAGTGTTAGCTGGCTCTCGGAAAAATAAATCAGGAAACAAGGATACAAACTGACCAAGAAAATGAGGAGAAGTAAGCTTTGCAACATGATGATGTTTGGAGGTCAAATGTTTCATGGTAACCCAAGGGGGTTTTTCCGATTGCTCCGTGGCCCAAAAGTGTGTCAGATCCAGTGTTGTGCGTTTGAATATCCTCACCATTATATAGTATTGAAAGCAAGATGTAAACCAGCTCTACATGGTGTTTGTCGTACTACAGTAGATACGCATATTATCAAATGTTGGAACTGTTTGGCTTATAATTATATAGAAAAAGAAGTGAAAAAGTATTCTATCTATCAAAATAACACATCTCACAGCTTTGGACTTTATGATGTACAATATATAACATAAGATCCCGAACTTCACTATGAATTATCCACAAGTTTTACCTTAGTTGCACATTAAGATGACATAGAACATATTACATTACACAACAAAATGAGAAATCTCAAATATTCAAACATAACAAACAATTTAAATGTAACACTACATGTATTTGTAAATTTTAGTCTTTTATATAACTTTGGCTATAAGGCGTTTCAAAAAGTTTAAAAAGCAGCCAGGATAATTTAAGGATCATTTGATGTACAGAATGTTTATGGACCGACTTGTCTTCATCACTTTCAACTGGAAAATGGACCGTTAACCGTAACAAATGGAACTAAAATGTGCGTTTAATCGTTTTGTAAATCTTCATTTCTTTCTTCGAGCTTTCTGCCTCACTGAATGTGTGGTTTCCACTATACGTTTGGAAAGCTACACTGATGAAATTTGATATTGTGTCTAGGGATTAAAGCAAGCACACACAAAATATAATTTAATGGATGAGGAAACGTTGTTTATTGGACAGAACAGGCAGCACTTTCCAAAAACAACAAAATAAGATATTTGAGACATGATGGTTTAGTGCATGACTGTGTGTTTTCACAGTGAGTCGAGTGTGAGGTAGGTTTTGGCTCAAAGTTCAAATTTGTATTACCAACAGTTAAAAATAAATAAAAGTAGTGGTTCCCTTCTAGTTGATGATACATTTAATAGAATCATCATTAACTTTTGGATACAGCATTAATGCATACAGAATGCTGTTATGTAATATACAAGAGCTTCCTAACAAACCTGCAATATAATATTGTATCTATCACTATCACATAGTGCTTCTATTTGTTCAGTTTGCAGGTTATCAGTTTAATCCAGCATCTAGGGGGCATTTAAAAATTACTGGAAAATGTGTCATTGCAAAATTATTATTACACAATCTTCTCTATCCTTCAACTTCCTCCATTCTGCAAATAATCTTCATGCAATTTGTGTCACTGGTTTGTACAAGTGGCAAGAACCTGTCACTATAAAACACTTTAGAGCCTATAAATCCTGGGACAGTCTGTGGAGGTATTAGCATTGTATGGAAAAACACTCCAAACTGACGTAACATTCACAAAGATAATCTTAAATTTGATTTTAAAATGTAAATATCATGTACTGTAACAACACCTAATTATTTGAGTGCAAAATACATAGTATCTCCATATTTTATCACATCTATATTATGAACTTATACAAATAGAGCATCTATTGCCTTTTTTATATACAACAAATAATGAAATCATCAATTTTCCCTCTCTCTCCTCTCCCAGGTGCCTCGCCGTACCCCGGTGTCCAAATCGATGAGGAATTTTGCTGCAGATTGAAAGAGGGGACCAGGATGAGAGCCCCAGAATACTCTTCTTCTGAAATGTGAGAATTCATATGAAAAACAATCAAATGAAAGAAAGAAAAAAGATTCCTGCACACTGTCCATGTCAATTCAGTCATGCAACATTAATTTTGCATTTACTGATTTTCAGTACTATCATGCAAATATTCCTTTAAAGCATTAAGGAGTGTAAATATTTTACTTTTGCACTTTGTGTACAACATAAGTAGTCAGTAGCCAGTGAACAAAAGTGATACCCTATAATCTCAGCTGTATGTTCTCCAACACGGACCTCACAAAGGCCAAGAAAATAGAGCCAGCAATTAAAAGCCTCCCCATACCGATATACAACTGAGAGGAGCCTTTGATTCTTCCTCCCTCTAGCTGGTTTTACCAAAAGGTCAGGGGTGCCTGATAAGCGTCATGGGTAATCCTGCTCTGAATGTTGCAGGAGGAAACATTAGCCACTGATTGGCTTGGCAGCTGTCAGGTTGAAGCTCTACACCGTTTTCTAATGGGAGTGAGGCGAGCCAGACACTGGATATTTTTTCAGTAGTAGGAGCTGGTGGATGTTACTCGATATAAATATCTGTGGGAGAACAGCGAGTCATCTTCTTTAGTATCAGTAACAGTCTGTGAATACAGTGACTTTTTTGTCCACTGCCTGAAATTTGGGAAAGTATGCACCTCCGCGTTTTCCCAGGATCCAGATCCAGCGATCGCGCCAACAAGTGTACGTACATGCATCGTGTCTGGTTTTCATTTGGAATGACTCATGGGCTCAAACTCCACAAATCTTATTTGTTTTGAAAGCATAATTCTACACTTCTCCTTAATAATGATGTGGCATCGTAGGGCCCAGAGAGTTTTAAAGCATCTTGTGCCAAATAAAGCTAACTGAATGAATTTATCAGCACTATAAAGAAGACACTAATTGGGAATGATACACAAAATGTACTCCAGACCGCTGGTTTCAGTCCGAACATAAGATCTGTAGATTCAGACCTGCTGGTGCCAAGAGTCTCGTGTACTTTCCGGCTTGATTCAAGCAACCCATTTGAAGAAAATTGGACCGCCAGATTATATATTTTTACGTTCTCACAGCCTCTGATTTGAAGCCAAGATAAAAAAAAAAAAAACGCTGATACAGCTTTAAATGCCATGCACAGCAATGCACTAAGATTCCGCTGATCCCCCTCAAGAGGCCTGCAGTTGATCACATGTGTCTGTAAGCTCTGGTTTTGACACCTTGACCCTGACCCCAAACCCTCTAATATATAAATGATGAAAAACACATGAAGTTGCGCAGCCCTTTGAGCACTTAATTCCGGCCACTGCTGCTCTCATTCATCACCACCGCCTGTTAATAAGATTCCCGGTCCTGATGCATTGCAGAGGAATTTAACGGATGCCTCACAGAGAATGTGAAGACAATAAATAGGATGCTCACTTACTTCCCATCCGACCACACTTGCCCAACCGGACGATGTCATTTCTTCAGAATCTCCCCTCCGCGCTCCCTCAAGTCCCAAAACATGCAGGGGAAGGCTATTTATTCTCACTACAGACCGCAGGACCAGGCAGGAAATGTGGTTTAAATTTTGCAATCATACAATGTCCCAACTTCCCCCTCCCTCAATGATATGCACGAGGGCTGGAATCATGCACTCTACATCCTGTCACCTTTACGAGATCTACCACCTGTTAGACTCAGTGTTCATCAACATGGGGTTTTGCAGCAGCTTGGCTTCTTTTTCGGCCGGACCTGACAGCGCCGAGAATGTGTCCCGCGCACGAAACACACAGATGGAGAGGAGGGGTTCCTGCAATACAGCGGACCATCTGCTTTTACAGCCAGCCCCTTAAAACTTGAGATTGATTAAAAATGATGCCAGAAGGGACACATAACGGCTGTACTGTATTTACATAAAACTGCAGGTTTCTCGGAGGGAAGGTCGCGGTTGTTGCAGCAGAAATAGGATAGGGATCCATCACTGACGGATCCCAATCAGGGACACGCTGTGAACGTAATTCAAACGTCGGCCACGGTGCTCTGTTTCTAAATTCCTCCATGAAATGAGGCCGATGGAAACTCACATACGGCTCTGAGTCTTCCCACATGGGCAGAGACGCTGACAGCCTGTCAGAGAACCGACAGAGGCTCTCGTTGGTCTTCACATCCGAGACCGGGAGAGAATCAGATGCAATCCCACAGGCTTAAAATCCCCTGAAAATAAATAATAGGGTATGAGGTAATAATCTAGATCACTGGTTCCTAAAGCGGGGTCTTTGAGGGGGGGCTGGCAGTCCACAGAAAAAAAGGGAATGGTTTATTTTCACAATAAATCCATCCTTAAGTAACACAATGACAGAATATAGGACCAATTGTATGGAGGACTGCAAGAATTAGAAATAATTAGATTATGTTATTTAATTTACCATTAACATATTTATTTTCATATTAATTGTGTTATTATTTTCCCTTTGCACATGAGTTTATTTTATTTCTAATTTTATGTTTCCGTTTTATATATTGAGGTGGAAATGCAAAAGGAAATGGATAGACACCATCTGTCTATTCCCTATAAATAGGGGGTGTAAATACATAAATAAATCCATTTAAAATTAAGAGAAAGAATTGAATAGATAAAACATAAAACAATAAACAAAACAGAAAATACAGAAAATCAAAATGGAAATCAAAAGGGAAAATAATACACAATTAAATTGAAAGATTAAATGAATACAGGCATTGTTCTCAGCCATGTATTCAGCATTTTTCATCACTTCATCCTTCATGGTTTTCCTGTTAAAAAATAAAAAAAAATAAAAGCTCTAAAAGGAAAAACCTCATCAGATGGCGTCTGGGGTGTAGTTTGTGTGAGTTTACAGGTCCCTGATATGATTAAGCTTGAGACCCACTGATCTAGATGACAGTCTATGTATAGTTGGACCAGACGTCTTGACACAAAGATGCGATAAGACGACCAACCCTGATAGTTCTTTTTCACTTCGAGGTGTTAAATACTTTGAAAGCAGCAAACTCCCATTTGACAATACCTCAACCCAATTATGTTGATCTTGGCAGGAGCATTAGGAGCGTTCACCCAGTGCGTTGAAGGTTTGTTGTTTGTTCAACAGTGTTTTCTCTGCTCGTAGATATCAGACCATGTTGGACTGCTGGCAGGGGGAGCCACAGGAGCGGCCAAACTTCACTGAGCTGGTGGAGAGGTTGGGAGACCTGCTCCAGGCCAGCGTGCAGCAGGTATGACCAACAACCTTCGAGTGTTTGCCATTTGACTGTCACATACATAAACAGAATATCCACTTTCAGTAAAATCCAGCCAGCATCATAGACGTTAAAGGAAATAGTTCATTATGTAATCCTGAAACTAAACTTCAAAAGTTACATTTAAACATAGTCTGGGAATCCTAACTAACCAGAAACAAAAAAAACAAAAAGTCAGTAATCCTGCATGAGATGAGTCACGAATAGTGTCGACATTCAAGAATCGGCCTTTGAAATGGCACCATCTGCTTCATAAGGGGAACCACGCGTTAAACCACATGGAGAAAAAAAGTATTTCATTCCTAGCGTAGCGCAGGGTAACATTGTCTGTCATGAGTGCTGTGAATTATCACAAACCATAAAACAGCTTTGATCAGACATATATGCAAGTATTCACAGGAGAAAACAAATCCCAGTATTTGTTTTTTAGGCAAACATTTATAAACATTTATTTTGAAAACATTCGATTTAGATGTGATGTCTTCATGTGACCATTTGGTTCCTGCCAACTGAGACCTGACCCTGGACCCGAGTTGGGTCAGTTCCAAAATGCTCTAATCAGGCTGAATTATATAGTATACTTATATAGATCATACTCATCACTCATCAATAATCATCATGCACAAAAAGTAAAGCAGTGAATGTGTAGTCAGAAAAGATACTTTATTTATATTTGGGTCTGTTTCACACTGGGTTTCACTTTCTTCAGGTCCCTTTTGGTTTGGATTGCTTTATCAGTTTAAATTGTGAAGACCTCTACTCTTATTCTCAATTTATGAGTATAACAAAAATATTTGAAGCTCTTTTTTAATCTCCCTAAAGCATAAAATGAATTATAACAATTTATTTTCTGTCTTTGTGTGATTTTTTTTTCTTGTGTCAATGGAATAACAAGATCATATCAAACCAGGATAGAAGGAAATTGAAGAAAGGAGCATTCAGGACACGTAGCATCAACTCTTGAACTGATGATAGAAAATTGGCCATAACAAAACAAGATCATTTCCAGCTATTAGAATGTACAAGATGCCCACAAACAAATTCCTGCTTCCAGCCACTAAAGGGAACTGTCTTTTTGTCTAGAATGCACATTACTGCAGGCAGATAAGTACAGAAAAGGAATTAAATTTCACTACTATTGCAGTGACAACAGGACTGTGGATTGTCAAGTCAGTTTATTTATAGAGCACATTTAGAAACAGATGTCGACCTCAGTGTTTACAGAGAAATCAATAACACAAATAGCATAGCGCAAACAACACGCACAATACAAGCAAATAAGACCCAGAGAGTGCAGACATGAAAAATTACAGCGGATGGGGCAGAATCTTATTGTGAGCTGCAAACCATCCCATAATTTGGGAAAAACGCTCTATCACCTTTGTTTTTATTTTAAACTGGTGCTGTGAATTAATAGGACACCAAGACAAAGCCAGACATCACATCACATAAACAATATATCATGTTGCGTTACAAATGAGTCTGTGAAAGCTATTCTCACGAGAAACAATCCAGATTGCGCAGAAAGAACAGTGGAAGGGGTTTGCGCTCATTAATAAAGTTATTGTTACAGAGCAGGAAGGCCGGTCACAGACTCCGCCGTCTCCGCTGAAAAAAATCACGAACGCTGTGCTGGATTTATTGGGCGTGACCTTCGTTTGTTTGGCTGCTCGCCACGACCTGTGGACGTGTGTGTTTGAACAGCGCACGCGCTGCATCACCCAAGGAGCCCTCCGTGCTTATAAATACTCTGCAAAGTTAAGATGTTTGTCTCTGCTTTGTCGATTCAGGAGGGGAAGCACTACATACCCATCAACACAGCCCTGCTGGCCAAGGTGGGAGACCCCTCTGCTACCAAGACATCAGAGGAGACGCCAACACGACCCGTCTCTCACCGCGACTCAGGGAGCACCTGGTGGGCACATGGATCATTACTCGTTGGCTAGAGGCCATTAAAATAGACTGAAACTGAAAATGCATGTGCTTATAGACGCTGTTATTTCATCCAATCTTTTCGATGCTGAGTTGATTTTAAGCTACGCTGGCGCCACGTCTCAAGGCAAAGTTAGGCAACGGCTGGCCGGTCCATCACCGCGATCCAGACTGAAATACTTCCACAATTATCGGATAGATTGCCAGGAAGTTCAGTAGAGATATTATTATCTGTGCTATCTGCACCACTGAGTTTTCACTTATCCTGTAAAACATGTTGACATCCGCTAAATTAATTGGCACAAAATGTTGTGCAGACAATCACGGGTTCCCAGGATATGAATCCTGCTGACTGGTGATTCTCTGAGTTTTGTCTATAAGTTTGAAATTGTGATTTTCTTTAAGAGAATAGAGGCCGTGATGTTTTATACTAGTCTGATGTCATGCTGACATTAGCATGTAGCTCAAAGCCCCAGTGTCCCAGAGCTACTTGCATGGCTGTAGACTCTTGGCTCAAATCTGTTAGCCTCCCATATTGTTATGACCTCGTTAATGCATTCAAAGGAAATAAATCACCTTATCTTAAAAGCGTGTAAAACCACCATCAGATTGTTGGAGGTCCAACAGTGCGGTCTGTTTTGCAAAGGAAATGCCTAAATCATTTTCCCACTTTGCACTGAATATTATCCAAAGCTCTGAGACTAAACTCTGCCAGCAGAACATTAAGGTCTGACCTGAGGACAATGACAGGCTAGATTGGCACATGATAAGCAGTACACACACGTCAGCTTGATGGCCAGACAGCTTTTAGTATTGTGGCTTCTGTGAGGAATTTCCCCTGAAAACCATAGCGCCTCCTTCTAGATTCATGTCCACTTAAAATAATATTAGTTTGAGCTCTTGGGTTTTCACAGATTCTCCAAGCGTATTTATTGAGGAGGCGTTGAAAAGCAGCAATGGCAGTTAGCTCTTAAGTTCAATTAGCAGTCATTTAAACCTATCAGTGTTGAAATGCAAAGTCAACAAGGTGTGTTTTCAAAGTACAATGTCATATGTGCTCCACATTGTTGACCTTAGTGATTAAGTTCCTGCGGTTTCTTAGCTGAGCTTTGCCTTTTGGCTCCAGTGTAATCAAACGATTCTCTAAACAGAAACAGAACATTTCAGGGTATTTTGGATCCTTACCCTGGAAATATTTTTTTTTCCAGGAACATCAAGGTCCGTCCTGCTAGTGTGAAAACCTTTGACGAGGTTACCATGGAAGATGGGACAAATGAGAACCATGGGGTGAGTTATTCATCCTGACACTAAAGCAGAAATTCCAGCTTGGAACAGTAATTACAGTAATTAACACCATTAAAGGGGCCCTATTATGAAATAAACACGTTTTCTACTGCTTGTGTGTAAATGTCCAGGTTTCTGTTGTTCCTGCTAACACACAAACTGTGAAAATAAGTCCATCAACTCATTGTGTTATGGTCTGGCCTCCACTGTAGTATTGCTGAAATCTGGCTGAATACAATCTGATTTAGAAATGGCCTCATAGTAACCACTCCCGGATCCATGTAGTCACTTCCTCCTTCCGGATTTCTGTCTGCGGCAATCACTTCAGAGTGGGAGTTTCAGTAGGGAGGGGAGGAAACAGGGTTTTTCATACTGAGTGTGTGAGAAGGCAGACTGTATTGCTGCTACCAGCTAAACTACATACCATAAAAAAACATGATCATTTTTATAAATACACCATGAAATTATAAATAATAAAACTAACAAAGTAAAATAGGCCCCCTTTAACAATATGAGAGGGTATAACATGAGTTTTAAAACTGCTTTTATCATTTGTTCATCCAGTTTGTTTCATTATTATTTCCTCACATATTTATTACCTCAACACTGTGTCCTATAGATACCCAGTCTTATTTAGTCCAGAATTTCTGGATTGATCCAATTTTCTGCACCTGAATTATGATTAATTTGAAGTTCTTCACACACACACACACACAGTGTTCAATATAATGCAGCAATGCAGAAGGCGGCAGCAAGGCTTTAGACCAACACGAGATGAAGGGAATTCATCTCTATAGTCACCCTGTTGATAAAGCCCTTCATGGTTTGGCTCCACTATATGTGTCTGGTTTTTAACTCCTTATTTTAGCATCTAGAAAATCTGAAAACCTAAAATGGTCAATGCTCAAAACAAATTACGACACTGAAGAACAAACTGAGTATGTGCCATTCTTTTAAAACATGTTTTAAAACCTCCATATATAGGCAGACATTTTAATGAAGTATTACACTTTTATGGTTTTGACTTTTTTTTTTACATTTTACTGTCGTCTATAAAATGTTTAATATTGGTGATAGTATTGCAGGTTATATAAATTTGTGAAGCAGTTTTATTGCGTTTGTCTTGAAAGGCTCTATAGAAGTTTTCTTTCTTACTTTTATATGTTAAATATTACTTTTAAAGGCTTTCTCTTTGTATCTCCCTCCTCCACAGGGCGGCCAGTCAGACAGCGGAATGGGTTTGTCCTCTGACAATATGAACACTCTGAAGCGATTGGAATCACTAGCAAGCCAACCTCTCAGCATCATGGCTCTGGCGTACGTACGCAAAACCGCATCAGCATCCCTCCACATCTCTATGACAATGATTCAGGAACGCATACATGTGTACATACACTGGGAGACAGGGCAGAATACCTGCCTGGAAACCTCCCTGATGAGCTGGAATGTAGACGCAATAACTGTCATACACACCCACCCACACACACAAAGTTCCTCTCGACATACAAAGAAGTCAGAGCGGCTAGTTTTCCCTTTTGTCTGAAGAAACCATGTGTGAGGTACGGTGGCACAAAGGAGAAGTGGGAGGGGAAAAGGCTTGAAGGTGACAAACTGAAGGACGTTTCATCCGTTTTAAGAGCGCACACTAAAACCTCTTTGTTTTCACCCAAAGCGCCGTGAAGGAGATTCCTCCCAGATTTAGCTGATTTTTAACATATGGGTCAATGCTGTCTGCTGTATTCCACTGCTAGGTAACAAATACATGTTCTCATGTCTCAAAAGTGTCACATTAGGCCTACACTACATTCCATCCAAAATCCTGCCGATCATTTGATGGCTTTAAGATGTGGATCCTGCGAAGAAAAATATATAAAACAGACAAAATGCAGGGAAAAAACACTGAGATAATACAGTGTGTTCTCAATTAAGAGGTTATCCAAGGATAAAGTCAATCTGAGCAAAGCTTGTGTAAGTCTTTTCTCTCTAAGTGTTTAAGGGTTAGGTATTAATTATCAGGGTCAGACCCCTGATCTCAGCATTATTCTGCTGTTCCCTGCACACTGTTAATCCTTCTTCAAAGTATTGTGGTTTGTACTTAAAATATTAAAAGGAGAAGCAATAAAGCAAATGATAATGTGTTTTAGAAAAATTCTAAGTCAAACTAAGTTCATGTCACCGAGTGAATGCTGTTATTTATTTAGTCATTTCTCTAAACATCCAAGAGTCCACCTGTCGCTCCCTTGGCCCTCAAAAACACACATACACACACAAACAGGACAACTTGTAGTCATCAGCGGGATTTTTTAGAGAAATCTACTGTAAGGAAACATTACCATTGTCCATTGTGGTTCTATTTGTTGATGCCTGGTTGAGCAGGTATTCATCAACGAGGCATTCCAGTACATCAGCGTCATTCACCCCCGCTGGGCTCTGACCCTTCGGCCTCGAGAGACGAGCCGTGAAACCCTTGGCAACCTCCAAAAACAATAGCGGACAATTACTCATATTCTGAGCATCAAACGAAGCAGAAGAGCTCGGGATGATTGATTACATAATATATGAATGAGGAGAGGTTTGTGCGATCATATGGCTTCGAAAGGGGAATTTGGTCAATCTCAGAATCCATCAGATAACTGGGTCCATAGTGAGAGCAACTAAATGGAGATGGAAAAAAAACTCATAGATGGGTTGACAAACTCACAGCTGAAGCTCAGTCATCACAAATTCACTGTGATGAATGGCCTAAATACTGTATACACACACACACACACACACAGCTTTTTCATATATATATATATATATATATATATATATATATATATATATGAAAAAGCTGTAAACATAGTCTTAGTTACTAACATAGGATAGTTTCATGCTATGTAAGTCAATGGGACTCCATTAGGTTGTATAAGCTAGGAATTTTCCATATTTGCATGCTTTGGATCTATTTTAGCATATTAGAAATTCTCCTACTCAAAATTTTAAATAAAAGACAACCTTCAGTTGTGAGACAATGACGCTCACATGTCAAGTGTCCAATGAGCAAACAGGATATCCTGGTCATATGACCTCATAAATTGTATGTCCTTCAAAAATAAAAGCCTCATTCACAGCTAACTGTAAAAACAGAGATTTTATACCACAGCTTTTTTAGAAAAAATTAAGATAAAGTAATTGTTGCCATATTTTAACACAATGCGATAGAGGGTTAATTATTATTTAATTTCCAAATAAAACATGCTTTACACCGAGTAGTGTGACAGCAGGCTGTGATTTTGATATTTCCTGCTCATCTAAACCATGTTCTTTTGTCTGTGTTGGTTTTATAGGATGAAGGCAACAAGTAAGAGTAAAGAGTCGGTGCTGGCCGACGCAGAAAAGGAGAAATACCCCCTGGTTTCCTCTCTGGATTTCAGCCTGGATGACTCAGCTCTGGATGCCGACCTGGAGTGTCACAGCCCGCCGCCTGACTACAATTACGTGGTGCGCTACTCCACCCCGCCTGTGTAACCTCCTGCTCCGACCCCTGGAGAATCCAACCGACAGCCTCAAAGCCTTCGCTTTGTTCTCCTCTGTTTTGACTCTAATCTGTGGACTGTTGTTTACCAACAATTTGAGAAAGGGGGCCGAGAGAGAGAAAAAAAGAAGATTCCCTCCTAAAGTACTAAGAAAGGATGCTCTGAAATGACTCGTGAAACAACTGTCCCTAGCATCTTCCAACACGCAGGGGGCCTGCTGTGCAACAAAAAGGAACCCTGTAAACTGCCAACTCCTTCCTGGTTTTCAGACGCAGGCTGACGTTAATGCTGCTGGTCCGTTCCACATTCACTGTGATATGTCAAACAGCTGAAAACAGGCTCAGGTATTTCTTTGCTCTACTGTGAAAACTAAATAAAATAAAATAAAAATGATTCCAACTTTACCACAGATACAAACAAGCAAACTATGAGGGTGAACATCCAGAAAAGAAAAGGAGAGCGGATTGCTGCGGCTTAAATAAAAACTGGAAAGTATTTTGGTAATAAAGTAAAAGTAATGCGGCTACATCAGTCCATATCAAGGTGGATACCAATATTAACATTGATTACTAATTATGGAAGGTCTCTTATTTGAGGTGTCGATGCTCCTGTACTTTTATAAAAAAAGCTCAACTAACTCAGGTTGAGCCAGATTGACAGAGGAGAAGAGGAGTACTCTGTCATCTAGCTCTTTTTTTTTAAGCTCTCCAGGTTAATGGAAGAAACAGGGTAGCACGGAGGAAAAGACCAGACAGCTTCAGATTTTAACTTTACAGCTCGACCATGAAGGCATTTTAAATGAAGAGTTTGATCCCGTGTTGAGGAAACTCAAAACGCTGTGACATTTTTAAGAAAGCACGAAGGAAAAGAGACAAACTCCGGAATTCGTTTCGCTTTCTTGTGTACAAATTATAGAAGCATGAGATTAGAACAGGAACTTCATAGGAACCGTTTTTCTTTTCAAAAGCACTAGGAAGAATAAACTGTGTATTTATTTAGATTGTGAACACTGTTGCTTTTCATCTGGTTCTGTTGCACATGATTTAGATTCATACCACCGGCTCAAGTCTTCCCCGATATCAACACATCATCCTAGATTTATATGCTGTTCGTGCTGCTGTATTCACTGGTGGTAAAACGTGAGGGAATCTGCTTCTGTAGAAATGTGTATGTAGGTATAAAGTGTTCGTGAAGCTTGCAGGGCAGGCTACAAAAACTCCACATGTGTATAAAAGTAGCACCAGTCTGCTCTGGTTCACTGTAGCTTTATTATTATGTGTTAAAGTCCTTGTTTTAACATCACTTATTGTAATTCAGGATATATTAAAAGCACCAAACCTTTATTCACACCATAGAAACTCCCTGTAGGAAAGCGGCTAGCTTGTGCTTTTTGACCACTAAACTACAGGCAAAACGGTTATTTTTTTTTTATTTTGAACCCCTGTGTATTTCCAAATGTTTGTATTATGTGTTGTTTATGTGGAGAGGAAATGATTATGCACTGATACTTTATATCAAATATAATGTTTTTGTATTCTAAAGGTATATTATATTATTATCAAGCAGTGTTGACGGTCACATGTTACAAAGAACTGATTTTACAGTATTTTTTTTTATTTAACTCCAGTACCTTAAATACATAGTAGTGAATTAACATTTACAGTATTTGTTGTATTATTTCTTGTCAACCTAACTTCATTGTAATATTTCTCACTTAATTGGTTATGTTCACTTTTTATCTGTCTTAAATTTTAAGCTTCATTTCAGTCACTGCTATCTCAGTAATATGCAAAGATTTAAACGTGAATGCAAATATAAATATATTTGGATGCATAACCATTCATAATGATAATCTGCAGCAGTTCAAACTATCGCCTGAACCTTTCTGTCTGTGTTGTTCATGTAGTGAAACAAGTTGTAATGTTCCCCAACACTGTTAACTGAGCATATGGAGTAAATAAATGAATAAAGATCTATATATTTATACATGACTTGCTGTCTAGACTCGTATTTATTCATTTATTTGTATCAGTGTTTTATATCATCTCTGGAATTATTTAAAAATCACGAAAAATAAAAAATAATAATCAAACAAAAAGGTTACTCATCGGACTGAGATTGGTTTCCAACATACAGGAAAAAATAAGAGACCACTGCATTTTTTTATGAAATCTGCATCTCTACAAATATATCTATTGAATTCCAACACATGCACACCTCATTCTGCTTAAAGAGGAACCAGGAGTGGAATAAAGTCACTCAAAGTAAAGACTTGTAGAGAGCATGTCAAGACGCATGAAAGCTGGGATTCAAATTTAAGATTATTGCACCAAATATTAATTTCTAAACTCTTCTTAAGGGTAAAAATTAGTATTATGTTGTTTTAAAATGAATTTGCTCTAATATAATATAATATTTTTATTTGGAATTTGGGGAAAATGTCAGTAGTTTATAAACTCAAACAAAAAATGTAGTAAAATTAAAAAAAAAACTCATAATTTTGCAGTGGCCTCTTATTTTTTTGTCACAAACTGTGTTCATTCCTGCACATTTGAATTAGTTTAAGGTGAGCTCTGAGGAATTTTAAAGCACACACAGTGACCAGAAAACTGAGAAAAACACAGTAAGGTTAAGGATAAGAAAACATATTTTGTATGGTGGTTAACTATGGGATATTATCTGTTTAATAAATAAAACAAACTCAGTCTGAGGTCAACTGAAATAGGACAGAAAAATCTATGAAGTCTCCTAAATGTGTTCTTTGTTATTGTGTTCGCTGATAAAACTGAGTCCAGAGTACGACTGATAACATAACTGAGTGAACATAAGCATGTGGTTCCCAACAATTTTAACTTGTGACCCTTTGAAGCAATATCCGTGGTCACCCCTTGTCATCACTGCATTTCAACCATAGACTGGTATTCCCTTATTTACTTAATAAGTTAAATAAGGGTTTTTTTTTACCGCTTCATGTCAGAATTTTAAAAAAAGCAAAGAAAAACAAAAGGGATTTGTGTGCCTCAGATTTATCCTTCAGCTGCTTGTGAGGTCCCGACCCCCATGTGTGACCTATGAAAAGTGCCCCAGCCTTTTTTTCTTTTTTCTTTTTTTTCTTGAGCCTCATGTATTCCTATTCCCATTTGAATTCCCAAAACACAAGTGAAAGAGAATGTTTGGATTGGAATGTGCCATCGGCGCTCTGCCCCTCTGTGGCTCCTTGGACGGACGGACTCACTTCCCTGCCAGAACAAGGTGTCGGCAGCCTGTCTGTTCACCGGGACAATGCCCCTCCGAGCGGGAAAGGAAGGAACTCTTAATCATCCTGGTCACGACCGGAGGACGCCACACACAGGGCTTCCTATGGGAGCGCACTGCCCCTGGTTACTGGCACTAGGTGTGTGTGTGTGTCTGAGGGGAACACACACGCTACGGGGAGGCCGGGTCCTGGTCCGTCCTGGAGGGCCCCCGGCTCGCCCTCTCAGGAGTTCCTATATTTACGGTAAGGTGAGCGGGCACATCACACCCAGAGTCCACATCAACAACCTCCACCTACTGGAGACTATTTCCAGAATATGAGATACAAACAAACAAGGGAAGGATGTTGGGGGAGGAGGGGGAGGAGGGGGGGGGGGGTCTGGACTGTCATGTCAAACATAACAGACGCATGTAACAGCACTAACACACACACAGTGTTTTTCCATGAGGATTTTCCTGAGGGACTGCAGAGAGTTTACTAATTATTCATCGTTTCCACCAAATGCCGGTCCAGTTTTCTTTATGTGGCAATGACAAATGGCTAATAACACAAATAATAGCACTGTAAAATTTTTAAAAAATAAATATATTTATATTAACTAACTGGCTGCAATTATCCAGAAAGGTACTGTCATTGTTTTTACAGTTGTAAGTAATGTACTGTAAATGCAATGATTTCAGATTTCAGTAACTGTACAGTAAAAAGTCAATTAAATACTGTGATTTAGGTTGTTTTTACAGAATTTGGTGAATAATTGTACAATAGAAATCAATTAAATTCTGTGTTTTCAGTAGTGATTACAGTATTGGATAATTAACTTTGATAGAAAATCAATTAAATACTCTGATTGTACAGTTACTCACCCAATACTCTAAAAACAACAGAAATCAAGTCAATTACATACAGTGATTTTCAGTTATATTTACATTGTATTGGGTTAATAACTGCATTGTAACACAGTAACTGACTACTGTGATTTACTACAGTAATACTTGCTGCTGTGATTTATTGTAAATTATATAGTAATCTACTGTTTATTAATTTACAGCAATGTTACTGTGTTTTAAACAGTAAATAACTGCAGATTTCACAGCAAAGGTTTACAAGTTCAGCCCAAATTCTCTGATGGGCCTTCTAAATATAGAAATAGTAATTAAGTGAGTAGTTTGTTTGAACTGCAGTTTGCAAATGTAGGAATTTATAAACATTATTTACATACATGTACATGTATAATTATAATCTATACTAACTCAAACTCACTGAAAACTGCAGTCATTTGCAGAAGTTTAGACTTATTTGTAATAATTAACATCAAATATTTATTGTATATTATAAAACAGGCTACTCGATTTAGATCAATGTTAATCAGCAATAGTAGTAATAGTAGTAACTTTTATAGTCCAGAATATTGCCATAAGGTCAATGTCAATTATTAAATAATTCATAAAATGTGAATTATTACAAGAGTAGAATTTGAATGTGAATAAAAATGCATTCCACAATAATCCTGTAATATACAATACAGAAAATACAATAATATATTTTCACCTTACCCTCAATTATTACACAGTAATCTACTGTAGCAGGGTATTTTCTACAGTTTGCAGAACAGCAATACAACATGCCCTGTCCTTAGACCCTCACATCACCAGAAAAACTCTGTAAAACCACTTTAACAATGAGAAAAAGGGGAAGAAAGCTCAAGAAGACCAGATCAGATCCTTCTTCCAGGATCTGCTCTGTCAGAGCTTGTGGAGTAAAAAAGAAAATCAGGGTTTTGAGAGGTTATAACAACAACGTTTGAAATTGTATTTACATTTGCATCAACTGTGCAGCGTGTTTTTGTTTCCCTTATTTAACAATTGTATTTATGAAAACAGCCTCTCTCCTCCTTGCCCACTTCCAGGGTCTCTTCCCAAAACAAACAGAGGCGCAAAACACTCCATTAATCATTGATAAAAGAGACGTTAATCAACTCAGGAATCCCTGAAATTGAAGCCAAAGACATATCCACCCTCCGACTGGATCTGTGCAGCTTGAAAACCCATCATATTTTGGGGGCCTACAATGAAAAGAATAAAAAGTTCCTCCTCCCCCTTATAAACTGCTGCACAATGCTATTCCCAGACCCCTGCCCATGAAGGTGAATGGAGGGTAGGCCACATCCGAGCCTCTCACCTAAATGCAGAACAATGAGCCGGATACTGGCCCCTTAAAAGACTTAACTCCAGTCCACCTTTAACAAGCGAAGCGAAAAAACAAACCCACGACACAAACAGCTAAATAAAGACTTTGGTGCAAAGGTCGAACATCGGATCAACATCATCAGGTTTAATGTGGTGCCGCTGTCCTCAGACCCTCAACTCCAATGTGGAAAAACTCACCAACAAATATTGTGTGGAAAGATATTTTGATCTAATGATGGCGGTAAATAAACAGCTAAAGGTTCCACATCCACAATGGTCATTTTAGTTAGGCCATTTTATTTTAGGGTAAAATGCCTTGACTTGGCCAATTTAACAAGCTTTCATAATGGAAGCAACAAGAAGCTTAAATCTATTTCTACGGGTAAGTGATAAAGGATATAAGGTTTTATAGTAATTTAGTCTGCATTTCACAAATTATACTTTAATAATAATTTAATATAAGTGATGTGCATATCAATACATTTAATAAATATGTAGTCGCTGCATTAAACATGTCGAGTGTCATCACTTCATTGAAAACTTGTCACACCTCAGGTTTCAAAAAGTTGCTAAAACTGGACGTTGGCGATGAGTTAATTAAAAAAAACAGGCAAAAAATAATGAGAAAGTGATGAAAAGGGGAACTGCATCCTACACAATATGATTTACCTGGTATTTGTTGAATTTAACTCAGTAATGTAAGTTGAAAGAAAGTTATAAGAACAAATGGACAATTTAATCCAGGTTTAAAGTTGTCGAAATTCACACTAGAATGTTCAAAAAGTGACTTTATTCTCTGACCACAACCGTCCACTGTCAAGGCCATTTTGAATGAAATGGTCAATAAATACGTTATTCTCTGCATAAAGTTTTGATAAAGTTTTTTCCCAAATACTTGAAAAAAACAACTTATTGTAATAGGGTGATGATATCATATAAATTAAGATTTTAATTGTTTCGTGATTATAAGACAGACAAGAAGAACATTCAGGGCATCACCAGTTGGATTCATCCAGTCCATATAATTCTGATATTTCCCTCTAGACCAAAGTTTTGGACTCACTGACACATAAAACATCTTCCAACAGACTCAAAGAATGTCATTTAGGGTGTTTTTTTATTGTCTTCAAATGTCGTAATGTATCTGACTCGACCTGGACGGTATGTGAGCATTCCAAACAAACCGGAGTTGACTCTGCAAAACCTATTACTCCCGAGGAAAAACACAATCAGGCGTTTTTTTTTATTCATCCATGAATGATGTACGTTAAACTCAACCGCATCATTTTGGCAGTGACTGGAGAGCGCGTTCGAGAACTGCTGGTGACATTATGTTTTAACGCCCCCCTGCATGATGGATTCATCATGTCCCAATTCACCCAAAAACCACAGGAGCAGCGGGGTGGGACAGACAGATATGCATCCCCAGCTCCAAAATAACCCCAAAACAACCCCATCAACGTTCACATTAATTATGCCACTTGGGTCCCGGCATTTTTTCCCATGCCCTCTTGGTGCAGGAGCGCTCTATACAGGCCGAACCCCCTGCCAGAGAGGTAAACAATGGGGGCAAGTGGGTGTGCTGGTCCCACCGCACTTTTTGCCTTTGAATGGGGCAGTGATGAATCTGAAGGCTCCGGAGGGCGCATGGCTGACATAGTTTAGGTTGTAGTTCCTCTGGAAAATATGCGAAGATCGGGAAAAAAAAATCAGACATTAGAAGCCGGTGTCATCGCTGGATGTTTACAGGATCAGAAGCTAATCCGACACGTCGCTTTTCTGTAAATAAACAGGGAACAGCAGGAAGTGGAGCACATGCTATGAATGAAATAATCAAATAAACTTTGCAATATGCCTGGCCTAGTTTGAATTCTGACCCAGCGTTACACGCTTTTTTTTTCCCCGAGAATGTGTTTTGAAGAGATGCAGCATTCAACTCTGGATTTGATCTCACTAACGCACAACACATGAGTTGCTCAGAGGCCATGAAACGCTGCTTCATAATTTCCTGAAGTGACTTTAAAGATCCCCTACAAGGATATGTTTTAGTACATATATATAAAACAAAAATAAATCCTCCGTTTGGAATGATTAATTATGTTTGACATGTTTTTGCCACAAAAGAAATCCTTGAAATGGGATTTTCTCCTTCTACGTCATATAAAAATCTTGGATTTATTACAACCGGAGACTCAGATTGGCTGTAAACCAGTTGTGATGTCATAAAACATGCTCATGTCTTAAAGGCAGGGAAGAATTCCCACTTTCAACAAATGAATGTGAAAACAGAATTCTCCAGAGAACTCCACAGATTCATCATCATGCTCCTCCCGGTGAGTAATAAAGCCTATAGGTCTAAATTTCACTAGTTATATGCTAATAATTTAAAATAAAGTTTTGTGCATATCAATAAATTCAACAAATAAGTAGCCAAATATAAAGAAAGAACGGAAGGTTCCAGTAACTTCAGTCCATGACACATGTTTAATGTGTCATCACTTCATTGAAAATTTGCCACATCTCAGGTTTCTCAAAACTGGACGTTGGAGATGAGTTACATTCAATAAAAACAGGCAAAGAAGAGCTGGAAAATGATGAAAAAGGGAGCTGCCTCCTGACCAATTTGATTTACCTGATATTAGTTTAATTTAACTCCAGGTAATGCAAGTTTAAATTTGGCACAATGGAATGAAAGGACAGTTTAATCCAGGTTTAAAGTTGCCAAGAGTCACACTGGAATGTTCAAAAACTAGCGTGAGTCACTTTATTCTTTATTGTTACATAAGTGACGCACAACGTTCTACAGTCATCCACTGTCAAAGCCTTTTTAATGGAATATTTTTTTAGTTTTTTCCAAAAACTTGAAAAAATGACTCAGGCCATTATTTTAATAGGGTGACAAGATTATATACACTACCATTCAAAAGTTTAGGGTCACTAAATAATGTCCCTATTTTTGAAAGAAAAACAGTTTTTTTCAATGAAGATGACTTTAAATTAATCAGAAATACACTCTATACATTGATAATGTGGTAAATGACTATTCTAGCTGCAAATGTCTGGTTTTTGGTGTAATATCTACATAGGTGTATAGAGGCCCATTTCCAGCAACTATCAGTTCAGTGTTCTAATGGTACAACGTGTTTGCTCATTGTATCAGAAGGCGAATGTAATAAAGTTTTCTATTCAGTTTACAACTCATGGTGATGAATAAAATTGTGACTTTTCATGGAAAACACTAAATTGTCTGGGTGAACCCAAACTTTTGAACAGTTTTAAATTGATATTTTAATTGTTTTTTGGTTATAAGAAGGTCTACTATAGGTCTACTTTAAAGTGAGATTTTAATTTGTATTTTTTATTATAAGAAGGTGTCAAACTCCACAGATTCATCATCCTGCACAGTGAAACTCAACTAAAGGAACAAGAGGAAAGTCTTTAGTTTTGAAACTTCAGCAACGTCACACATTCTTCACAAATCGTTTCCTCGAAGTTATGAGGGCAGGTTGTTCTCACAGGTGGAGTCAGCGGATATGTGTTAATATCAAAGTTTCGTTGCTCTTTTCTGGCACAAAATTAGGGGAAAAAAACAAGAAGAACTCAAAGATCCTTCGTGTCCATAGAGAGGTAGAGAACAGATTCACGTCAGAGTGAAAATTTGTGAAAAATGTTCACTTCCCACGCTCGATTTTTCCTCGACACCCCTGGCCTGGGGCAGTGAGGAGATGTTCACGCAAACAAAAACAACTCGTAAAACATTTTTTACAGTCCTGCCAACATCTATTTCTGGTTTACCCCGAAAATAAACGGATCAAAAACACTTGGATGTGACTTGTGTTCGCGGAATCCTTCCCTCCATGTGTTTTACATTACGGACGACAAACTCGCACTGCCTGTGCTTTTCGGCCATGCAGGCAGTTTCTCTAAAAATAGTAGCAGATGGTCCCGTTTTACCTCCTTCCCCGCAGAGAAACGCCGTGGCCACTTCAATAACATCAATGAAGTTATGCAACCAGCTAAATTCTTGGGCTGCTTCACCACTGACTGTTGCTGATCCGCACCATATTCAGACTGCTGAGGTCAGGGAAAGACGTGACTTTTGTCCTGGTCTAACGAGGAATCTGAGTAATTGTCTCGGTTCGTCAGTTGGAGACCGTCCGGCCCGCTGTCGGGGGAGGTTTGCCACCGCTCTCAACAAAAAAGTTAGGAGAGCATTTTGACTCCTTATCATAGAAAAGCATCTCCTGGAGTAATTGTTAACATATCTCTGATCACTCTAAAATCTGTGCTCAGTCCTCCAGAGCCAATCAAAGCATCCTAAACGCCAGTCAAAACAGCTGAGATTTCTTAAATGCTGCTTCTGTGATCAAAAAGTGAACTTAGAAAGACCAGCACCGGAGCCAACATGGACAAAATGTCCTTAAAAGTGTTACATAAAAAAAAGGGGGAAAAAAAAACAAAAAAACAGCATCGACATCAGTGTAAATGCTGCAAACTGACTCGTGAGAGGTTCTGATATCACGGGATTCTAAGGAAGGACGTCGGGACTGAGCTTTTTTCCCCAAGGCTCGTGAAATTTCTTCAAACATGTATGAACCTGGTGTTACAGAACAGTTGGATTCGATCCAGAAAAACTAAACACGAAACATGTTGGATATCGTCACAGTCACCCTGTCGGCCTTTTGGCTCCAACTCATACCTCTCAACATGTTGAGCTATAGAGTTAAAAAAAAACTGCTGGATTCACACATAGAAACTGACTGTTCTATCTATCTATCCATCTCACCATCTCACCATCTCTCCATATAAAATAATAGTGCACAAGTCTGCAGATAATTCTGTCCGGATGGCAGATACAGCTGAGGATTTACATCTGTCCATCCATGATGAGACCAGGGACGTCGCATAATTGACTCAATTGTGCCATCTAGTGAATAAACGTGCACTTTCTTCCTGGAGGGTCGACATCAAAAGCTGAACCTTGTTTTTTTTGTCTCTGTTTCGGCTTATTTCTTGAAAGAGAAATGACATTCTCAAAGCTCCACAGCATCATAGCTTAATAGACCATAATAGAATGCCTTTTAGTGTCACTATATGAGTTCAAGACCTCCTTGGTCCTGGGTCTGGGACCTTTCTGTGTGGAGTTTGCATGTTCTCCCTGTGTCTGCGTGGGTTTTCACCGGGTACTCCAGCTTCCTCCCACAGTCCAAAAACATGCTGAGGTTAATTGGAGACTCTAAATTGCCCGTAGGTGTGAGTGTGTGAGTGAATGGTGTGTGTGTCCCACGATTGGCTGGTGACCATCTGGGGTGTATCCCTGCCTCTCGCTGTAACGCGCTGGGATTGGCTCCAGCAGACCATGTGACCCTAATGAGGAATAAGCAGGTATAGAAAATGACTGACTGACATTCATAATGAGGTGTTCCAAACTCGGTTTGTGTGCATTGTATAATAAATAATGTCCGTCAAGATATCACAAAGGATAGGAATGTTCAGTCAGTTCAACGTAGTTATGGTCCTTGTGAAAAAAACTGTCTCTGAGTCTGTTGGTGCCTTCACCTGTAAAAAGCTCATATCTCACACAAGACAGTGGTAGCTCGTGCTTTGCAGTTGTTTTCCATTGTAAACACACACAAAATATACTGAAAACTGAAAGTTTTAAGTTCATGTATGAACAACATGACTCCAAACTGCTCAAGTCTAAGTATAACCCTGTTGTTCTCACTCAAATCACTCAAATCTCCTGTATACTTATTATATTTAGTTCATATTATCCTATTTATGTCCATAACTTATTCCAAACTACACTGGACTATATTGTATCAAAATATATTGTATGTAAATCCTATATATCCAGCACTTTGCTGCTCCTTGCACTTCTGATTAGATGCTAAAACACATTTCGTTACCCTTTTTTTTATACGTGTAATGACAATAAAGTTGAATCTAACTTAATTTAGCACACTTGTTTTCACCTGCACTACATTGGCTTTTAAAATGCAGGGTTTCAAATTAATCTCAGTAATTTCTCAGCTCCAATCACGAGTTAGAGCATCAACCAGGCCTCAGCTGACCTACACTGTTTTTGGGAAAAATAGAGCAGCCTGGAACAAGAGCAGGATTTTTGCTGCGTTTTCATTCTTTTTGGCCTTTTTTTTTTGCAGTCATAATTTTTGATGGTAGTTTTTTTAGATTTGTTGCACCATAGTTTAATTGATGTCTTGAAAGATAGATTCAAATGATAGCCGTGTGTATTGTTTTGGGGGACGGAATTGGTTTTCCGTGCAGTGTTCTGTTTCGCAAGCGAATCGCAAAGTGGTAAAAACTCTTTCTCGGTTTTTGGTTTTTTGAGTTTTCAGAAATTGAGCAACAGTTTCTGGAATTGTATTTAAACATTTGGGGAAAAAATGAAAACCTAAAAGATGTTCTCTTAGGAAAAGTCAAATGCCCCCAAAATGAAATGTTAAATATTTTATCATGTGGAACCCTGGAAACATCCCTCACATCCACATTTCACTCTTGACCCATTTCGTCTTTGAGACTGTATTTGTAGAGAAAAGAAGATTTCAGACAGACAGCAAGTGAAGTATCAAGTAGCATCACATGGAAATACAATAGTAAAGACTTAATGGGATAAAAATGTCCTGTGGTGTAACCCTAAAAACTTGGAACCAGATAGTTTAACTCTTTCAAAAAGGTTTTAAAACTTTAAAAACACATGATATCAACTAGTATTATATTCTAGAAGGATTAAATGTTCTTTTTTGGTTACATTATTTGATAATTTATGTCAAAAAACACATATTCTGTGTGACTTTTTCTAAAAAAAATGGTACAAATGGACTTTTAAATGACATAAAAACCAACAAAACACAAAATGTACTTTTTCAGTGACCTGATGAATGCTTTTAAAACTGTATTTTAAAAACACTTTTTAAAACACAATAACCTTTATCTGCAATACTTGAGTAAATGTACTTTATTACTCTCCATTGTTGTGGTTTAAAGTGAATTTCATTGCAAAACCACGTTTTGGGCATTAGTTCTTTTCTCATGTTCCTCTTTCACATTGCTGGGGCTTTGGTAATTAGTTGAGGGAAGCCTGTGCCCAGGCACAGGTGTGAGTAGCAGCAGGTAATTGGTAATTGATTGCACCTGGTTAGAGAGTATATAGAGAGAGGCTTTGCCTCAGCATCTTGCTTCAGTGTCGCCTATACACAGAGCCGGTAACAGCTAGTGGTGGTTCTAGCTTGGGAAGCCCTGAAAAGAATAGTTCTCAGTACAAAGAGAATCTTTGTTTGGCATTTTGTTTTTTTGCCAGTTTGCACCGTGAGTGTGAGCTTTATGGTTTTGTTTTTTCTCTGAGGCTCTGGTGTCCTACTTCCTATGTTTTGGGTTGCAAAAGGAGCTGAACACGCAGCGTTTGCAACTCAGGCTAGGAGTGTAGTGCATGTTATTCCTATTTTTTTATTTCCTTTTTTTTTTTTAAGTCTTTTTGACTTCTAGTGGTTAACTTCGGTTAACTTTTAGGTCCCTGGTAGTTGCACTTAGAGTCGCACCAAACATAACATCCATGCCTGCATATACGTATCTTGATATTTGATATGATTGCCCTGTTGTATCTGTTACATCTTAATTTAATGATTATAATTTTCACTACAATAAAGTGTTATGTTCTGTTAGCCTCTTCACTGTCTTTACAATTTTAATAACACTTCTTGTACATTTCTACATGTGACCAATATTCAATAATTTCCTGGTTTATTAACTAAAACACAGCAGAATAAAAACTGTAAAGTCAGTTTTGAGGTGGATTTCCTCCTCTTCTCATAGAAGTCTGCTGGACATTATGACCTGTTGCTGTTGCTGGTGGACGCTGCCCTCTTGAGGTAAATATTCTGATGAGTGGTCGAACAGATGTTATCTATGGCCACTTTGACCACAGCAGCTGTACCTTTAAAGTCCACAAGAGGGCAGCAGTGAGTCACAATCAGCCAGCTTCACACTGTGGAAACTACAGGACACGATCTACAATGTAGTAAAACTGTCTGGGGATATAAATAGAAGATTTTACCAAAAATTGTTATTTCTAGTTATAAAAATTAAAAAAAAATGCACAGTGAGAAAGTCATATGCAGTATTTCCATGAGCTGATGCAATAAGTTACTGACCTGCTCAGTGTTTCTTTATAAAGACGAAAATAAATTGTTTGCAGAATCAGTGACGATATACAGATGCTACTGAGTTAGAGAATTCGTGCAATTTCTGCTTGTCTGACCACATTAGCCACGTTTATTTTATATATATATATTTTTTTTTTTATTTTAGCAACAGTAATCTTTTCCATCTTTAACGTGGCACTGAACCATGGCGTTAAATCTGTTACAGTCACCGAGAAGATATGGAAATAAAGGTGCAAAAAATATTAAGCGCAAATGTGTCACGGGCTACTCGAAGGCTTCAGATCTTCTTTGGAACAGCTTGCGCAAATCGGAGCCGACCGTGAACTGTCAGATTAGACTTGTCGATTAGACTTGTCTCATAAATATTTTGTGGTCAATAAACAGATGCTTCAGAGGCATCCATCAGCGTTTATGACTTTGCGCTGGACTTTTAGACAAGCCAATTAGTCGGCTCTGCTAACTGGGGCCTCAGGCACCTGCCAAAATTATTTGAAAAATATCAAGAAATGACAGATACATCTGGATCACATAAATAACTTGGCCTCAAAGTGCTGTATAGAGTTGTCCAAGTAGGATCCTCACAGGAGTCCAGGGGCCTGATATACGACATCCACGAGGAAATGGAACACATTGTTAAATTATTCCTAAACAGCTCATCTGTCATTTAGATTCATGCGCAAAAATGAATGATTTAGTTTTCCATCATCAATTGTCACTTTGCATAAAGAAAATGACAGGATGTTATTGGCTCGATGTTATTGCCTCTGCGTCAAAATCAAGTAAAATCACACGGAGAAATAAATTCTCCGTATTTTCACGGGTCAGTAAAGATTCCTGATGTGTCGAAGGCCGCTGTTTGTCACAGGGGGGGTTGTTGGAGTTTCCTTGTAACCGGAATTAGCTGAGAAGTGCGACCTTGAGGTGTGAACGCGGAATACGAAAGGCTTGCTTCAAGAAAAAGTCTCTCATACTTTGCACCTCGTTTGCAAGTGAATATCTTAACAAATAAAGTGGGGTTTTACGCGTGAAGCGTGGTTGGGAACGACCGAATTCCCACATTCCCAGTTTTATTTTTTAAACCCCTAAATATTCTCCAACATGAGTTGGATGTGCTGGAATTAGTTAGGAAATAAAACAACTCTAGAGCTAATGCAGAAAATAATCTGCTAACTGTAGTCTAGTGGGCTTTAATGCAGTTATTGCATAAATGGAAAGTGAATCCTTCCAACAATCTCTATAATAAAATGTATCCGCGCGCAATTACGCACAAGCCTTTCCCCCTACTTTTTTAACTTTCTGTGTTAGTGGACATGTTGCCTTGGTTTATTGCGGGTTTGTGCAGCATTGTGCAGCTGATAGGCCCTGGTGTTAATTTATTCATGAAGCGGAGAACTCATGTCCAGGATAGGCCCACTGTCAGGTGATGACGCGCCACAGGACAGGCGCAAGGGGCAGCTGGGCCGGCAGCATCGACCACTTTCATTTGGATGCAAATCTCGTAGCGGTTGAGGAGTCGAGCTGACGTCAGGGAGGCCTTAGTATACTTTTACCATCTTGTCAAAGGAGCCACATCATGTGAGACTGGAGAAAGGCTGGAACTACCGCATTTCACGCCGGGAGCCCATTTGGACTACTCAAAAACAGCAGAGGGATTGTGGGTTTTTTTTAACAGTTTCAGGGCAATGTCGCCTTAAAACAGGCCACAACACAAGTCCCTTGCTGTTTTATCATATTTAATAGGTTTTTAATACAAATCATGTATGTGGGATACCTACTGGATAAAGAAAGCGGCATGTATCACCAAGGGCCTGTAAGAAGATCAAGCATCAATCTGCCTCCACAGAACTTTGTTTCTACGCCTCAGTACCCCGACTTTACTGGATACCATCATGTGCCAAACATGGATACGCACGCACAATCCGCGGGGAGTTGGGGACCTACATACGGCCCTCCACGGGAGGACTGGGGTGCATATAATCTGGGACCACCTAATACTATTCCTACACCCATGAACAACTCCTCTCCCGCACAGGTTCCTTACTGCTCACCTGAGTACAGTCATATGCATCCTCCAGGATCCGCGGTGTTACAGCCGCCGCCGGAGAACGTTACTGTCGCACAGCTTTCTCCCGACAGAGAAAGACGCAATTCATTCCAGTGGATGAGTAAAACGGCGCAGTCCTCTTCCACAGGTGAGTCTTTATCAGCTTTTGCGCAAAATATATTTTTTTCCTCGCTGTCATGACATTTTAGGAGCTAAAATATATGCATTTCTCTTTATTTATTCTATTTTTTTTTTTGCAAGACCAAGCTCGTTTGTGTTTCTTTTGTGGCCTCAAAAGAATTTACGCACATTAGCGTAATGTTTATCTGGCAGCTCTATGTAATTTAATAAAGGAGGAGGATAAATGCATTAATAGGGAATAATGTCAAAACTGTAATATATATATATATATATATATATATATATATATATATATATATATATATATATATATATATATATATATATATATATATATATATATATAGGTGCAGGAAGCTCGTCAAAAGTTAAAAAGAAGAGGAGGGAAAGTGTGACAACAGCATTGTGCACATTCCTTACATTTAATATGAGCCCTATCCAATAAAAGCACAGGAATCAACATGCATTTTTTTTTTTCCATAATTGATAATTTGGATGAAAGACGCACTTCAGATCTGCTGTGGGAATATATAAAATAAAAAAACAGCAGCAGAGGTGTGAGGACCCGGCGCCAGGCGCAGTTGTGATGTTAATGTCATTATTCCTTGTAGATGTGAGGTCGACTTCCCTGTCACATTGTTCCGTGTTTTGAGTGTTATCCGTCATATCCAGGCGGTGGCCTTTGCTTTCAACACCTCTTCACTTTGATATGCACCAGCCTCCCTTCCTCTGGAGGGTTATATTGCCGGAAAAGAGTGACGTTTTTCACAGCTTTAACTTCTCCCATCGATGGGGACGCAGACTTGCAGACCTCAGAACAGGAGCCCGTGAGCCCAAATAACATTTACAAATCGACTGCATGTCGCCATATATTAGACTGAATTAGAATTAAAGATGATTATATAGTCGTTTCAGTATGTTTCAACGCATTTTTGCAACATTTTCACAGCTTGCAGCTATTAAAATAAAGTACACCAGTCCCTTTGTAAGGGTTCTGCGTAATTGTGAAACAAGTTTATCCCAAATTAAAGGTGTGGAGGTGTGTAATCCGTGTTCTTATCTCCAGTGTCATGTGGGCCTGTTGCTTTTTTACATGTCACTGGAGGATCCGACTGGCGACCGTTTGAAATTCACTGAACTACATCTGTCGTCAAAGGGAGATCAAAAAGACCCAATTTGCGTATCAGCAGAGCAAAGCAAAGGCGCGTGTGTTTAAAGACGCGCTTTGTGACGATGCTATGCGCAGATAGGCCGCTCCTGGCCTGCGGTCCTCTGGGCCTGCGTAAAAGCCACCTGGCTGCAGGAAAACGAGCGTCGGAGCCTTAAACGACCTCTCTTTTGCGTTTTTTTTATGTCACTTTCGCAGGCAAAACGAGGACGAAGGAGAAATACAGGGTAGTGTACACAGACCACCAGAGGCTGGAGCTGGAGAAGGAGTTTCACTTCAACAGATACATCACAATCAGGAGGAAGTCCGAGCTGGCTGTTAACCTCGGTCTGTCGGAAAGACAGGTAGGTCCAAAAAGCGCCAAAAAAACACTCCTGCTTCACGCAAACGAAAGCGCAATAAATGATTTTCAGCCTTCACGCGTCACGTGTGAACACGAATAGACGCTTTAAAGACCGTCAATGCGCTGTATGGAACACAGATCCATTTATTATTATTTATTAAATTAATCAGGCTATTGTATGTGATCATTCTGTTTTTGAAATACAACAAACACGTTCTAAAAATACAGCTCCTCATATTTAAAACAAAATAGTATGCGTGTATGTGCTCCTCATACATGCGCATGTTTAATATAGGCACTTTAAAAAGGATGTTCAGGAAATATTAGTCCAGTCTAAATGATAGAAAATCATTTTTATTTACTTGATCTTTTTTATTTTTTATATTTGTATCATATAACAATTATATATTATCTATTATATTACTTATAGATTAATTATCTATGAAAATGTCCTATATAGTAGTTTTTCAATATCTAATAATCTAATAATAATAATATCATGATGCTTAAGAGAAGCAGCCTAGAAATAGCCTCTCTCTCTCTCTCTCTCTCTCTCTATATATATATATATATATATATATATATATAATATTTTTACGTTTATTCATTCATTTTATTCAATGATTATTACCCAGTGTTTAAAAAGGACATTTATTTTATTTGATTATTTATTCTAGCATATAGAATAAAAACGAGGCAGCTCACATTCGTAACAAAAAAAACGTAGAATAATAATAATAATAAACTAAAATCCTATTTGTCCGTTTTCACTTTCAGGTGAAAATCTGGTTCCAGAACCGCAGAGCCAAAGAGAGGAAACTCATCAAGAAGAAGATGGGTCAGTCTGACGGCAGCGGCGGTTCCGTGCACAGTGACCCGGGTTCGGTGAGCCCTCTGCCGGTGCCGGGCTCCCTCAGTCCCTCAGACATCCACGGGTCTCTGTACCCTCCACAGGGAATGAACACCTTGCCATCCATCCGGAATATACAGCAAGTGACTGTGAATCAGTAAAAAAGAAAAGAAAATAAAAAAAAACAGTTCACCCTCTGGACCATCTCACATAACCGAGCACTCCGACACGCTGACAGGACACTTGATTGGCAGCCAGAGGATGAACCCACGTCCTGACGCACAAAGCTGTGGATACAGATTTCATTTATAGCAACGAAATGCTGGAGGCTCTTGAAAAAAAAAACGCTTTTTTTATAGAATAGTTCTAATAAAGTGGGGGATTATACAGAGAAAAAAAACGAAAAAATCGACGTGTTTCAAACTTTAAAAAAAAGCTTTAAATTGTTTGTGAGTTAATAAGATATAAATATCCTTTTTTTGTAGCTTATGATGAAGTGTACGTGTTTGTGAATAAAACAAAAAAAAAATCAGGGACCTTTTTAATGAAGTTTTAAAGTGGATTATATGTAGCTCACTGGACCGACTGCTTTGACTTGACAAATCATTCACGAGTTTTTTTTTTTCAGCACAATTTATCCGCTTTAGTAAAGCAGGAGGGAAGTGGGCAGCTGTTGATGATATACGGGTCGTTTGATGGCAACGTTTAAAATGTAAATAAATAGCCTTTTTTTGCAGTAAAACTGTTGTTTCCTGTTATTTCTCAGTTTGGGGATTTTGCATCAAGTTTCATATTTGAGCGCTGGATCTTCACTTATCAACATGCATGAAGGAAATAAGTCTTAAGAACGATTTTGTTTCTGGTACAAGTGGTGAAATGTAACTAAATACATTTACTACAATACTGTAACTAAGTTTGAAGTTCTTATACTTGAGTAATTCTATCTGATGCTACTTTATATTCAAGGGGAATTATTTTCTACTCCACTATGTCTCCACTATGGCAGCTTTAATTACTTTTTAGATGCAGATTTAACATAAAATAATACAATTTATTATTTCAGATTTGAATATTTTGCATATACATTAATATTCTCACCAATATTCTATTAAGTTGATGCTTTTATGCATTTTCTGTGAATGGTGGCACATTTTAAGATGCTGTACTGTTGCTGTTAAAATACCCAAAGTATCTCCAATTAGTTGAATGTTGATAAAATAAAACATATTTAGTGATTAGAAACATGTAGTAATAATATAACACAGTCTGCATGAGTAGTTTTGTTACTTTAAGTCCAATTTACTGATAATACTTTACTGTACATTTACTTAAGTAACATTTGTATTTCTACTTTATCCACCACTGCAAATACAATTATATAAGGTTTAGGAAAAAAACATATAAAAACATACAAGTGTGTATGATTATTTCCAATTTGTAAAACTTTTGTAACAGTTTTCGTTCTACACTTATCTTATTGAAATGTTTATTTTTAGTGTTTGTTCCCTTTCACCCTGAAGGATAAAAGCTGAAGCGTGAGACAAAAATGAACTTATTCCTTTCTTGAGTTCAGGAGTTTTAAACTAAATGGAGTTTTTTAGTCTTCTATTCATTTGATGAGCGTATTAAATACTGACAGGCTTCTCCTAAAAAAACCTAAAAAGTGAAAAAAAAATGCCAAATGAATCAAACAACCAGATTTATGAAGAGAAAAAAACTAATGTGTACTTGTAACAATAATGCTTCCCAAAGCTGATATCATTGACATATATGTCATTTCAATGCATCTACTTTTCATCTAAACTTTCGAAAATTTGTGACAGAATAGATGTGAGCCTCATTTCTACAAACACAACATTAACAAAGAGGATGTAGAGTCTTACTGCATCAAATCTAATCTAATTCTATGGTAAATGTGTCATTTTATCTCTGAAATTGTTTCACTTGTGAACCAGAAGCAGTTTCAATGTTCACAAATAAATATAACAGGTTTGCTTTTTCTATTAATTTAACCTTTTAACAACTTGAAACTCATCTCTGCACCTTTTTAAACAGGATATCATGTTCTGGCTTTTGAGCAACAAGTTGGAGTGTGTTTACATTTAAATTATTGTGAAATATTGTGTCCATATATTTTATTTGCAGAGCGAGTTGATCTGTTTCGGGTTTTTAAGTGTTTAAAGCATTGAAAGTTCAGGCTTTTGGGTTCAAAGTGTAGGTTCATGCGTAATTAGTTGAAGTGACATGTTAATTGTCATGTGGCTAGACTGACTATTTTAGGGGAAAGGACATTTCCTGACTTTGACCTCATGTCCACGACTGGAGAACTTATCTGAAACTGCAGAAGTTATCATTTATAATATCATGTATTGTGTAAATATATCAGTTATCTTTGGTTACTCCTGTTAGGTTTCATACATTAATGTCAGATAATTTAGAATAATAGCAATTTATTATTATCATCGGTATTTCTTTTGGTAGAATTACAATTTTTTTTATTCAAACTCAAAATTCAGGCATGAAACAGGAAGAGGACACAACACAATATAACAAAATATAGTGTTGCCATATTGAGGGATATGTCATGTAATATGGCCATATAATGAAGGATAAAAACAATATAAATAAATGTAATGAAAGATTAATAAATATTCAATATAAGTTTAATAATTATAGGAATTATAGGAAGAATACAATACATTAGTATAGACATCTTTAAAATGAATAATCTTGAGTTACTACATTTTTCAAAATAAAAGTCCTCTGCTTCTTTCATGTTTTTATTGGGAGGGACAAATGCATGTGTTCTAAATATTGAAGGGGACAAATCCCCTGCATCTCCCTGAAATCTAGAACCTCCCTGAAACCTATGGGTCTATAGTAAAATAGACAGTGGTGGAAAGAAACTAAGTGCATCTCAACTACTGTATTTAGGTATTAGTAATTACTAATTATAGTAATTCATTTTGATGTACTTTTACTTGAGATATTTCCATATAATGCTACTTTATAATCCACTCTAATACATTTATCTGACAAATAATTTTGTTAAGATGCAGATTGTAATATAATTAAACTATTTTAAAACATTAAAATGAACTAATGTGTTTGTTAATGACTCTATGTGAATATTACAGCATAAAGAGGTGGCTTATTTTTTATACTTTAACATACATTTTATTGATAATACTTCCATATCACTACTTAAGCAACATTTTCAATTCAGAACTTTTACTTGTAATCAAGACAGTAGTTCTACTTTTACTAAAGTAAATCAAGTTTTATTAAAGTTTTATTGACAATTCAAATTGTATAAACAATTCATTCCAGTCATTACATTTCACATACAATAGGCATAGAAAAACTTGCAAAACTTTGAAAATGTATAATAAACTAAATATAAATAAAATAAAAAAATGTATTGAAAAAATGAAAAACAACATAAAGGACAAGTGTGATAGACTTTACAGTTTTAGTTTGTGATAATCTATTAAAATTTAAAACTAGTATTTATTTATTGTATTATTTATTTTTAAATTAGTTTAATCGTTTTAAAGTGTAAATCAATTTCAATCAGAAATAAATAAATGATGGTAATACATTTAGTTAGTTTGCATTTATGGATGTGTGAGTACTTCCTCTTCGACTAATTATCGATCACATTACTTCACAAACTCTGGCTCCGCGCGCGCTCGTTCGTCCGTGCGCGTCCCCGCTGGGAGACGTCATGAGCGTCTTACTGCCCAACATGGCGGACTTTGATACCATTTATGAGTTAGAAGACGAGGAGGATGAGCGCGTGGTGAGCGAGGAACACCTGCCCAGGTACTGTCCGGAGCCCGTGGTGATGCGAGGAGCCGGACACATCACAGTGTAAGTGGAGGCGCGCGTGTCGCCGCGTTCTTCCGCCTCTGTGCGCATCTTTAGCCCGGTTAGCCCGCCGCCGCTAGCCCCGCTAGCTAATCACAACAACTCTCAGCTCAACCTCAGCAGGATTCACCCCAGCGCGAGCCCTGCTGCGACACAAACCCACCGTTAACCGGTTCGCGTCGCCATGGCAACCCTTAACCCCGTCCGCGTGACGTTCCGAACCGAGCGAAAATACGTCGTCATCGATGTTAAATTGTCGGTAAAAAAGGCGAGTTTTTCTCCCCGGATGTTTTTATTATGTGTCATCGCTGTGAGGCTCAGCATGGCCCCCCCACGTGACGTCATTGCAATAACTCACCGATTTTAACACACGTGCAGTTTTTACATCGCTTTTATACGAAATAAAAAAACCTAAATTTAGATGGAAAGCGTGACTTGTGACATCACAAATAGTTTGGAAGCCAATACTGGTTCAATATTCATGTGGAAACCTGAAGCTTGCACAAACACTGAGAATAAAGTTAAGAGTTCTTTCAACTAACAACTTCTACTTTGAATATACAAATACATTTAATATCAGAAAATTACTCTTCATATTAAAGTACAATAAATATCAGATACTTTAAATAAGAGCTGCAACTAACAACTTTTCGGATCGTTTATTGAATCGATTAGTTGTTTAGTTCATAAAATGGTGTAAACTGTTGATTACTGTCTCAAAGCTGAAGATTCAACCTAAAATGTCTTTGTTTCCCCCAGACTAACAGTCCACAACCCAAAGATCATCAGTTTACTGTTATAGAAGACAAAAGAAACCAGAAAATAATCAGATTTGAGAAGCTGGAACCAGAGAATTTGGACATTTTCTTCTTTAAAAAGTCTCAATTAATCAAATCAATTAATCCATCATCAAAATATATGGCAGTTTATTTAATATTAATCGATTAAGCGACTAATCATTGCAGCTCTACTTCAAAACTTGAATATTCTAATAGTACTTAATACTTTAATGTCTACCAAAGTAATTTTCTGGTAAGATATGTCCTTTTTTGTCCGTATACATTTTCATTTCACAATATTTAACCAATACAAATGTTAAAGCTTATTAATTTTATTCCGGTATTTAAATGTGAACTATTATGTGTGTTTGTACCACAGACACACTCTTGTATGCGAATGTATGTAGGTATACACACATATATAATATAAACTGGCACCTGGTGCCTGAAATTAGTGTTTTCCTTTACACAAATACATATATTTACTCCATAAATTGATACAGAAAAATTCACTAGGAAATAAACACTGTTGGACGTTAACCTGACCACAGACCTGAGACTATTTACTTACTTATTATACTTTGCCAGCTTTACATCTGGTAAAAAATGGATGATACTAATAATGCATTTAATTTGTATTGCACTGTTTGACGCACCAATGTATCAACGTCCCACAAGCATAATACAATTCTGCAGCTTTTATTGCACTGATCCCATTAACGTTATAACTTTTCCCACAAACTTAATTGGTAATTTCCTTCATTCGTCATTTGTAGTCAATCTGCTGTTCTTGGAGATGAAGAGATAAAAGCTTGGACAAGTTTCTCTGCAACTGACCAAGTTAGAGGCAGGTGGAGTTTAAAGCTGTTTTTTTATACACAGAGGTCCATACACACTAAATTTAGACCAAACTTGAGTTGCAGGCAGGTACAGACAAAACCTAAAAACATATCAAAACAACTCAATTATCTAACAGGATACATCTTGAAATTAAAGTTCAATGCAATTAAAAATCTTAATTTTCTTCTTTGCTACAATGGCCACATGACAATAAACTGAGTTTCTAATTATTTTTTTCTCTCTGTTAAATAGCAATAGAACCCCGAATTAATATTATATTACAGTTGCTAGTGTTATAATCGCGTGTCCAGCTTTATATAATCTAACAAGAAAACTATGTGATTATTAAAAATGATTTTGTTGCATGAGAAATTGCTTTGTGCAACTGTGGAGTCGCATAGAAATTCAGTTTCATGCGACTTGCAGCCTGCAGCTCGTTGTGTGAAAGTTTGCCTGAGTAAAACCAGCCCTAAAACCAGATTAGTGACTGGGGAGGAAAGGAGGACGTCCTGGCTGTGGGACGAGGTGTAGTGGTGGAGGGGAAACGACGACTTGAACCTGGTGCAGAATCCCAACAAGAAGAGCTTGAATTTTACTGCTTTAAACTAGAGGAAAACTTCAGCTCATCCTAAACATGATCACATTGTTAGCAGACCGACTGTCTAGTGAAAATAATTCAAAACCGCACTCTGGTAAAGTGAAATGCAGGAGAGAAACAACGTTAGACCGATATCATCAAGTAGATGTGTATATAATATATATCATCAACTGAGATTTTGCTATTCTGTTCATACCATGGAAGATCCGAATCAGAAACAGGTTTATTGTTAGTTTTCATACAAGACCAGATATAATATAGCATTATAATATAATACAAGATATCTCTAACATCTGTGGATGCAGCTACAATGATTAGTCAATCAGCAACTATTCTGATAATCGCATAATGGCGTGTTTCTAAAATGGGAGAATTTCAAGCTTTTTTTGCAGAACATGATAATAAACTGAGTTTCTTATGATTTTTGACCGTTGATCTAACAAAAAAAAAACATATTTGAGGACGTCTCTTATGGGCTCTAAGAAATTATAACAACATGTTTCAGACATTTAAAGTTTATGAAGCGATTAAACAAGAAAAAATTTGTCAAATTAACCGGTAATAGAAAATTTAAAAAATAATCGTTAGTTGCAGCCCCTGATTATTGGCATTGTTGCACATCAATGAACGGGATTATTTCAAACCCGTATTAAAGTTTTACATGATGATCTGATCATTTTCTACATTGACTCTTTTTTTTCATTTTCTGGATAATTCATCAGTGTTTTCTTTTTGTTTCTTTCAGATTTGGACTGAGCAACAGATTTGATACCGAATTTCCATCTGTTCTCACGGGAAAGGTACGTTTATTTAGCCTTTAAGCTTTCTTGCACTTCAGTCTTGCTGCTGGCTGCTTTCTGTTCAACTCCAAGTGGGAAGAATTAAGTAATTAAAGGCAGCAGTGATTCCATTGTTCTTTTTGGAGGCTTTTAACAACCCTGACTTCCCCAAATCGGCCCCATTCAAACCTTTTCCAAGTGGGTTTTTGATCTGATGGAGATGCATTTCAAGCAACGCACAGCGGCGCATAGAAAAGAGGCTGAATGTGCTGCTGTCCAGCTCTGTAAATGAGTAAGCCTGCGTCTATGGGGCTCGGTTGTCGGGGGACCCCGAGTGTTTCGGAGGGTCCAGCTCCAGGTGATAAAATAATGAAATGAAGACTCCGCCGCAGACAAGAAAGGGGGGAAGCTTCCTGGGTCGGACACAGAAACACAAAAAGGCTGCAGGGGTAAGAGCAGGCCGAGGGAAGTGTGGGGCAATAAAAAGTACCTTCAGTATTGTGACCCAGGGTGACATGTGATGGATGAGGTCACAATTATGATGATTGAAGGGTGCAGATCAGGCCCTGCTGGGCTTTATTCCGAGGTCTTTGGCTGTTTGCAAAGAGACCTTTGCATCCTGTCATAAAAGATTACGACCCCCCCGTTTTATGGCGTACAGACTCGGCGAGGAATGAGCATCCATTCAAGTTGTTTGGCCGGCGCTGCCACAGGCACTGGGCCTTATCTGTCCTTTTGAGTCCCTCCTTGCCTTGAACAGTCTAGAGCTCGGTTAGCAAGTCAGAGGCAAGAAGAGTATTTAAAGATCTCATCTCATCTCCGGACGACATCTGCAAATATCTACCTGTCCGTTTTCTCAAAGCTCTCTGATCTTTCTTTTAAGCAATTAAGAATCTTTCCATATCAGCGCCACCTAAGATCCTCTTCCCCTTTCCTGTTTGATTCTGGCATCCCATACATATATTTATTTTGTGACATACTCCACAAGCATCAGTTCTTTTTCTTCTTTTTTCCTAGGTAGCGCCAGAAGAATTCAAAACCAGCATCAGCAGGGTCAACGCTTGCCTGAAGAAGAACTTGCCTGTGAATGTGAAGTGGCTTCTCTGCGGCTGCCTGTGTTGCTGCTGTACAGTAGGCTGCAGTCTATGGCCCGTTATCTGCCTCAACAAGAGAGTGAGTGCCTCAGCCCTCCCGCCACACCGGCCGCTCACTTTAACTCGCTCCTTACATCAGCGCTGATTACTCCGGGGCTGTTATAGCAATTCAGCCGCATCGGTCTGAAGCGTAGAGAGTAATAACAGCCCTGTGTTCAATTAGTGGCTGTGTAGAAATGACGCATTCCGCCGCCGCGCAGCTCCTCTTCCACCCAACTCGAGGGTGTGTCATTTAAAGGTTGCGTCGCCACTCAGAATCACTGGCAACAAAGTGGAAATGACCAGCTGGTAAATTGAGAGTTCAGTCCATAAATCCAAACCGCGGCCGTTTACTGTTACCTGTTAAAAAAATGTAAAAACTGAGATATTCGTCTTCTGTTGCTCTCATTCACCCACATGCATATTGTGTTTCTATTCCAACAGACAAGAAGGTCTATTCAGAAGTTGTTAGAGTGGGAAAATAACCGACTATACCACAAGGTAAGGGCAAATTACACATTAGCGCCTGTGTGAAAGTGTTTAATTGTTGGTTGGTGATGAGTGAGAGGTGAATTTCATCGTGGTGGATAATTGGCTGCTCCCGCAAGTTCTTCTTCAAAGCGGTTCGAGTCTGATCAGCTGCGCGGGGGCCTGAGAGGACGGCGGGGTCAGCGGTGAAATGCCGTGTTAATTTTGTTTTGTCTCGGAGCAACAAATTACAGCTAGTAGCTGTGCAAAGGCATAAAGGAAGCTCTTCAGGGTGTCTGGCCACGGTTTGACCCCGGCGAGACCAGACAGCCCTGCTCCCAAATTCCCCTGACACTGAAGGGGAGATTTCAGACAGATTTTCCTTTGTTTGTGTGTGTGTGTGTGTGCGTACGCACGTGTGTGTGTGTGTCTTTGTGTCTGTTTGACTGGGATTTTCATTCATTGTGTCTGTGCCTTTACTCTCCTCAGCTGGGGCTGCACTGGAAACTGAGTAAAAGAAAATGTGAAAGCAGTAACATGATGGAATATGTAAGTAGACTGACACAACAAAACTAACTATCAGCCGATATAAATGTATTGATTAAACATATTGATTGACTTACACTACCAAATGTTTGCGGTCACCCAGACAATTTAGTGTTTTCCATGAAAAGTCACACTTTTATTTACCACTATGAGTTGTGAAATGAATAGAAAATATTACATTAATCTTCTGACGCAATGAGTGATAGTTGCTGGAAATGGGCCTCTATACACCTATGTAGATATTGCACCAAAAAGACTTTTGCAGCTAGAATACTCACCACATTAACAAGAGTGTATTTCTGATTAGTTTAGTTTGAAAAAACTGTTTTTATTTCCAAAATTTCTAAGTGACACCAAGCGTTTGAACAGTAATGCATCTTTGCAGCTCTTTTACGAACATCTTGCACTTGTCCTGACAGATCATCTGCTTTTGTGCCCTGCAGGTGATTCTTATAGAATTCTTACCCAAATATCCTATATTCCGACCGGACTGAGGAGGCTGACAATGAACCGGAACGTGTGGCCCTTGAATCTTATCCTTAGTGCCTTGTATATACAGTATGTTGGAATAAGGGTCTGCACTCGTGTCTATGGCGACAACCCCCCCCCCCCCCCCCCCCCACATCTCCCAGTACCTTGTACATTAGAATTTGCAACACTGTCACTTTGCTTTAGAGCAGATTTTGCACATTTTCCCTGACAGAACTAGAACATGCCCCCCCTCCCTTGTTGCACTCTGATGTGTTTTTGTTACATGTGACAAATAAGTGGAAAAACTCAAAAAGTGCATTTACCCCAAAGAACCATCAGCCTGTATCCCATCTATTATATCAGTGATCCCTTGCAAAGAATGTGATGCCTCCACCTTCCTCAAGTATCCTTGCCTTATGTATGATTTTTTTTTTGTACTTTTTAAAAAAAAAAATGTAACAGGAGGACGAAGGCATCGGGTTATTCAACAAGATTCAAATGCTGTTTGTTGGGTTTCCCTCTTCTTTGAATCTTTGCAAGTAGATGGGATGGTTGAAATTGCCTAACGTACAGTGTACGTCATTATCTTGTTTTTTTCTCTTTACATTTAACCCTCTGTACATGGGAACTAGCTAGTAAAAGAACTTGACCTGTAAATACCATGTTAGGATAAGCTGTACAGTGGTATACCATTGTTTACATAAAGTTACTTAGCTCTTTAGTTGTTTTTTTGCCAATATATTGCTGTACCATAGTTTTTGATTAATGAAAGATGTCTATGTACCTTTCTAGTTTATATGGACCTGTTTACCTTGTGAGCCATATAGTTAAAATGTACGTGGTGCCAGAGTTAGGACTGATAATTGCACTTGAGCCCAGTAAAAAAAAAAAAAAAAAGTCCGGATTTCAGACTTTCATGCATCCTGAATATTCATCCAGTGACAACAGCAGTGCATGTTACCATGTGTGTTTTTTTTTTTATTATTTGCCAATGAAGACACTATTAATGCAATGATGGTTTATGTGCAGTTGGATGATAACGATTTAAGCTCTACACTCTTTTATTATATTTTCCAATTATTTTATCCCAACTTTGCATTAATTTTTTATAGTTTTGTACTTTTCTCTGGGCTGTGTTCGGTCCTCCTGATGTTTGGAAGCACATTTCATCTACAGTACAACGACGTATCGAGCAGATGGCTCCTTTATTTCAATCATTCTGTCCGGTATTAGTGTTATTTTCCTGCATCGCTTTGTATTAGAGTGCCTCTGAACCTCTTGTCGATTTACAGAGAAGTACAGGTTTAAATCTCTTGTACAAAGGAGATTTGAAATCCTCCTCCCCAGTATTGTCCCTGTTACAATTCTTGTACATGTTTGTCATGATGACCTAATCCCTATGGAGAGAGAAAAATAAATTGTAGATTTTGATTTTTCTTTGCTGTTCTCTTTTGTTTCAATATATGAATTTTGCTTAAAACGCTTTACGACTGATGTGCCATCTTTGTAAAAAAAAAAAAAAAAAAAAAACATTGATCATTGCAGACGCCTTTCCACAAAGCCTCCTGCTCCACTATCAGAAATGTGGCTATCTGTCATGTTTAACAAGGTGTTGAATCGTTAACTTTAACAAGACAGCCTGCAATTACTCTACACATTTGTAGAAGTCAGGAATGAGAGCTGATGCTACTTTTCTTACAGTGGATCAGCGTTCAGGGAGCAGAGGATACTGAACCAGACTGGTGTGTCTCACTACAACCCCCGAATACTAAAACCAGTGAGCTTCACTTCAGTGTGGTTAGTTTTATGGTCCTTTGTTTTATTGTTTTCACATTGTCTGCCCTTGTTTAGACAGAGCTTTTCAGGGCAGTAATCATTACTCCACCGGTGTTCTCAAGAGTTTGAGCTCAAGTAGCTGTCACCACTAGGTTTAGTTGATTTGGACTAGAATTAAGTGTTAACGTTAGTCAAGCAGCTTATTTATTGATTTAATTCATATTTCAAAATATAAACAACAGCAGCACCTACATTTAGAAATAATTGATACATTAAACATTAAAAAAATGCAAGAGCACTACTTGTCTACATTCTGATCTATGAAGCAAACTTAAATGGAATTGTCCTGGTGATGCATTTATTCAGAAAGAAAAAATAAATTCTGCTTGTTACAAAGCTTTTTTTTAACATTGTATTCTACCACTTCTCATTAGGTGGCACTACTTTCTGAAAGGTTGATATCTATTACACTATGCCGAGTGTCTGTGTGTAAACTGCACGTTTACCCTTTGCATTCCTAGCAAGTTGTACTAGTCATTACAGTCGTGTGTGTTCACAAACACAAAAGTGTCTGGGTGTGTGTGATAGAGGGAGCGCTACAAAGTCAAGAACTCGTGTGTTTGAACATGCAGATATTCACAGTGAACCTTGACGCCTCAGTACACTGCAGTATTCACAGCCATTCATAAACTCCATGCCTCATTTCATCCTGAATGGTGCACAGACCTTATAAGATCATACACAGCCAGTTTGATCATTTTTAAATTTGCATAGTCATATAACATAATGAAATGTCATACATTTTAGGAGTGTTCCAGTTGTTTAAATTCGATTGATTTTGATACCTAAAGAATTACCATAACCTGAATCATCTCTTTATTTCATGCAGTTTCTGTCCACTAGGGGTCAGACTGAGCCATGAACAGTTTGTGCAACAGAGTGGACATTTGTGGTTTGTGGTAAATATTTTCATCCTTTCACACTCATGCTGCGGTTTCCTCTAAATGTTATGTTATTTAAACAGGGAATGTGCCACACAAAAAAAAGAAAAGTAAAAAAAACCAACTGATTTACCAGGTTATTAACAGAGCAGTTCATTAATGAAGTAATATACTGTATATTGAGATTAATATGTAAATTGCAAGGAATCTGTACCATATCCCTCACACTGAGCGTCTATAAGAACACATTCTTACTGTTAAACTACCTCACAAAAAGCTTTTTTTTCCCCTGAGAGAACAACTTGCCATAACAGCTTCAAACAACTTCAGACAAGGGAGACATCCCCCACAGTGCAGTTAGACACCATGATAAAAAGAGAGCACGGTTTGTTAAGATTTTATTGAATGTGATGAAACAGTGGACGGGCCAACGCACACATTACCAACTTTATTATTCTACAGCCACTCTGACTTGAAAACAGTATTCTGAACAGTTCAATAATGTCTTGTATCAATACAAGAAAGGCCACCGGGAATGTGTTGACATAAAAAGAACAAGATAACACAAATTATCTCAACAAGGCCGTTCTCCTTGAAATTCATTGAGGGGGAAAAAAACATTTCGGTGCTGTGGCAATTTTAAGGCAGGTTTACATTCTGGTTTGTCCTTCAGTGTCTACAAGGCACCCACTTATCAAAGCCATTCAGTACGATCGACCATGTCATTTGAAAATAAATAGAGCAGTGATAAATGGATATGTATTGATTAATAAATGAAAAGCTTCTGAATGTCTATGTATTATAAAACATTTTAAAGAGTCAAAAAAACATCTAAATATTAGCTTCTATTCACCAGCTCACAGTTTCTAAATGCGTCCATATGTATTGCAGCGTTGCAGTGTTTCCCTCACCAACACTGACAGAAAATAAACTTGGACCCAAGCGGTTTCCTGCGAATGCAATCCCAATTAAATGGTTTTCTACAGGCGTCCTATTTATTTTACGAGTGTGTGGGATTTAGTAATTACTATTTATGCACAGAAAGGACTGCACTTTGCAATTTAATACAGATTTGAGTCAACTCCAGCAAATCGTCCTATAGTCTTTATCACTGATTCATTTCACTTGAATTTCCATAATGGCTTCAATATCCTCCTTAAATCATTCTGTTGCAAGGTTTGTAAAAGTGCAATAAAAGTAGAGTTGATAAAATCACACTAGTGGTAACGACCTAAATGACAGGATGATTTTTCTGTCTTTGGCATGGGTCTATACAGTCGAGATTCATTCTGTTATATGTACTCTCTCTCTATATATATATATAAGTCTACATATTTGAACTGTATTTCATCTTTGGATGCTGTTCATGTAAAATCACTGGAAATCAAGACATGACTACTAAATGATAACATTTTACAGCTAAGCAAAAATATACTGAGCTTTGGAAAAGGTGAAAGGTGTTCCAAAACAAAAATATAATAATCCTTCCAGTTAATTCACTGATTGTCATCATGTTTGCACCCTGATTAAAACCCCAGTGTTGCACCCACTCATGCAATCAATGGCCCTTTGAGTGCACAGGATATTAAAAATATACAGGTACCTGGTGAGATTATGCTTGTTAAAAGTCATTTCCTTTGTTCACAGGATGCTTCCTTAAGCACACGCATATTCTAGATTAGATAACTGATTAAAAGACCTAACAACAAAGTAAAATGGTAGGGACAGTCAGTGGGCCACCAGTGCGCACCAAACCGGGTTAGAGAAAAATGAATGAGCGTGTGAGCTACACCAGACTTCCAGGCCAGGACACCACAGTCAGTGTGACTTTATTCTTCTGCAGCTTGAGCATGGGGATGAGAGACGAGTTGTTCATCCCCACAGTCGTGGCTCCGTTCACCGCCACGATCTCATCGCCGCATCTGGAGAGAACCACAGCCCCGTCAATGAATGTAGAGCGAGAATGCTGAAAGCAACAAGGGTCGAAATTGTGGTCAACTCACTTGAGGCGTCCGTCGAAGTGAGCGGGTGTACCAGGCACGATGGTTTTGATGAAGAAGGGCTGCTGGCCGTGGCTCTCCTCATAGCCGCCGACGATGCTGAAGCCCCAGCTCTCGTTGTTGGTCTTTTGCAGGACGATGTCCCGGCACCAGTGCATTTGACTGAAAATGATAAAAGGCAGAGTCTTGAACAGAGCACATGTGAAAAGTGGAGAAACAGAGTTCAGAAATGGGGAGTTTGTACCTTGGTAATCCCAGCCAGCGAGTCCACAGAGGAGTCCAGTTGAGGGATTCTTCCCGTGGGTCGTCCATGGAGTCCATCTCATCCTTGTTGGCAGCCTCGCGGTCCTCCTCGGACTCCTCGGAGATGGTCTGGATGACGCGGAGCGATACCTGGGACTGAGCTGTCTGTGCCTTCAGTGCAGAAACAGCCTCGTTGTATGTGAGCTGGGTCAGGTCGACACCGTTGATGCTCAGCAGAACGTCACCTACAAAGGAAGTTTCAATGGAGTTTTCATTCAAATCTGAAGTTACAGAAGTGATTTAATTCATTATATCTATTAACTATCTAGGGCTGCAACTCACAACCGTTCTGATTAATTATTGAATCAGTTAGTTGTTTGGTTTGTTAAATGGTGTAAAATGTCAATCACTGTTTACCAGAGCTAAAAATTAAACCTAAAATGTCTTTTTTTGTCAAGATCATGAGTTTACTATTACATAAAACAGAAAATAATCAGATTTGAGAGGCTGGAACCAGTCAATGTGAACATTTTCTTCTTAAAAAAAAGACTCAAATCGATTAGTCGATAATCAAAATAGGTGATTAATGTAATAGTTAACTAATCAATCGACTAATTGTTGCAGCTCTAGAACTTACAGTTTTCCTCTGCATTTTTTTTAAACGTGTACAATTTCAAAGAAGCCTAAAGTTTCTGTCACAACTTTTTATGCTGTTTATGGGATAATGTCAAAATTGTCATGTGGAGTAACCCTAAAAACTTGGTACCAGATAGTTTAACTCTCTTAAAAAGGTTTTTAAAAATAAAAAACACATGCTATCAACAAGTTTTATATTCTAGGTGGATTAAATATTTTTTTCAAAAATATCTTGATGCTGTTTTGTACCTCTTTTTATGGTGCCGTCTCGGTGCAGACAGCCGACAGGCTGCACACTCGTGATGTAGACGGGCAGGCGGCTGCGACAGTCTCTCCCCCCAGCGATGGTGATGCCCAGGGAAAGACGAGGCTCCTTCTTCATGCTCACAGTCTTCTCCTGGCTGGAAAACCCACCTGGAGGATCCTATACGAACAACAGATTTTATACTTAAGACAAACACTTGAGCGAGATTGCAGATGCATTTTTTTTTAAATCTCTACTCTTTTTTTTTAGGATCTCATGTTCCACAAATTATAATTTTTCAAGTTTTCTTCATTGTTTGGAGTAATATACACTACCCTTCAAAAGTTTGGGGTCACTTAGAAATCTATTTTCTTATTTCTGAAAGAAAAGCACTGTTTTTTTCAATGATGATAACTTTAAACTAATCAGAAATACACTCTATACATTGCTAATGTGGTAAATGACTATTCTATCTGCAAATGTCTGGTTTTTGGTGCAATATCTACATAGGTGTATAGAGGCCCATTTCCAGCAACTATCACTCCAGTGTTCTAATGGAACAATTTGTTTGCGATTGTGTCAGAAGGCTAATGTAATAACATTTTCTATTCATTTCACAACTCATGGTAGTAAATAAAAGTGTGACTTTTCATGGAAAACACCAAATTGTCTGGGCGATCCCAAACTTTTGAACGGTAGTGTAAATGATATCTGTGCTGCCAATTAAATCTAGCCTCTCTAGGATCCTTTGACTTAATTGATTCCACTCGTAGAAACAAATGTGAAACATTTGAGATGGAGCTGAGAGGTAAAAGGTAGAGGCGACGTGTGAGGATCAACACTAAGCTCTCGTAGTGGAGAAGATGTGTGGAAAGTGACAGCTTCGACCAGCCTCCTTGTTGCTCTCCGGAGTCTGTAAACCATCAGAAGGGAAGCTCGGGGGAGGTGGGGGGAGGCTCTTCCTCCCCCCCCAGCAGGGAACCCATCCCCCCCAGCAAGACGAAAAGGCTCGACTCCGCAGGCGAAAGCTAACTGTTACTAGCTTTGATCCTCTGCCACCCAAAGAAACAACCAAAAAAACAACAAGCCAGTGGCCCTGTAGCAGCAGAGTGAGCAGCACCCTGGGCCTTTTGATCAGGACAGAGGGAGGCCCTCCAGAAGGGCTTTCATCTCCCTTCACTAACGCAGGTGTCTGCTCTCAAAGATTCTCACTCCCAGAGTGGGGGGTTGCTATTATTTCTGCTGACAGCGGTGTATGGTACAAATGAGTGTGATTCACAATTACACTGTGTAAACAGCAACACAGGAGAGTGTGTAACAGGAGGTTAAACTCACGTAGCCCACGGCTGGAAAGCCGGAATAAAAATATATGCTATTAAAAAAGGGAGGCCAAGAGCAATCTTTGGTTTGAACGCCGATTTGTGAGCAAATGTTGTGATTTACTTTCATGTAGGTGGACCGGCGTCTGAAGTACTGCAGCTCCGGGGCCCTCCTGGCGGCTCGGCTGTGTTGTCCCTCTCTGCTGCTTCCTCCTTCCTCCTGAGTCTCTGCAGGCCTCATCACCACAAAGTTCACACGCACCTCACTGGCCTGCACACAGGACAGAAGTAGTTCATTCAACAATAAATGCAAGAAGAACATTCCATCACAGTCATTGGTAGTTTTGTTGAATAGACAAACATCCGATCTTTAACTTGTTTCATATATTGTATGAGAAAACCTCAGCTACAACAGTAAATATTTTTTTTTCTGTAGTAAAACACATTGTTACTGTACAGTATCAATATACAATATAAAAATAAACATGAGTAAAGACAAAGCCCTTATAATGATTTTTATTTCCACGTATTCGGAACACTGCATGTTTTATCCTAAATCAAAATGCGTAAATTTTGTAATTACATTGCAGAAATTGCAGTAGCAGTGTCTGCATTTTTCTTTACAAACTCAAATATTTGCTGTATAAACTGAAACATCTTCAGGATTTATCATTCCTCTGAATCACTTAAGTTATATTTAGTTGTATAACCATGGTTTCTGAGACCTGCTTCACGTCTGTGTTGCATGGACTCACCCAACTTCTGGCTCCTACTGACACGTATTTTAGCCTCATAATTCCTCTGAATTTCTTGGTTTTGTCTCAGAAACAGCAGTTCTGATGTCAGCCCACAAGGTTTTAATGGGACTAAGATCCGGGGATTTGGTTGGCCACTCTAGAACTTTAATTTTGTTGGTCTGAAACCAAGATGCTGCTGGTTTACTAGTGTTTTGGCATTTCCTCTTCAGCATGAGGCAACATGACCTCTACAAGTATTTAGATATAGGTAAACAGATCTATATATATAGATATATATATATATAAAGAGAGAGAGTAGTTTTCACTATAGGGTATAGGGTTCAAGTCTTTTTTAAACTTTGTAAGACCATTAGTATAAAACGTAGTAGCTATTTTATGGCCTATTTCACAGACCTACCAACAAAGAAAAACTTTTTTTTTATTTTTATAATTTATATAAATTATGTACTACCTCATCTGCATTGTTAAGGCATTGTGAATATGGTGTACTAGAAAATATTTTTCACTAAAACCTCACCCAATTTACAAATTTAATGCTTTTAAGACTTTTTCAGACCCCACAGGAAGCCTGTATATAATATATATATATATATATATATATATATATATATATATATATATATATATATATATATATATATATATATATATATATATATATATATATATATATATATATATATATATATATATGTGTGTAACAGGGACATACCTGTATGATCTGTGCAGCACTCTCAGGTGTTCCATGCCTCAGGTCATGTCCATTAATGGCCAACACCTTGTCGTTATTCCTCAGTTTTCCGTCTTTAGCCGCCAAACCCCCGGCCAGCAGGTCCAGGATGAAAACCCCACTCTCATCTGATTTGCGGATAAGTTTTATACCGAGGGGTTCTGTGCGCAGGCTCTTCATTAGCGTCACCTGCAGGACCGTGCCAGGGTTGTGATTGGACATAGTGTTGCCATGGGGACCGTGAGAAGGCTGGGAGGCAGTGGAAGCGTGGTGATCGGAGCGCGGATCTCTTGATTTGAAGCCTTTCTCCTGCATCACCGTGAGCCTGAGGAGGGCAGGCTGCTGCAGCACCGAGATGGCCCGGGCGTGGGGGACAGAAGCCAGACTGACGTCATTCACCTGGAAACATGACGCCACAGACGGAAAGAATGAGTCAACAATGAAGCAGTCTACCATCAACAAGACAATACATTCTGAACATGAGCAGTGCTATGGCAAGTTATGAAAGTGTAAAACATTAGCAAGATTAACTCCCAGGTCCTCCTAAGACCTTTTAGGGCTTTTCAATTGTATTGTTTGCTCTTATTTTGGCAGTTTAATGCTGTCATGAGGATTTCTGACAAAGATAGACAAAAATTTTCACTCTCTAATTCCTATCCATTGACGAACCACTTCATTCTACTGCCATTACAATACAGAAACAAATACCTTATTCAGATGGCAAAAAAATTAAGACAAAAAAATGTTGCTATTTTTCAGTGTTTGCAGAGAAGCATTGTGGGAGATGATAACCGTGTTTGAACCGATAAGACTGTAGACCAGTGGAATAAATGATTTCAACAAAAATTAATGTGGTGTGCATGAGTGTTAATAAAATAGTGTGTGTTTAGCCAAAACACAATGAAATATATGTTGAAATACACGTACTGATGAAAAAAAAATGTATTTTTTGTAATTGTACAAAAAGTAGTCATGAAAAATAATTGTTGTTGCTGATCACTGACTGATAACCCCCCCAAAAAACACTTTGCATTCAACAAATAGAAATCTATTTATTTCCTTTTTGTAAAAAAAAAGTGGCATTATGTAAATAAACTGGCATTAAGAGGGTTAATAAGTTCATATTTGCTATACATGATGAGGACTCAAGTTAATGACTATTTTTTAGGAAACTAAAAACTAAAACTAGGACTAAAATGACCTTAAGGGAAAACATGTGTTGTTTAATTAGAGAAGGGCCTCTGGGTTAAACAAACATCTTACTTTTTGCACTAGATGGTTATGTTGAAGTCATCCAAAGAGAATTCAATTCTTGTTGTTGCAATGTTGTATGTTGCAGCAATTTGGGAGAACTTATGTATCTGACTGGTCTTCACAAAAAAGAAAATGCACCAATTCAAGTGGAGAATAAAGTTTGAGTTTCAAGATAATACAGATGCTGTCATCACCATATCAATTTACATCCACCAGTTTTCCACAAAGCCAAAAAAAACCTGCGGCTTATTGTAACAGATCCTGGAGGCATAGGCTGTTCTGAGAGGGCTTTGTTTTCATTTTCAGGTTTGGGAATGGTTCATTTTAGAGAAAAAGCTGCATTTTGAAGGACAAAATAAAGGAGAGACAAGGCTGAAAGTATTGATATTTTACAGTTCTACCACATTCCAGGAGAGCTGGGAGTAGAAATACAAAATGTAGAAGGACTTTGGAAGAGGGGAAACAACCTATTAATATCTCCTTCAAGTCATATTCTGTAGTTTCACTCAGTAGTTTGGTGTTTTTTACTCTGTGGACAAAATTTAAGGCAGGAATGAGGGTTAATAACTGTGACTATACAAACAGCAACCGTCACCAGAAAAAGTTGCTTAGAGTGACATGATGTAAACATGCTCAGCACTATTAGCTACGCCCCGTTGCCATGGAGCTAAAACTTGTTCATCTTGATTAACCACTTTCCCATTGGCTGCTGCAAAGCGCTGTGTTTACAATACCATGAGAATCTCTCTGACAAGGTGTTTCACCGGGGGACCTATTGTATGACGGAATTTGTGTTAAAAAAGAACAACCCCATAAAAGCTGAGCAGACATGTTGACAGGGAGGCAGAGGCTCCTCCAGGTATAGTACAGCCCAAAATAACATCAAAAAGTTTAGCTATTATTACTATGACATTGATTTGAATGACCTTAAAAAGAAGCACTTTGAATTACTAAAGTAACACAGTGAACATACCAGTTCTCAGTTGTTGTTTTTTTTGGAATGAGTTAGGTTCTTTCTGATAAAGTTCCTCATAATTGGATGTGAATTTCCTCAAATCAAAACTGACAGTCCAGTTTATTGGAAATCTGAAGAAAATATAAGAATAAGATATCATACTGATACTGAACATTTTTACCTTTTTTTTGATATGCAGACACAGAAATAGAATCTGATTTTGTTTATATTTGCACGGGCTGCATCAGTGGAGGGTAAGAAATCTATATTGTTCTTATATTGTAATCATTTACAGAGTACAGGATTATTCTAAAAAGGAACAGAATGTTTATTTAGATGACAGGAGTCATATATAGCAGCCCAGATGTGCTGAGAAGAGGAAGAGATGACTGATTTCTTCAAAGTGTTCAGGTGAACCTCCACCTACATGTCTTGCAGCTGATGTGCATATGTGCGTGTGTGTAATTCCAGATAAAATTATGCAATCTTATATGAGAGGGTGTGCGTCATTATTGAACCTGTTAACATCATGCTGGAGTGTAAAATTAAATAAGATATAATCAAAATATCCTATTGTGAGGCAATGCTCTTTGAAACTAAAAATCTTTGGGCCGTAACAACCATTAAGGACACTGAGGTCATGACTTTGGTATTTTTTTCCCTTAAATTTAATTTTATTTAAATGTTTCCCCTTAAGCTACATTTCAGCAAGTAAAAATGTTAACACAAATTATATTCGACTTGTTAAAAGTGAAAGTAAACACTGTTGCTGCTGTGACTGCAGGTCTATTTATATGCATTTTATTGAATTGGAGGATGCAAAATAAGAGGCTGCATCAATCAAAGGTAGCATTTCTTCCAGCAAGAAAGGCAGAGGATGACCAGGCAAAGAGGGGGACAAGTGAAAATTGTAATATCCTAAGAGAATGAGGAAAATAGTAGGAATAATAGTAGCCTAGAGATGCATGTAACAGATAGATATGCTAACCTGCAACCTGCTGTAAATGTAGCCTAGGCTAAAATATGGAAGGACATGCAATGATTATGAATATTTTAAGGTCATGAATATTTTAAGGTTCAGTCGCTGTATGAATTATCCATCAACAATAGGCTATAATTTGGATGCTTAGATGGATATAAGTAGTAAATATACATATTTTAGCCTAATTATGACTAAGTATAGCATTATTTTGTATTATATATATAAAATGTTGACCTTTGTACTTGAAGAACCTGGCTACCGCCCTACTCGTACAGTGCATTCGGAAAGTTTTCACAGTGCTTCACTTTTTCCACATTTTGTTATGTTACAGCCATGCTAGGCTGCCAGAACACTCCTAACTTCCCATGCGGATCACATTCCTTACTTCACCTCTAAGATATGGTCTCCTGGGGCCAGTCTGCCATCGCGAGCTGCCAGCGAGTCCCGGACAATCTCCTGGATGACTATATTCCCCAGCGGCGTGTCTTTCCCCCCCACGATGCGCAGGCCCAGCTCATCCTCAGGCTCGTCCCTGATCAGCTCCACCACGTTGGCCTCGGCCACCAGACTGGACCGCAGGGGGGTGTTGTCTGGAGGAGGAGAGACAGAAGGAGCACCAGGTGGAATAACTGAGGCTGTAGGTTTCATTGCAAACACTAACACTATCATTGATTGAATTTTACCTTATAAAAGGCCACCTAACACACACACACACTCACTGCACTAACCAAATATTAATACTTTAGGATAAGTTTGGTTCTGTGTGGATTTATTTATTGGTGAAGATTTATATTGGTATATTATTATTTGGGGGTGGGACATTAACACATCAATAACAACAGATTGATAGATTCATCACAAAAAAAAATAATGCATTAAAAATATTAACACATTTTATCGCAGTTTATATGAAAAACAACGCAGAACATTTGTCAGTGATTTACGCCACTTATACTGACGCAAAAGAGTTTGCACATCACAGAAGCACAAACTCTATGACACCTTTTAAAAGTAAAACATGTCACAGTGAACACAGAAACTCTGGAGCTGTTGGTGGTTCTGGTTCAGGTTTGAGTACAAACAAGCAGCCCAAACCAGAACAAATGCCTGGACAAATGATTCATCAGAAAGAAAACTAAGTCAACATCAGAAACACTTCCCAGGACTGTGGTTGAACATAAGGGTTTAGAAAATGTGCTACAGATAGCCACTAAAATGTATTTACATAAAATAAATATTGCAAATATATTATTATGCAATTAATTGAAATAATTAATTATGAAACCTGTAATTAATTCGATTTTTTTAAGTCAGCCAGGTTAATTGCTGAGATTTAGGAACCTGGCAACATCCCTAAACATAAGTCAAGAAGAAACAAGAATAGTTTTAAACAAATGTATATAATCCCTTTTCTTATGCAGTGAGAGGTTATTATGACATTTTGGGTAAATTTATTTCTGTTTTACCTCCACATAAAGTGATTTATAGAATCTGGCTAATCAGTAATAACTAACCTGAAGAAATTATTGATTATTATCCTTTAAACAGCACTACCAAACAGATAATGTTTGGTAGAACATTTGTTTATACAACATATCACTCAAATATCTGCAAGCATCACAGCCAAACAAACTGTACATTCTGTAAATCAAAAGAATAAGGAGTATCATTTAAGCCATGATCTTTGTTCTCACATAACTTACACGTACTGTATCTCGTTTCTTTCCTGAATGCACAGAAATTGACACTCCTCTAACTTCCGAGAAAACAAAACCTCATCTTTTATATCTCAAAATTGTAAATTAAGTCTTTTACAGACAAGGACAGTTTCACAGTTTTGATATCCCTAACAATATATGTGTATATATATATTTTTGGGGTGGTTTAAGAAAGAAAAATCATCTTAATATAGTTTTGTCTCTCCTTTCACAAGCTTCTCTCTGGAGCATTTGAAAGAACAAATCGATTTGTGTCCGACTCATTAATATTAAAGAGCCTCCCGATTGGCTGTGGATGGATGATGGGTAGTGACCTTATAGTTGTGACATCACAACTTCATGGAAGTCCTGACGGCTCTTTTTAAGGCTCAGTTTTTAAATATGGATTGTTATGAATTTCGGTGTACTTAAATAGCACCTAGACGGTCCTTATAATTAAAAAAAATATTATTAAAAAAACAATTTCTACGATATGGGACATTTGTTTTTACAGTGCACAGTGAACAATAGATAGATATAAATAGTGAAAAGAGTGAAGCAGACTAGACCCCAACATGTAATTATCTCTGTACATTTCCATAAGTTTTGGCAGACACAGCATATACACAGATACAATGACAATACAGGTATTTACAACCTAGTTGATTCCTTAGTACTGATACAAATCTTCTGACTACATTACAAAGAAATATAGTCAGCTGACTGCAATGATAAAGCAAGCTAATCCAAGTGAGTCAACATGCTGACATTTTTAAACTGAGAGAATATTATTTAAACAATCAATACGTAGATAGCTTAATTATGTGTTCTCTGCGGACACTGATTACTAGTTGCCTGGCAACTATGTTTAAGTGGACTTTGATCCATGAAACAGACTTGTAGGTTTCTCAAAAGGGTTTTTCCTTGCGAATGACACAGTCTGGGTAGAACATCTGTTCCTGCAGCTAAGCTGATGATTCACTCGTGGCAGACAGAAGAATCAAAACCTTGAGGCGAAAAACATCAGCGCGTCTTATCTGTTTTGACAACCACCCTCACTGAAGGGAGTGGACATATGGGTTAAGGTTTTCTGCAATTATGCCAGGAAGGGAACAATTTCCACTTCGTATTCCGGGCTTCTGTAAACATAATGCATTATCACTGCAGCAGTAAATGACCAACATGTCAGTATAAATCATTTCCTAAGAAGTTATGTTTGTGATTATGTGAAAGAGCCTGCCAAAAAAAAAAAGGTCCCTTTATACCGGTAGCTGTTACAAGGATAAAATGACTGCATACCATCCTCGCTTTCCTCAAAGGCAGGATTAATAAGCCCAGGCTCCGGCTGATCTCTTGTGGGATTTCGGGATATGGTTGCTGAATGTTTAGCATCGCCAGACAACTCGCTGTCACCCTTACGTCCCTTTAACTCATTCCACGAGGGCCTCTTCCTTTTCTCCGCTTCCTCCCTCAGTCTTCTAAAAACAGGACATCTGGGACAAGACAGGAACACGAGGAAATGGGTGAACGACATGATGAACAACACAAAGGGATGTTTCAAATATTTCAGGTTACCCAGAAGTGCCAGGGTGGGGTGAGGGGGCACAGAAATGGAGAGACATTTATGTTAAACATGTCTTTGAAACAGTGAACAGGAAAGAACAACTCTACATATGCACAGAATTGAGAAGAGAAGCACGATGCAGATGAGTAGACAGTTCCACTGCATTGCAGGGTGTCTGGGTGAGATAGGTTGAGTCTGATTAAGTCAGTCACAGAGCTGGGAATGCTGCTCGTTCCTCATGTCTGAACTTTGCTTCCTCATTGTTTGCACAGATAGGCTGCAGCTGGACAATCTGCCACCCACAGCTGACCGCGTCAACACCGGCCACCGAGATGATAAGCACCTCTCTGGCCCTGGAAAAAAAAAAAACAAGACGACTGACCTGCAGCTTGTCTTGAGCTGGGTAATTACTGCTGGGTCTGTACGACTGAAGAGCAACTGCACTTTAGACTGTTACCAGAAATAAATGTTGCCTCTTTAAAAGAGGGAAAACACATTCCTCGCAGGGACACAGAACAGGAACAAATAGTTTTTTTTTAATGATACCCGTTGTACATTCCTAAGAAGTTGCCAGAATTTTTTTTACTGGGGCATAATAACCTTCCAGTGGAGACACCTGCATGTAGCCTATGGTGGTACCAGACGTTTGATACACATTAAAATATGCTCCAATGCATCCATTCAGTTTAAAGCAATGGTTTGAAATGCTCCTAACTTTCTTGCTGAGAGTTAAATTGAATGACAAATACTACTTTCTTTATCTGTTATTTCATTTGTTATTTATAGATATAAAGCTACAGCCAGCAACTCATTAGCGTAGCTTAGCATAAAACAGGAAAACAGGGTTTTACAGGGGGGTATTTGCCCCTATTCTAAGCCAGTGATCCATTTGTCACTGTGATGCTGCCAAGCAACCAGCAGAGACTCAATTTTACTCCTCAGTTTTTGGACCGATTAAACGGACAAGTTATACTGTTTTAATTAGAATATGTTAATTTCGTATTAAATAGACATATAAAAGTCTGGTAGCAATAGTATCAGAGGTATAACTACCGCATAGGCTTATATTCAGGGCTTTTTAAGGGCCATTTATATCAAAATTGATACCCATTTCACAGCCTATTTCATAGATCTACTGGCAAAGAAAAAGTTTTTAATTTGTTCATTTATATTTGTATTTAATGTGTACTACATACATATAAAATATTTCACTAAAACTCCAGCTGTCGTAATTGGGGCATTGTTAATATCTATACAGCAATATCTACTACAGCAAGCAGAGTAGGAAAAAGTCGTTTAATTTATTTTTAGTGAACATTTTTTCACTCAATCAATTCACACTGAAACATAACTAACTTCTTGTAAACCAGAACTTCTGGGCCATGATAGTTTCACCACTTTGTATTCAGGCTATGTTATTTAATCAAAATAATAGTGGTTGACAAATGAAACTTTTAAGGAGAATGTGATACGTATTGCACAAATTTTAAGATCCAGATATCGAAATTCAAGACTTTTTCCAAGTCTTTTTAAGGTATTATTTCCAAATTCATGAATTCAATGCTTTTGACCTCACAGGAACCCAGTATACTAATCTTCAATATTGTTTGGGGTAGTAACACTTTCTCATTCCAGTATATTCAAATAGCACACATTTAGAATTAAAAGGGATATTTCAGTCATCAAATGTCAGCAGAACTGTGACCTTTGACTCCGCCTCCATACATAACCAGCAAAGTCTTACCTGTTGTGCAGGTGAGGCTGCAGTTCACAGCGTTGCATCTGCTGCTGGCAGTCGGCGTTATGAGGGCACATCACGATCAGCTTGTCCAGCAGGTTCCTGACCAGCAGGCTCGAGGGACGGCACTGGTGCAGCTGCAGCCGCTGGCGGTCCACGGGGCAGAAGTCCTGCTCCTTCAAGAAGTTGCTCAGACAGTGAAAGCAATAGGTGTGGCCACAGGGGGTGTCCATGGGTCTGAGAAGGGGCTGCAGACAGATGTGGCACACCAGCTCGTCGTCCACCTCGTCCTGGTATTCGTAAAGGTGACTGTCCTGGCAGTCGTGCTGCTGGCCACACTCCTTACAAACCCGCGCCCATGACAGCCCTGCAGTGCTGCTGCTGCTGCCGCTGCCACTGCTGGCGACCTTGGTTTCTGTAGTAGCCATCGGCTCAGTCCAAATGTCTCTTGCAGAGTGGAAGTTTTGTGTGTGTTTCTACACAGCTGCTTAACTCCTCAAAAACCGTGCCTGGCGTAGTTCATGAAGTCTATGTCTGCATCTCAAAAGGTGGAACCACTCTCAAAAAGTAAAAGTGAAACAATGATCCATAGCCATTGATGTTATCTCCGGGTCTTCATTTTCTGTTGGGGGGGAAAAAAGGGAACACAGTAAGTTCTATTGCAGAAGTTGGGTGTATTCGTAGCATACTGGCCAACTCTACAGGAAATGACAAATCCACGGAGCAATAGCAATATGGCAGCAAGCTGCAGCTGCTTCCTCTCGGCGAGTTTCCTGAGGGACAAAAGGAATTCTCATCTCAGCTAAAAGTCACTGTGCGCGTCACCGAAGGAGCTAAACTCTGTGCAATGAGGCAAAAGAAAGCGGACTAAAGTCAAGCCCCCGCTAATGGGAAGGAACAAAGGCACGGCACTACACGGGAGTAAGAATTCTGAATGGACTGGGCAGAAATGCAATTCCCATCATTAATGGCCCCTTGCACCCAATCAGCAGTGGTCTCCATCCCTTTGTGCAGCTCCTAATCTCCTCTAATTCCTTCTCATAAGGAGAGCGCTGATTAGGAATGCATTCTTTTTGAGAAACTTTTGGTCATTTACTCCACATAAAAACAAATAAATCTGATTAACAGATATTTCATGAATCGCACTAAATACCGATCTCAATCTCTTTCAAGCCTGGTATTTAAGATAAACTGCATTTAATAAAACATGTGTGTGGAGATAAGCACAGAGGACTTCCAAGGGGATGAATAGGAATTGGGGTTTTCTGTTTAGAGGACATTACTCTTCATCAGACTGATTCTAATTTAAAGAGTCACCAAACCTAAATATAGAAAATAATCCCATAATAGGTTATGCTGCATGTGACATAGCACATCTGGTAATAATTGCTGCCATTAAAGTCAATCTTGGTAATAGTAACACATACACCTAATTGACACATCACACAAAAGTGGGTAGTTGTATTTAGATAAACAAGGTACAGAAATATTAAAATATCAGAAATTAAAATATCAAAACCCTACCTTAGATATTCTAATTTGGGACTAATGCATGCATAATGACTATTAGAGGTGCCTCTGTCTATTTACAAAAGAACATAAATGTGGTTTTGACATTGTGACGCCATAAATAAAAATACAAATAAATATTGGAAATGAAAGTGCAGCTAGGTTCGCAGTAAATGCTTTCAGTACAATATAAACAGAGTTTTGAGACACTGCGACTGGCATCATTAGAAGAATCCAAGCAGCCAGAGGCTAAAATGTGATAGAATTGCACAAAATACCATCAAACACCACCTCCAGCTGTCCTCGATATATAAAAAAGGAGCAAAGAAAACAAAGACATTTTCCCTCGCACACAGACACAGACTATAAAAAGTCTCTTCCTCTTTTCGTGACTTCAGATTTCAAGTACAAAGCAGAGACTGCTTTAGCTTCAGTGTTATTACCTCCAAGCTACTCACCCGAGATGATATCTTTGTTGTCAAGCGCCCGGTAGCCACCGCGCACAAACACGAGACTCTAACCTAGCAGCTGCCTCGAGCCTGAATGAAACTAGAGCCCTGCCTCCCCTGCTGCACTCCAACAGGACGAGATCTGTGGGAGTGTAGACACGTATGTGTGTGTGTGTGTGTGTGTGTGTGTGTGTGTGTGTGTGTGTGGATGTGTATGAGTTCTGGCTGCAACCGCTGTAAAGAATGCAGAAGGGAATTGGTGTAACTAGGCAGAGTGGAGAGAGGACAGGAGAACGGTTCCCTCTCCCTCTCTCTGTGCTAGGAAGTGTGTGTGTGTGTTTGGAGGGGGGGCGTTCAGGCTGCTGATGTTGCACAACCACAGGTAAAGTACTCTCAATAGCCGAGTGACTGATTGCAAACACAAACGACTGATTACAAATATGTCCTTCCACTGACACAAACACTGGCTGAGTCATACAGGCCTTTTGTCTTTACTGTGCACAAGTGATACCTACTTCTGTAATAGATAGGGGTCATGGATACTGTAGCACAGGCAGAGAACCACAGCAGAAACCAGGCTGCGCTCCATTTATTTGGAAAAAAATGAAAAAAAAAACATGGCCTGGTGCAAGAATGTGAGACAAGAGGTAAACAATAACATAACTCTAATTCACTAATCTACCCTACTGTAACTGATTTGTCAAAACAGAACCAAAATTATCTGGTTCTAGCTTCTCAAATCTGAATATTTGCTGGTTTCCTCAAGTCCTCAATGAACTTTAACTGAATACCTTTGGGGTCTTGGATTGTTCGTTGTAAGATTTTCACCATTTTAAGATTTTATATAGCCAACGACTATCATAAATCACCAAATAAGAGCTGGGGTGTTTCAATCTTGTTCAGTAAAACTGGAAAAATATGGCAATTTACTCAAAGTATTTGAATAAATCAGTATGACTATTACATTTTCAAAACGTCAGATTACAGTACTGTAGTTAAATGTAGTTGAGCACAGTGACGTCAGCCATATTGAAATGAATAAGTAGGTAAATACAGGCGTTTACTGATTCTATTTAGTGCAGCGGAGCCTTTCTTTGAGGTAACATGTACAATAGCAGCAGACTGACTATGTTTGAACCAAATGGAATCTTAATTAGTATCACTGATAAGAACTGTGTTTGCTGACTATTTAATAGTTGGTAATAACTAATGTATCCCCCCAACAATCAATAGCATCTTTCTTCATTGCAGCCCTAAATGTATAAGTTTTCATTATGGATTTCGGTGTCAATCACTGGTTCAAAAATCCTTCTTTATTCTTAGGTTTCTTTGAGAAATTTGTGTAATACCTCAACATAACAAGTGCGCTTTCACAGATATGGATTAAACCTAATCCTATACCAAAGCAGTTTTTTCACAGGAATCCAGGATTTAAAGAAATACCTTAGACTGAAACTCACATCAATAGCAAACAACAAGAGGTTTTCCCTGGCTGATAAGCTGAAAAACGTTTTAACAGGTTTAGAGTCAAACAACACATCTGCTTGATACAAACGGCTTTAATGAGGCAACGCTTTATCCAAATCAAATGCCTTGTAATCATGTGACAGACTAAGCTTTCGAGGGAAATGTCTCTGGCCTTACAGTGTCCGTACAGGATTACCCGAGGTGGCGCTTACGGCTGAGCCGAATCACTCGCTTTAATAGTCGATATGAGTCACATGTGCCGCCACACCCTCTGTGAACACAGGTAAGGCCGTGTCAGACAAATAAATTCTCCAGCCTATGAGGCAGGAGCTGTGTCATTGTCTACCAATCTCTGCAGCCTGTTTATCACATAGAGTAATCAGGTGAAAAGCTCCAACATGTCCCAGTAATGTAGCATCGACTATGCGTTGCTCATTACTGGATATTTTCTCCAATCTGTGCCTGTCTTGAATTTAAAGCATCACTTCAATAAAATACAATATTTACTTAGCTATTTCTGATCATTATGTAATTTCTATTAAAACTACATGCAAAGTCCGCTGCTTTAAATACAATGACCAGTATTTGCAAGGCGTATCTATGCAGGAAACCGTCAACAACTGTCACACCACAAAACATAGGTGTGTATGTGTGTGCACGCACGTGTGTTTGCACGTGTGTGTGTTTGTGCTGCCTGTGTCTCGCCTTCAAAACACACAAAGGTTGAATCTGAGCCTCCCATGTACTGTATGACAGCTTGTACGAACCAACTGGACTCCAACGCCAAGTATGACATAACTTATCAGTCAAGAATGTCACCTTTGTATTAGGCATGAGGAGCAGTAGTTCATTAACAAAGACCCTCTGATATTGTCAGTAAGTGTGAGTCACTTACTGGACGTTCAAATGAATACTAAGATTAAATAGTTACTCAGCCAGCTGATGATTGATTTTATTGAAAAAAAAAAAAGATAAAAGGTCAAACATGACTGTTTGGAACCTAACAAAACGTATTTGTCAGTCCTTTATTCCACAACAATTCATGATGCTCAATTGACTGTGGACACAAAACAATCACCATAGAAATGCCGCAGATACCATTAAAGTCAAGTAAATACTGTACAAGACTAAGCACAAAATCATGCTACAAGAAGCCAATGTAGCATCAACTACAACAATAAAATGCTGCAGAATCCTGCAGAACAGAATTAAGATTATACATAATTATCAGCACTGCTTCAAATTGATTTGCAAGTGTTTCCCACTACCGCAGCTAACTTTTTACATATGGAATTACTGCATTTAACTGCATTTTCAAACACTTTTGAACAATTAGCGGATGACTAAAATAAAATAACATTAAATAAGGTTAGAAGTCCTGATTGTACTGAAACGTATATCTATTCTGGTGCTGACCCAATTACCGATGAATGGTAACAAAGAAACACCATCCCTAGTCCTGTTACTGTTTGGAACCTGACACAACGTATTTGTCAGTCCTTTATTTTACAATTCATAACGCTGTGATGTTTGTGAACTTAAAACAATCATAGATATGGTGCAAATTCTATTAAAGTAAAGTAGAAATACTGTACTGGACTAAATATCTATATAAGTTTAATGTATATATGTTTAATGTTTAAACTACATATAATGTAGCTGCACAAAAATCACATTAAAAGACAATGTAGCATCAACTACAACAACTAAATGCTGCTTATATATTCATGTTTGAATAACAGTATTATAATTATACATAAATTATTATTTTAGCACTGCGTTGGATTGATTTGCAAGTGTTTCCCTATAACACGACTACATTTTGACATATGGCATTATTGCATATAATTGCATTTTAAACACTTTTGAAATGTTTTGAATTGTTTTGCTTAGTCGGCCATGACACACAGCATCATCACCTGACAAAGACGACCTCATTATCATTTATAGGACGACTAAAATTACATAAAACAACATTATATGAGGTTAGAAGTCATGTTTGCCCCCTACCGTGACTACATTTTAACATGGGCATCATTGCATTTAACTGCATTTTCAAACATTTTTAGATGTTTTTCCTTGTCGGCCTTGACACGCAGCATCATCACCTGACAAAGATGACTTCATTATCATTAGAGGATGATTAAAATCACATAAAATAACATTAAGAGTCCTGTTTGTTCTGAAGCTTATCTATTCTGGTACTGACCCAATTACCAAATGGTAACCAAAATCCCTAGTCCCATATTCATATATTCTGATATTTGTATCAAGGTAGGAGTAGGAATATGTAATTTTAAGGACTTTAATGGTGTTATAATACATTTTTGTAGAAAATCAACATATCAGACACATTATTATTTAAAGCAGAGTATTTCACATATATCTGAGGATCTTTAAGTTCCTCTGTTCCTTCCCTCTCCATTAATCTTGACCTCAACTATTTCACAATGAAAACTACCAGGTGCAAAACAACCGGTCTCTAATTCAGTGGTGATTTCCACCAATTTGTACATGAGAAGGACTCCATCAGGGCTTTAGTGATCACCTTCCACCCCTGCCTGGACGTCTGTTGTCACCAGGACCATAAATAACTCAGCTGTCCCCCCCTCACGTCAGCCCACGTTGCTGTTGGTTTGGTCCTAATCACTACGCGAACGTGACAGATCCAAATGACAAGAGGAGGCAATAAAAAGCGACAGTATCGGCTTCTTATACCTGACATGGCTTCACCTTCAGCGCGTCAGAGCGCTACTTCACGCCTCTCAGCGACGGTAACTCACTTTTATATACATGTGTGTATATATATTCATTTCATACACATTTATACTGTAATACATTAAATAAAAAAACACAGGCCTGAAGCCAGAAACTACGGTATTTGCTGTTTGTGTACGAACAGAAGTGGAGACAGAAACTCGTCTTACCTGTGCACGTTCACCCCCCACCTTCCCCTCCCGGAAGCAGCAGCTAACCTATCGCTAGCTCAAACAAAGAGAGCGCTGTAAAACTGATGAATAATGTATTTAAATAACTACAAAAAAACCAAACCCGAACGGCGTCTACCTACGCCGCGGAGAGTTTATGGTGTCTTTAGATTTTTTTTTACCGCATTGCTGTCGGTGAAATGTCCCGCCTCGGTGTCCCAGGTGCAGCTCGACCCACGGAGGAAGGAGGAGGACCGGGCGACTTTCCCAGTTTCGAGCAGCGACACACGAGAGCACAGGAAGGAGAGCAGGCAGGTGGAACTTACACCACGTGCACCATGTGAGCGTGAGGTTTCCATACACGAAGTGAACACACTATAATTATGATATAAAATAACAGCCCTGCGATGCAGAGCTTACAATTTTACAGTTTAGAATATAAGATGTTTTTGTGGTTCAAAGCAGTAGTTGGAGTACTTTAGTAGAAGTAGAAATACCACAAAATACTTAAAGTCAAGTACAGGGAAATAAGAAAAAATGACTTAAAGTATCAACAGTTTATGCAGATTGTGTCATATTATTATATTATATTATACAAACCATGAGAGCATTTTGTTGTTCACTAATGTGGAACCAATACAATAATAAAAGTACAATAATAAGTACTGCGTTGTGTGTGTGTGTGTGTGTGTGTGTGTGTGTGTGTGTGTGTGTGTGTGTGTGTGTGTGTGTGTGTGTGTGTGTGTGTGTGTGTGTGTGTGTGTGTGTGTGTGTGTGTGTGTGTGTGTGTGTGTGTGTGTGTGTGTGTGTGTGTGTGTGTGTGTGTGTGTGTGTGTGTACGTACTACTGTTTAAAAGTTTGGGGTTACTTAGAGAATTCCTTATTTTTGAATGAAATACACACTTTTTTCAATAAAGATAACTTTAAACTAGCCAGAAATACATGCTATACATTGCTAAGGTGGTAAATTAAAACTGTGGTAAAACTATTCTCGCTGCAAATGTCTGGTTTTTGGTGTGATTTCTACACAGGTGTATTTCCAGCAACTTTCCCTCCAGTGTTCTAATGGTACAATGTGTTTGCTCATTGCATCAGAAGGCTAATATAATAAGATGTTCTATTCATTTTACAACCCATGGTGGTAAATAAAAATGTGATTTTTGTGGAAAACACTAAATTGTCTGGGTGACCCCAAACTTTTGAACAGTAGTGTTTGTGTATATATAGTAATTAGTCATATATGTCTATATACTGATCATCTGTATACATGGGATGCAGTAGTGCAAATGGCAAGGGTAGTATTACTATTACTCTATTACTCTATTACTTTTCATTATGGAGTAATGTTTATTATTTTCTTGATGAAAAAAGTGCATTGTTTCATGAAGTCCAAGCTGATGTCCAAACTGTCTCCTTTTGTCCCGACCAGCCAAAGATACTCAGTTTACTGTCATAGAAGGATAGAATAGAATGGATGTTTTTAAAAAGGACTTGAATCCTACTTCTACTGGAAAACTTTCAGCTAACCCATTTTTATTTATTTTTGTATTCATTTTGATTATACTCGCTTATTATTTTCACTGCTGTTCATATGTTTTTGCTGTATGCTCATGTTTTATTGCTTCAAATGTACGGCACTTTGAGCTGCATTTTGTGCATGAAATAAAATTTAATAAATTCATTATTATTATTATTATTTGAAAAGCTGAAATCTGAGAATTTTCCCGTTTTCTTTCTTAAAAAATGACTCCAAATAATAGCGATTCATTTAAGCAAATCAACTTATCACTTAATCCTTGCTGTTCTACAGTTATTTACATTGCCAAAGGATCTATCTTCAGGACCTTTATCATGTTAGTTGAATAAATGCTTTGGTTTTAGTGATGCAAACACATTTTCAACCAAATGAACACACTAATTTACACACACTAATCCTGAAGCTAGAAGCCTGATACCCAGGGCACTTCCTCAATTTGTTGGGGTCATTCAGCCTTGGCTAAAATGATAAGCTGAAGAACTGATAAGTAAATGATGTAATGGATATAAAACTCTTAGATTATATTGTCTTGTATGATTATGTTCTACACTGAGTCACATTATGATACTTTTCTGCTCCTCATGTGAAAATGCTTAACAGCTAAAAGCTGCTCATTCCGTCTTCAACTATTAATTTTCATTCTCAGCAGAGGAAGAAACCTCTCGAGGACGAGGATAGATAGGCTCTGAATGGACGTTGGGGTTACTGTGTATTAATAAGGCACCTGTTTTCTCTGAGGGTGATGAATATGGGATGTTTTGTTCTGCAGTAACTCTCAGCCTGACAAGCTATTAGATTCACTTGCAAATGTTTCACTGATTATTGCAATAAATAAAAAGAGAGACCTTGCTCTTCTCTCTGAATTTTATTCAAAGAAATAATTTCCTCAACAATTAGCGGAAAATTAATCAAAGATTCAAGATTCAAAGCCTTTATTGTCATGTGCACAGTGTAGAAACAGGTTTTTATGCACAAAAATAAAAATTTAAAATAGCAATATGGTATTAAAGTTAAAATAGAATAAAATAGCACACAAGTAACATAGACTATAAAAATAAATGTAGAATCTGCATCAATTTTGACTGGGTCAATCAATCAAATGGCTGGTTTTCCTAAAATGTTGCATGGTAGTAAAATGAATGCATTTAGGGAGTTGAGTGTTAAGTAAACTAAATAAGCAATCTGATTATTTTTCATATTTATTTTATAGATTAAATGGCCAATTGACTAAAGAATTGTCATCTATTTGTAAATAATTATCTAAAATAATCATTATTTGCTGCTATGGTTACTGAGTTGTACTCTGCCATTTACGCCACAAATAAACACTTATGTACATTTGAATTTTGTTTAATACCAGCCCAGCAAAATTCTTGCTATATCAAACCAGCAGCTATGTGGTCACCTGAAGGATGCTGAATAGAACAATACTAGTGTTTTGGGACTGTGCCAGTTAAAAGGACTCCGACACATGAACGGTGTAAAGTGCTCTACCCCCTGCAGAATGGAAGGGAAGTCTCTGTGCCATAAAAACTCTCTCTGTGAAAGCCTGTTTCCCCCAGGATTTATAACCGTGGTAGGAAACCTCAATACAGAGTGACATTTGCTGATACAAGCCCAGAGAACGAGACACTCCATGGTGGCAATACAGATGTCAATTGGTCTATATTTCATAAGGGACCAGAAGGCATCACTACATCTTTTTCCCCCCTTCTTAGTATAAGCTAAATTGTAGGGTTAAATGTGAAGAGTCGTAATTCATTTTTAAAAGTGTCGCTTTCTTGCCTCGCCAGCAGTCGACCTGAAAAGGCAGTAGACGTATTCATTAGCCGTCATAAACCGAACAATTGCCCAAATAAAAATGTATTTTTACAATAAAATAGGCCTGAAAAGATTAAAAACATGACATGACAAGTCAAGTCAATTATTATTATTTAAATAGCACAAAATCATAAATTTGCCTCCCATCCCTCTATCTTTAATCCTTTGAGTTGGTTAAGCAAAAACTCATTCATCCATTCAACGTTATAACATACCATATATTTATATATATTATAATTATCATCTGTCAAAATAAAATTCAACTTTGCGACAACTAACAACTTTTTTTCATTATTAATTGATTTGTTTTTGTTTTGCTTAAGCAATTAGTAGTTTGGTCTATACAATGTCAGACAAATAGTGGAAAATGTTCTTTTTCTGTCATCAAACCAAAGATTCCCATTTTACTGTCATCTAAAGAAACTATAAAATATTCACATTAAGAAGCTGCAGGGAACTTCCTTCTTTTTTCCTCCAAACAAAATATCTACTGATAGACTAATCGTTCTTCTGTCAACATCTTAATAACTGACAAGTGTTTCTATGTCATGGTGACACTTTTGGCTGTCTGATTTATGCTTGTTATGCCAAATACACTGTTTACAACAACATGTCAGTACGATGTGGTAAATGTGCAATAAGTTTATAAACAGTTGGTGAGAAGTTTGAGGCCAAAACTAACAGCATAAGTGAGAAAGAGTGACACCGTGTGTTGAGAGGAGGTAAAATAACTGGGCTACTTGAAGTGGCTTAGAAATTGTTGGACACAAAAAAAATGTAAAAACACAAAAATTGGTCATTTTCTGTTGCTTAAATTACAAGAGGAATATGTTTAATATTACATTGTAGTATTTAAAATAATCAATTATAGCTTCATCAACTGAATCAACGACTACAGCTCTGGAAAAAAATGGAGGAAATCTGGAGACCACTGCATTTTTTTCTGAAATCAGCATCTCTACATGTATTCCAGCCATTCCATTCCAACACACACACACCTCATTCTGCTTAAAGAGGAACCAGGAGTGGAATAAAGTCACCCAAGAACAATGGTAAAGTTTTGTAGAGAGCATGTCAAGATGCATGAAAGCTGGGATTAAAAATAAGGGTTAATGCACCAAATATTGATTTCTGAACTCTTCTAAAGTGTAAACATTAATATTATGCTGTTTTAAAATGAATTTGTCTGAAAACATTGTATCTTTCTTGTTATTTTGAACCATTTGTCATTGTGTGTTTTCTGCTAATAAATGCTCTAAACAAAAATACTTTTATTTGGAATTTGAAAGAAATGTTGTCAGTAGTTTATAGACACGAACAAAAACCTTCCTTTTGCCCAAACACATGCCTATAAGTAGTGAAATCAGAAAAACTGATAACTTTGCAGTGATCTCTTTTTTTTTTTTCCCCAGAACTGTTTATTCAGATAATTTTCCTTTTTTCCGACAAATTGTATTTTACGGCATTGAATGTGATCGTCTACAGATGGGAAACTTGGAAACGGGGCGAAAAAAACACCAGAGACAAAATAAACGCTGACCCAACAATACAACACACCGCGACGCTCTCGTCTCGCCCACAGCTCTTGTGTTTGAGCTGCGGTACCCACAAACAAGAAAGAAGGGCTGTTTGTCTTTCCTGGGATCAGTAAACATCCTCAACACAAACAAGTTCCTCTGGAGTGAGAGGAGAAACTCACACCATCAGGGCAGCTGCACTCTCACTCCACCGGGGCCTTTGATGTGCTTCAGAGAGAGCTGATAATGAAGGCCCCTTACATCTTAATTCTTTTAATTGGAGCGTGGATGTAACAGGTTGCTGATACCTTGCCCCGCATTGTGTGAACTGAGGCATTTCTTTTTTTTTTTTCAAATTATCATAAAAAGAATCATAACACATGGAGAAAGTTGGTGAAGTTCATCTACAGTAAAGAGCGATACCTCTCCAGTTGCCCGCGTGTGAAAAAACTGATCTGGGGACGGTTGTTATGTGTTATCTGATAATCTATTCTTTTACTGTTAAAAATCCCACAAAAAAGACTAAAACCAGTGGTCCAGTTCTCAGTATTTGAGCCTGAAGCCTGTTCATTCCTACTAAAAACATAAACCTTTAAAAAAAAAGTCATAAATATATAGTTTAAATTGTCTGATACTCTATTTTTTTTACTGTCAAATCCAATGAAAAGACTAAAACCAATAGTCCAATTGTCAATATTTGAGCCTGAAGCTTGTTCGTTCCTACTAAAAACATAAACCTTTAAAACATGTCATGAGTATATAGTTTCAATTGTTTTTTTTTGTTTTTTTAAACATAATTGCTGAGAACAACTGGGCTCTAGTTTTTAGAGAACATACTTTAAAAAAAAGAGTAAAACATGCCTTTGTTGGAAACTATATACAGCTGTAGACTTTTGTGCACTACTGAGTTTTTATAGAAACCAGATGATGCAGGAATCAAATGAAAATAAACTACAGTGAACATATCGCCAAGTGCATGGGGCCCATAGACAATGGAAGTCTATGCAGGAATAATCTATATCAGGCTATACTTGTTATTGTAGGATTCTTTCATTCTTGGTTTTGTCCTTTTTTGTGGGGTTTGTTAACAATGAAAACAACCTACAAAATTTCCAGACTTGTCCTTTAACTTTCAGCCTCACTGGGTCTTGTTTTGTTTTTCTGAGAGAGAGAGAGACTGCAGACACAAGTGCAGCGACTATCTGCTGTTTTGGGTAACCGTTGCTACGGGGAAACCAAGGACACTTCTAACTCTGCACCAGCATGTGATCATCTGTCCATTCCACGCACACAAAACCCCTCGCTCTGTCTTGCCCTGGGTGGGACAGCGAGGCATTCGGCTCAGGCCTCAGCTTGCACCGCAGCCCCGGGTCCTGTCTGGCCTCCACATGACGGCTTTTAATCAGTGACTTATGAGACGAAACCCACCAGACCACGCTGTGACATTCATGTGTGTCTCTCTCTCCCCGGTGCGCTCATCATCATTTGTGTATTTTGCTTGATTATGGCTAACGGCAGCCGTGATTGGCCACCATAAGACGTTCTGTTTATCATACAATTAGTCTGAAATTGACTGGTTATAAAAACCATATTAACCTTTTAGGTGCCAGAGGGTTTTTTTTCTAAAACGTTCAATTTTGACATCTTAATTTTAAAAAGCTATAATTTAAAACTGATAAGAGATCTTTAAATTAGAAAAAATATTAAGATTGACGTAAAGTTTACGTAGGGATTAAATTTACCAATCTAATTTGCGTATTGTGATGTCATAGGGCGGGAGCCATCTTGGTTTACAACATTTTTAAGAAATGTCACATATTTGAATGATATGCTATATTGTGTATATATTGTATTGACAGTATTGTGTATGCTATACTGTAAATACTGAATGCTAATAGTAAATAAACTTTGTAGATACTAATAAATGGCAGAAACAAAGTGAATGCATGTAAACTGGTGTCTTGCTGTAGTGCAGAGATTTTTCATTTACTGGATAGACACTCAGATTTCATGTATGAGGCACATATAGCAACACTTCACTGCAGGTAAACTTGTTTATTGACATTAGATGATGATATGCTGCATATATTCACTGACGCTGACAATGTCGCTCTGATAAATAAATGATAGTGAATTTTAAATGACGTTTGACAGAATCTGCCATTTTATTGAGTGCGGCATCTTGTTGAATTAAGTCGACATTGACGCCTAGAGGGTTAAGAATGCTACATGTGTGAAATCCTGAGGATGACGAGCTTGTTTGTGTGCGCATCAGAAGAGTCTTTCCAGTCTTCCCTGTGTAAATATGCTCAGCCCCAGATGATCTTCAAGGGCTCGCCTGTTTGTACCTGCCGTGTCGTTCTGCTCGTCCGCCCAGCATGACACCCCGTAGCCCAGGATCAGCCCTCCGAGAGATCAAAAGGCCTCGCTGATTCTTATCAGATAATATTCTTGTCCTCCTTCCCCTCCCCTTTCGAGTTCCAGCCTCCTCACACTGTTGACCCGAACCATGCGCACTGTTCCTTATGGCCCTTTGGCCTTTCCTCTTCTTATCACCCTGATGGCCAGGCCGTGATAAGGCAGGTCCAGCCTCAGGACAGAAAGGACGGTGCTGTCCACTTTTCTAAACCTCTTTCTGTTGCATAACTCGGACACTTTCGGGGCAGTAAAGAGGTTATCTCTGCTGCTTGTATGTCGGTACTGTGTTTTACACGCTCGCAAAAAGGCGCAAAGTGAGACATCTCTCACCGTACAAATTATGTTGATCATAAATGTATTCGGACTAATTCATTATGGATCAGTTTAAGTGATTTGACCGATCAAGTCAGCCTTGATTTCCTTTATTTGTAATAAAATAGCACATTTATTGTCATGCTTTGTGTCCAGATTATGTCTGAGCTTTTTTTTTTCTTGCCGTCTTCCTCCTATTTCGCAATGGTTCAAAACCTTTTCGCCGCACTCCCACCTTTGTTAACCCCGACATGCGACGGCGGTGCATCTGTCTCCATCCAGTGTGTTTTTTTTCTGTGCGTTTATGAGCACGCGAGCAGAGCAGACAGACAGACAGGGAAGACTGGTGTCCAAAGTCACGACCCTGCCCTGACCTGGATGAAGGAAATGGTCACGCTGCTCGAGACAAAGCAGGGCAAAGGAGAGTCTGAGGGGCTGGCTGGTCAGCCTCTAACAATGGGGACCGTGCTCTAAGACCTCTGAGACCGCGGGCCAACACAAAGGCCAGAGAAAACCACCCCCCCCTTCTCCTTCCCGCTCCCACATTGCAATAGAGCTGGCATTTCACACTGGCCTGTGAACAGCCATTCAATCAAACTACTGTTTAACCTGACCCCCTGGCCTACACAGAAATCAAGATGAGTCTGGCGGGATGTATTTAGGTAACCGACCCCATTGACCTTACCCCGAGCCACTTATGGAAAGCCTTTTCTCTCCGCTGTCTCTACATCGGTGTTATATATTTGTTTCAGTATTTAAATGTAAGGTGCGTTGTAATTACCGCTCCAGATTTAGTGTGGATGTCCCCTTTAAAGCGTGTAATCAATAGGCTACCTAATAAATAATGTGTCTTGTGATGGGTATAAGGAGCAATAGCTCCCTGGGGAACAAGAGACACACATCAGACCCTTCGTCTGGGTCAACTACCCTCGAGCCGGGGCTGAGAGGAGCAGCCACATGACCCCTCTCCCTCCTCAATGGACTGCTCCTCCCCTCTACCTGTACATGGCTCGGATCAAGGTGTGGGGGGCTGCATATCAAACAGACCGCGGCCTTTGATGTGGACGGAAACACAAACACTGATTTGAGCCGAGTCGTAACAGCTTATTTGTTCCCTTTAGTCATTCATTGAGCCGCTTGTTGAATGTGTATGCCTTCAAAGGTGGGGGGGGGAGAGCTGCATGCACCAGTAGTACAGTAGCCGAGGAGGCCCTGAGAGGGCCCCGGCCCGCGGTGGGCCGGTGGAGAGGCCATCTGGCTTCCTGTTCCTTAGATTTGATATTGATTTATTGGCTGTACATGGGAAGATAAGGGGACACCAGCTGCCAGAAGTTCTCCTCCGCATCCTCAGCAGACAATGGGCCTCCTGGTCATCTACATCCTGGCTAAATAGGTAATGCGTCATTCCTTGATAAGTTTTTACAAGGAAAGTACAAATCGCAAGTTATTTTCGTGCAAAATCCAAATGAAATCACATTTGATGGTAATATTAATCCGACATTAGCACAATAATGAATGCATCTGCACTTTAATCTATTTTAAGGTTGCAAACTTATTGTCAATTTGACACTTTTATCTATTGTATTTAAACACATTTTAGTGATCCACAGGACTGATATAACATCAGTTTGAACGTTTGTTGTAATAAAAAAAACTGTTCCCTGTAATGAGATTTACTATTCCTAACAAACGCTGACAACCTTTCACAGTTTAAACCCATCACAGAAACCATTAATCCAAAATTAGGCCCCCCTCCGCATAACAAGTCTGCCCCGTTGCCGTTAAGTGAGCCGGGGAGGGCGGTGTTTACAGCCCGATCCTTGTTGGTGGAGGTGTGAACATGGTGCCACAGTGAATTGTACTTATGCCTGATTTTTCTCACCAGTGCACCCCCACCCTTAAAAAAAAAAGACACACTCACATACAGACAGACTCTTGGTGTCACCCACCCATGCCGGTTCCCCTCTCCTACCCTCCCCTCCCCCCACCCCTTACCCTTTCTTCTCTTTTCCCCTCCCCTGCCAACACAAGCCTGTGATGCGACTGTCTCAGATAATGAGGTGAGAATTTTATTGCCGCAGTCTGTGAGCCTGGCACCAGTCTGTGAGGATGACTTCGGCGGCTTCTGCACGCTCTCTGGTATCGGGCGCCCTCTGTTGACTGCTGCCGAGCTCGCGCCTGCCGCCTCTCTCAGGTCCTGCAGGAACGCACTTCAAAGTGGGAGATCAAGGGTCGACTTGCGCATGACATCCAGGGAATGACAATGCCTGAGCCGGGCCTACACCTACTGCTACGTGCCGGGTCCCCAAGACACACAAAGACACGCAGGCAGGCTCCCGCACTGCTCCACTCCGTGGAGGAAGTGCTCATTCAGGAGTGGGATATACATACAGGAAGAAGGCAGTGCTCTATCTGCAAACACTGGTGGGTCAGGGCAGTGTGAGGGACAGAGGAAGGACAGGCCCGATCCTCGGCGGTGTCCTGTTTGATTGTTGAAGCATTTATTGATAAGATACAGCATGAGTCCGCATCACGCCGCTTATCTTTAAACAGCCGTCGTCCCCATTATCTGGTGTATTACAAACCAAACACGCATGACAGTGAGATCAAAGAATGTTCAAAGCGTGCTCTTCTGTTGCTCTGGGGAGGAAAAACTGTATTCCTTTAACATTCTCTGGTTGGATGCCAGACGTTTTATCTCTAGCTCCTCTCACCGACCTGTCATTGTGGTGCTTAAAATTGTATTGATTTGCTGATTCAAACGCCCCTGAGTTGCTTGAGTAGTGAGTAATATACAACTCCTCAGACGGCTGAGAGCACTAATAACCTCTGCACTTGCTTTCATGATCATCACAACATTTACCAGGGTTCCTACATATTTTCCATTTCAAAATTCCTTACTTTTCCAGTCAAATTTCACTTTTTTATGAAGATTTTTCTGGACCATAATTATGTTTGGGTACAAATAACTTTCCATTTTCCCATAACGTGCTCAATAAATAATAATATCATTATTTCTCTCATTCTTTTTCATCTATTTTAAAAATGAGTTGAACATTTAAATAATTGCATTTTCACTTGCTTCTTGCATTTTTTTTGTAATTCATTGTGTCCATGGAAACGATGATGAACACAACCCTCCTCATTCAGAATATATTTAGTTTTCTGATAACTACATCACCTTTTTTTTTACCCTCTTGCATTTAAAAAAAAAAAAATATTTTAATCACAAAAGTTTTCTGAGAATTTCAGGGAAATGTTTTATTTTATATTTTAGGGAAAAAAACAGGGGAAATAGTCTGTAAACAAACATTTTCCATACTCTCCTTCCTTTTTACCATTAAGACCTGGAAATCACTAAAATCTAATTCCATACTTTTACACACTTAAGAATTCCACTCTTCTCTGTAGATTTTGTAGACAAATAATTTTCCATTTTCCTTTAACACTCAATAAATAAGATTATATTATTGTTTCCCCAATACTTGTTAGTCCATTTTATCAAAAGGAACCACACATGAATTGAAAATTTTAAATAATTAAATTTTCAGTTTATTTATTCACTGTGTCCATGGAAATGACATTTACATCATCATGTCATCAACATCCTTTAGTTTTCTGATAACTACATCACTAAATACATATTTGCATTTCATAAACAATATTTTGATTGCAAAAGTTTTAGGAAGATTTCTGGGAAATCTAGAATTTTATATTTTTGAAAAAAGAACAGAGGAAATAGTCTGGAAGCACAAACATTTTCCATACTCTTTTTTTCCTGTACTTATTCAGACCTGAAAATCACTTAAATCTAATTTCATACTTTTCCGTACTGCATAGAAACCATGATTTACCTCCATTGTATTAAAATTAGTCCTTGAGAGTTTAGACTTGAAAGCCAGTTTTACACACACACACACACACACACACACGGCCACACCCTTTTCCACCCCCAGTAAGCAGCTAGTTTGGGGGAGTGAGGGAAACCTCTTGTGATCAGGCTGTCATTTCCTCTGGTCGGCTCTGTTATTCCAGATCCTTTGTGAAGGAGCCAAGTGGTCCAGCCGCAGACAGAAGGTGGGCTCCTCGCATGCATCTGAGGTTGTCAGCCCGGCAGGGGAGGGAGGTCTCCTGGCTGGGGAAGACAAGGAGAAAGCAAAACATGGCGCTGAAACAAGACAGCGATGACAAATCCCTGCAGATAAATACAGATATACAGTGAATCACGCTTGATTTATCTTCAGAATGAGATAAATTAAAACAAATTTGCCTGGATGGTGCAGGAACATATTGGCAATTTCACTGTGTAACTGCACATATTCCCACAGGGACAGCAAGACTTTTTATAGAAAGAAAAATTGCTTTAAATGTTTAGATTCCTTTAATATATTGTCCTCAGTAACAGAAGAGCAAAAGAAGAAGAAAAAATATGCAGGACAGCCTTCAGTTATGCTTTTATGGCCCTAATAAGAGGATATTACATCAATGTTTGCTTAAATGTTTTTGTAGTTAGAGTATTGCTGACTTGGAGGAGGTTAAATATGACAATCGTGATGCATTAATACATAATTACAGATACTTTAATAAAAGTAATAAAAGTTTCTGTCAGGACACTATCCTGGTTAAATAGAGAACATTTGTTGAATAAAATAGATTTAAAAAAATAAACTCATTTTAAAATATATATAACTAGAATCAAGTAAGTGTTGCCTCCATACAACACACCTTTATAATTTCCATTGTATAAGCAAACTTCTACTTCAGTGGGATGTTCTGGCACTTCATCCACCCCATTTACCAATAAATTAACCCAAAAGGTTGGGCTATTGCACCACCTATGGTGACAAAGGCATCCAACTCATCTCTAAAAAAACACATGGTTCCCATGTGGAGCCTAAGGTTAAGAGTTTAGCTGAAAATGGATTTAATGCAACACTTTCTGATCCAATATTTAACTTTATATCAATGGCGTTGTAACCTTTAAGATGTAGTTTTATGATCTCGCTGTACTATCTTTTCCATATCACCAAAGCAATATAAGTAAAGTAGTAAAATACCAGTGCTATCAAATACATTTCAGTAAATCACCTGACTGAATATTCTTATGATAAACGTCTGCCTTAACATAATAACATTTTGAAATCAGGAATTTGTGTTGTGTGAACTGCTACTGTATATGATGTCAGTAGGTTAATAAAATGAATGAATGCACAGGAAAAATAAGTAAAACAAACAGGAGTTTGGGTATGAAAAATTACCTAAATAAATGTAATATTTACCAAAGTTAGATAATATGTGTGGATATTATTATCTTAAATACATTGAGCCTGTCATTTAAAATGTGTTATTTATTTATAATTTGACTTTACTTGATGTAAATCAGCTTTTGTAACCTTGTTATAAATGATGCTCTAAGTCTAAATCTATGATCACTGTTGTATTACATTAGTTTTACTAATATAAAGGATGATTACCCATTTTACGTATTAAAGCATGTCAGACAGCGCCCTCTAGCGTCGCTCTGACGTCACTTCAGAACATGCAGCGACGTGATGACGTCATATCGCCGCTAGGCTGAACAAGAGACGGATGCACCTCGTCGCTCTCTCTATATTTAGATGTCTAACCGATGCGAAACTAGCTGAAATCATATCAGGAACCAAACTTATTTTTTTTTTGTAAATAAAGATGGCGTCTGTTAAAAAAGACGACAGACTGACGAGGTCTCAGAGCGTTTTGTGCGTCGCTTTCGCCGGATTCTTCAGTAAAAGCGTCACGTCGCCTCTGGAGGTGGTGAAAATTAAAAGCCAGGTGGGCACTTTTCACTGTAAAAAGGGCTTTTGCCAAAGTTTTATCCTCATCTACCAGAATGAAGGACTTCGAGGGTTTTGGAAGGGAAATCTCGCCTCTTGTCTCCGGTTGGTTCCTTACTCTGCAGTTCACGTGGCAACGTATAAAAAGTAAGTTAATTTACCGTCTTTATCTGCATTTCTGTCTATTTAATAACATTCTAAGGGGTTGTTTCATTCGAAGTTTTTCTTTATTATGAGCTTGTTAGTCAACTTGGTCAGCTGACATTAATTAAGCGAGTTCTTTCTGGTGAAATACGAGGAACACGCGTCGTTTTTATACGAAGGAACAACGAAATTTACCCTTTAATATTTTGTGTTTGTTTTAAGTGATAAAATAACATTATGGGTCGTTTAAGTATGTTGTTTACTTCCACTCTGGCAGCTTAAGATGTACTTCCTGTTTTACCGTACCAGGTGGACGCCTTCTATTTTCCGCCAATCAGAGAGCTTCATTTTCTCTGTCGATATTTAAAGTGAAACGAGCTTCCTTCGCCCTGAGATTAGTCTCACGGGTTCTTTACACGCTCCTTATAGTAGTACAAAATATTCAGTCTGTCGGTTTCTTTTAAAGTAGAGGACTTTTATTTTGAAAATATAATATATATACAGGTCTTATCTCCACTGGATAAAATAAACCTGTCTAGTTTGGCTGTCTAGTGCCTTTGCTCCAGCTATACTATAGATATCCTTAATTGAATAATTTAATTAAATTTACACAAAACAAAAACATGCAACTTGGATGTGATAATGTGGGCTATAGTCATGTTTCTGTCATTAATTCATGACATTTCCTGGACCAAATCGTAGATGACTCTTGATTTATTGTTAATAACCATTCAACAATTGTTTAACAATTTTTTAGTGAAGTTTCAAGTGTATTCCAACATTTTCATTTATATCCCCCCAGTTAGTTACTCATATTACATTTACTAATTTACACATGCAAAATAAATTCAAATAAAAGGGAGGGTCATTTTATAAACTGTTATTTAGTCAATGTTATCCATTTTGTTTGTAAAGAATGACTTTATTTGGAAATACATGATTCCCAAATACAAGCAAACGCCACCTGTTTAACAATGTATGCCAATCTACCACAATTTACCATAATCAATTATACTAATATGTGCAGACCAATATGTTTATTTACGCCTAAAGTATTTATGAGCTTAGGTTTTGAAAGTCCTGTGGAAGAAGAAAACATTGATACAGAGGAAGCGGTGCCTACAAGACTGAACTCAGGGCTGTTGGCTCTGTCTCTTTGTGTTGGGTTACTACAGGACAAAACATACTGCAATGCCTACAGCATGGCCGATGAATAAACACACAGGTCAGCATGTAATCCGGCATGCCTAAGGCCATAAATACATTCTTTACTATCTGTAGATGGAGGTTAGATACCCTGTCACGTTTCAGAACATACAAACACCTCCCTTTCCTGGTTGGACAACCCACTGTTCTTTATGGTACACAGTGTTCTTCTCTGCAAACATGAGCTGAGGTATTTAATGGCAAGGGAGAAAACAACACTGACAACAAAGTAGTGCTGCTGTAACGATTAATCATTTACTGGCCAATTATTAAATGAATCACCTCTATTTTACTAATTGATTTTTATAACATGTCCAGCTTTTTTGGGGGGTAGTGACAAAAAGACATTTAATGATGTCATCTTGGGTTTCAAGCGATCACCGTTGTTTCACCATATCCTGACATTTTATAGATTAAACAACTTTATTAATCAATAATGAAAATACTTATTGGTTGCAAAGGGGCATACGATTTCCAGTAAATTTCTGCTGAATTTCCAGAAACTTTCCATGGGAATTTAAGCTGGGGAATTTTGTAAATATCAACATTTAGCACCTAACTTACCAGCTATCTAGCTACAGTATGAACACGTTTATTCAATATTTGCAAATTAAACATTAACAACATTACAGCTCAAATATATTTACTTTGTAATATTATCAAAACTTACTTCATCATGCTATGAGATAATGGAACATTACAAGATGGAACTGTTTGATAAGGGGAAATATTTTTAGCTGTGTAGTAGTATCTAAGCAGCTCTGCTCCACTGGTCTGGTATTAACAAAAGAAAAAGTAAAGCAGCTGTTGCTATGACTATGGGAATTATGGTCATGGGCGAAGTTTAAAAGATGTTGAACTATCCCTTTAAATTTGGTTGTTTTTAACCATGATTATGCTACACCAGATCTTCCTTAACTATATTTAAGTCCCCTTAATCCCCAACAACCTTCAGTTTAGTAAATATTGGATTTACTCTCATTAATTCCCATATATTCCCATTAGTTCCTGTGGAAAAATTTCCACAATTTTTCAACATAAATCCAAAGGAGAATGACTTAAAATAATACACGTGTCAAACAGTGCAGGCATTACCAGGACCAATGGGAGAGGTTTTTACCTTCTGATTAATGCATTTTGTTTTTTTCCCTCCTCTTTGTGCAGAATAGTCCACCTTCACATGGATGAAGTGGGCTTCATCTCTCAGTGGAGGGCCATATTCGCTGGTGGACTGGCTGGCGTTGTTGCTGCCCTGGTCACGTATCCTCTGGAGGTGGCGGAGACCAGGTTCATCGTCCAGAACTGCAGAGAACCCACGTACGTGGGCGTCCTTCACACTCTCTCAAAGATCTCCAGGAGTGAAGGGCTGCCGGCTCTCTACAGGGGCTTTTCCCTTACTGTCCTTGGTGCGTACAGATTTGAATACAAATGAATTCCTGATAAGGGTTCCTCTGCAGTATGGGATTTGATTTAGGTGATTTCCAGGTCTGAATAAATATGGGAAAAAGAGAATATTTGTTTCCACAGTGCCCCTATTCCACAGTGAATTTTAAAAAAATAATAAAAGGCACAGATGCTGTAAAAACTTTTTTCAACTCATTTTGTTCCCGTTTTATAATATGAAGGAATATAATCTTTATTTATTCTGTATATTAAGTGAAATTGGAGAGTCCTCAGACATCAAATATGGTTTAAAAAATTTGCAAATTTGAGTCTATTATAAAGTCTGTAATTCCTAAATGAATAAAAACTGTAAGATCTCAAACAATGTTATTAAGAAGAGCTCTGCTTATCATTTGATAATAGATTGTAATGCATCCTAATGATGTTGGCTCAGTGCTAACAGTCTAATATCTCTGGTGGGTGAGTGACCCAAATATTAATATCCACCCCTTATTGGAGGCATTTCTGAATCTCCTTATAAGGTTTTATCATTTGCTGCACAATTTTCATTAAACGTACATTTAACTTTAACTTGCAGGTGCATTTCCATTTTCTGTGGGATGCTATGCAGTCTACATGAACTTGGACAAGCTGTGGCAGGAGCCTCCTTCTCGCTTCTCATCACTCCAGAACTTCATTAATGGCTGCCTTGCAGCAGGAGTGGCTCAAACCCTCTCGTATCCGTTTGAAACTGTAAAACGGAAGATGCAGGTACGTTACAGGAGCACTTTCTTGGACTATGGCTTTTTTGAGAACTGAAAATGTTTTAAAAGAACAATATCAGTGGACAACAGACAATAATCAACATTTCTGTAAATGTGTCATTGTTGGCCAGTATATTTTTAACTGCAGTCCTTTGGCAAGATGTTCTAGAAACAATAAAGTTATGATTAAAAAAAAAAAAATACAGACCGAGACAAAAAACCTTAGTGCAATAATACAGTAATAATATATAAGAGATGAGGAATGTTAAAATAGAAACATTAATACAGCTTAATCATAGGTCTTATAACCTAACAATAATTATGTTTATAATCCTGTTATGAACACATCTAGTCTTTTTAAAGCATTAATAATGTAAATGTCAATAAGCGTCCATAAGGGGGCAGTGAGGGTTTACTTATTGTTACTAGATTAATAGCTCACTTGGTCACTTATGTTTGGGAACATGGAAAGTTTAATTTATTAATCAACTCAGAATATGATTAGTAGATAGTTTAGTTTTATATATATATATATATATATATATATATATATATATATAGTTTTTATGTCGCTTAAAAGCTCTAAAGACTATAGACATTTAAGGAGTCAGGGCCGTTTCCACGTGTGTTATAAAAATACCATGGTTGTAGGTAAACATGCTCAGCCTGCAGGTATGCAGGAGTCACGTTACACAGATATTCTGTAGGGTTGGAAGGACACTTGGGGAACAAAGGACAGAATACTACATCCGGTTTAGTCTGCCTATTATTAGCCAGCGCAAGGTTCAGCAGCAGCTGGGAATGTGAATGTGCCCCTGCTCTGCTCAAGCTATAGATAAGTTCTCTAAAGATAGACAGTTACTATCAGACAGAAGGCGAACAGAGAGCATTATGTCCAGTTTATAAAAGCGTTGCATCGCCTCAGAATAAACAGAAACACTGCGTCATATGTGTGATAGTCTCCGTCATTAAAAGAGCTAAACATTAAGCGTCAGCCAGAGAATAGATGACGAAACTAGCGTGTGTATTTGCAAAAGCTTCGGGTAATGATTTAGGCCAAGTGTGTATTGTTTAACTCACTAGTTAACTTGATGTTTATCTCCAAATGAAACTGTTTGAATAGTGTAAAACCTGTGTGGATCCCTGATCTCTCTCAGGAACCTTGAAACTTCTAAGGACATATTTCCTCTGTCACAAGACAGTCAGGCTATAGTCGTGGTGTGGTTAACCACAGAGCACAGTCGGTCGTCCACACAGGAAACGTCTTATCAGCATTTAATATGTAACTTAATTAAGATAATTCCTTACTACTTCTAAAAGTTTCCTCATACTAATATTTCTCAAACCGCGTATCAGTCATACTTTTCATATTCAACTGGAAATCCAAAATCAGAAAAGTTGTTAATCAATAGTCCAATACAAAAAACCCTCATATTTTCTATTTTATTTTAAAGTCAAAAATAGAAAATGGAAAATAGATCCTTATATTTATCACTTTATTTCCAAAGGCATAACGGTGCTATTCAAAGTTGTTGCTTGATTTGATCCTAAATAATGTAATATTTTTCAGATGTGTGCATATCAAATGCAAAAATTTGAAAAGTAGATTAAATTCACGTTCATTCAGTCACTACGCACTCAGTCACATCACCTATTTGTGTTTTTCCTTTTTGATATTATCGTTGTAAATATTCGCTGCCTCCTTCATTTGTTTTATTTAAATTTAAATGCTTTCAACATGAAGCACTTTGATCAATTTTAACTTGTTTTTAGATGTTCATCATACTGTTGAACTAACTTTTTTCTTATGCCTTCTCCCCTGTTTTGTAAATTGAAGTTTAATTAGTTGTGTAAATATTTGTAGTGTATTTCTTTACATAAAAAGCAGGGAATTCATTTGTAGGTGCTTTCTTTTATACGTTAATTTTTACTGGTCTGGTCCACTTGAGCTCAAACTGCTCTGCATGTGGCCCATGAATCAAAGTGAGTTTAACACCCCTGGTCTACATAAAGTTTGCATAACAATCTAAAATCTGCCAAGTTGTCTCTACTTTTTGTAGAGACAACTTTTCTATTTTATAAGGTATAGTTTGGTCTTTATATTCTTATTCTATGTTATCATCACTGTGTGTAATGCGGTTGCTGCTGCACTGTAATTTCCCAGCCAATTTCCCAAGTCTATCCATTCTATTCCATTTTATTGTATTTTGTTCTCTCACAGGCGCAGAGTGCTCGTCTCCCTCATTTCGGCGGAGTAGACGTTCACTTCAACGGCGTGACAGACTGTTTCGTTCAGGTGGTCAGAAACAAGGGCGTCCTCTCACTGTGGAACGGCCTGCTCGCTAACACAATAAAGGTACGGCGTCTGTGAATAATTTGCCATCGAGCATCTGTTGATTCATCAACTCGGTCACATTAATTCCCTCTATCATTCATATAGCTGAATAACCACTAGCTCTACTTTATCTTGCATAACAGGCAAGTAATAGGAACCGAAATAACCGGCTTTGCACGTGCCCTCAGGAACATGAGTCTATGACTGTAAAAGAATTATTGGCCTGCACGGAGGGGGGAGTTAGAAAGGGGGGAGGCGGGGCACGGAAAACCATGTTGAGTGTGTAATTCTTAGCAGGAATATCACGAGCAAGGTGAACAAAGTCTGTCTCTGGAACAGCATGCGCCGCTCTCCAATTTCAGCTGCAAATGTCATGACGGCTGTGCGTTGTTTTTATAGACGTAAAATAAAAGATAATAAAGAGAAAATAAAGCTCATAAAACGTTATGGAAACATTAAACACGCCGTTAACTTTCTGTCACGGGTCCACGGTGAAGAGTTTTAACCTCACCGATTTTTTTTTTTTAAGCATACAGTCGAGTTTTATTTCCTGACCTTTTTTTTTTTGTCATTCCTTCACAGATCGTTCCCTACTTCGGCCTCCTCTTCACCTGCTTTGAGATGTGTAAGCAGGTTTGTCTTTACCGCAACGGCTACATCATCTCGCCTCTGAGCTACAAGCTCGCGCCGGGGGTCGACCAGAGCCTCGGGCCCAACGAGCTGCAGGAGGTGAAGCGATACTTGAGGAACAGGAACTTTGGGTCGGGGGAGTCGTCCTTCGGAAACCGCTGGTGATGAGGGAAAAAAGTAATCGACTGCAGCGCTGACCCCACTTGACCAGCAAAATCGAGTTTTCAAAGACTATTAGTAATAATTACATAACGTTACGTCTCAATTACAGCAAATTAACACACATTTAGTGTATCTCCTGGCAGCAAAGAAGGTCTACCTCTTTCAGAATCTGACAGTGTTACATGCGACCGGTTCATTCACTCCACCATAATGTATTTCTATGACTTAATATTATGTGCCTTAACAGTTACCTACTTGTTTTAGGGCTTATTTCAAGTTGTTGCGGCAATGCTCTTACATTGTGTAAGCTGGAAATGCTGTTTCATGTTGTAAATTAATATTTCAGCATCATGAACATGTGATATTGTTGTATAATATCCCATATTGTCTGATAGATTATATTTTTAATGTATAAAGACAGAATGTTGTTTGTGACAGGAGAAATGTGCTTAAAATATTAAATTTCTTTTTACTGACACTTTTTATTTGTTCAGTTGTACTTTTGTGTGTTATATAGGTTAGAGATTATAATCTATTTTTAATTATTATATTATATATTATTTTTATTATTATAAATCATCTTTTAGCCTTCTTTCTTAAATATTCTATTGTTTAACTTTCATTTCAGTGTAATTGCTCTTTCCTAATTAATATGAAATTTAGACGCAATAGATAATCATCTATCTTTACATAATATAAACCACCTCCTCTAGCTCACTTTCTTAAAACTTTTATTCTTTTATCTTTCATTTCAGTCTCATTGCTCTTTTCTAATTAATATACAATTTAGGACCTTATTAGTTTAATGGATCTGTAACTAATATGGTGGAAAGTAACTAAGTACATTTACTCAAGTATCCTACTTGAGTACATCTTTTATTTTTTTGACTTTCATTTCAGTGTCATTGCATTTCAATTTTAATGAATCTGTAATTAATATTTGCATATCTTGTGATCGGTGGTTTAAAGCAACTAAGTATGTTTACTCAAATATCCTACTTAAGTACATCTTTCTGATGAAGATTCTCATATTTTACAACAAATTAATATACATTAATGTTCTATTAAAAGTTATAAGTTATAGATCATTATCTTTAAATAATAGAAACCACCTCCTGTAGCCCACTTTCTTAGATCTTAGATTTTTTTTATTTTACATCAAATTAATATACTTTACTGTCCTATTTTACTCTGCACTTTATGTAAAAGGTATCAAAGAATTTCCAATTGGCTCCACAAGGTTAAACTTAGTACTTTTTCCTGATAATACTAATGTACTTTTACTTATTGACTATTTCTATTTTTACTGTCACTCAAGTGAAGGATCTGACTACTTTGTCCAAAACTGCTTGTGTTGACCTCCACTTTAATACCCCTTAAAGACTTTGTTCTGACTTTAATCGCTGCAGCTGGATCAATCTGCTTTGTGTGGAATCAATCAGCTGATTCAATCAGGTCCTGGTCTGTGTGGGCAGCAGTCAGCTGATTCAACATGTCCTCCTCCATACACTGAGGAACCCAGTGACAGCCAAAGGACATTAACAGCTGGGATGACCTTTACCCACCACAACACCAGGCCCCGAAACCTCCCGCCGCTCCAAAATGACCTCTGACATGACCTTAACCAAACTGACAATGAACAAAAATGTACAATTTGTTTCATACATAATGAAATTTGATTGAATCAACGGTGATAATATAAAGAAAGTTGGAATTAAATCTGGTTGTGGACATTATCACAGCGCCGCTGTGACGTCAGCAACGATAAGGGGGCGGGGCCCCTGAATCAGAGGGCCCCGCCGGCCCCGCCCACTTTTCCGCCGCCTCGCACCAATCGGGCGCGAGAGTCGAAGTTCGCGTTTTTTCTCGCGCTCGGTCTCCTTAAATCCCCCTCACTTCTAGGTTGTCTTCGGCCATTTCCAATCACCCGGCAAACGCCACCGACCGACGCGCCAGAACATGACTGACACCGCTGTTTCCTTCGCCAAGGACTTCTTGGCCGGCGGCATCGCAGCCGCCGTCTCCAAAACAGCCGTCGCCCCCATCGAGAGAGTCAAGCTTCTCCTGCAGGTGACTACTTTATTTATTTATTTTTTAATAGCCACACGTCATTAATTTGCTTCGCACGCACTTTTAATGCCGACTAAAAGGGGCCTGCAGCAGCTGTGCAAAGCGCCGCCTCTGCAACGCACACAGGAAAACACGCCTGTTTTAGCTAGTTTTTCCCTGCTAACATGGAGGGATGGAGGCAGGACAAGCAGATTTGTGTAGTTCAGGAGCTGCTGGGCCGGAGGAAAACGATGCGATGATGCTGCGTCGTGTCCTTTTTAAGCGAAGTAAATGAGAGGCAGCTGTGTCAGACTGCTGCAGGGACACATGAGCTGTATCAGACCTGTTATATAATATTAAGCTGCAGTCTGGCCCCAAGTCACAAATCCAAGTCATTTAAAGGGACAGTGCTCATCAGCCGGTGTGGTTCTGATCAGCAAAAAGTGCTAATTTTTGGGGGTTAGTTTGGGTTTAGAGAAGTTAACAGACAAGGTCACTGCAAGGTTTGCAGCATGGCTCTCCTTTGCTGCATTGGGCCTTGGCTCACCAGGAAGAGGAGGGGAAAAGGAGGAGAAGGAGGAGGAGGGGTGTGAATAGTTGAGTGGATGCCGACAGAGTTGTGTACTCTAGCGCATGCCTTTTTAAAAGTGCCAGTCAGACAGATGCATGAGAACCATGCATCATGCACCAGTGGTTGAAAGGTTAACGGGTGAAAGGTGACGGTTAATTTACACCACAGCTATGCAATGTCAGGCAGCTGTTTTTTTTTTCTTGTCCTGCCTTTCACCGCTTTTCCTCTCTCCTCTCTTCAAGGTGCAACATGCCAGCAAGCAGATCACCGCCGACAAGCAGTACAAGGGCATCGTGGACTGCATCGTCCGCATCCCCAAGGAGCAGGGCTTCCTGGCGTTCTGGAGGGGCAACCTGGCCAACGTCATCCGCTACTTCCCCACGCAGGCCCTCAACTTCGCCTTCAAGGACAAGTACAAGAAGATCTTCCTGGACGGCGTGGACAAGCGCAAGCAGTTCTGGCGCTACTTCGCCGGGAACCTGGCGTCGGGCGGCGCCGCCGGGGCCACGTCGCTGTGCTTCGTCTACCCGCTCGACTTCGCCAGAACGCGTCTGGCCGCCGACGTGGGCAAGGCCGGCGGGGAGCGAGAGTTCAAGGGCCTGGGCGACTGCCTGAAGAAGATCTCCAAGTCGGACGGCGTGCGGGGCCTGTACCAGGGCTTCAGCGTGTCCGTGCAGGGCATCATCATCTACAGAGCCGCCTACTTCGGCATCTATGACACGGCGAAGGGTGAGCCGCTCGTTATCCACCTCTATTTCTCAGTGTTTTTCTTTGCTTTGAGAGTTTCAACGTTTTTTTTTTTCTTTTGCCTACAGGCATGCTCCCAGACCCCAAGAACACACACATCGTGGTCAGCTGGATGATCGCCCAGTCCGTGACCGCGGTCGCCGGCCTGGTGTCCTACCCCTTCGACACCGTCCGTCGTCGTATGATGATGCAGTCCGGCCGCAAAGGAGGTAAAAAAAAAAAAAAAGTCTAAAATGCACAATAAGTTGGGTACATTGTGAGAGAATCTCTGGATTTCATACAGTTTTGGGGTCATAATTATTATCCTAATTAAATAATTTCTTATCAATTATTAGGAATAACAAAGGGAACTTATACTTCATTAAAATTCAGAACAAATTGGAAAAACGACTCCTAAATAATATCCATAACCTATTAATTTATTAAAAATGTTTCTTCTTCATCCATTAGTGATATCAAATGGAACTTGCACTACTCACAATAAGTTTTACATACATTTTTGGGTTAATAATTAATAACCTAAAGAGTTTATTCTCCATTATTAGTAATGTCAAAAGGAACTTTTATTATTTCATTAAAACCTATTGGTGCATTAAAAGTGTAGTTCCTCCTTATTCATCCATTAGTGAGATCAAAGGGAACTTTCACTACTCACAATAAGTTGGTTATATTGTAAGACTCAGTGGATTTCATACATTTTTGGGGTAATTAAATTAAAAATACTGTGGCAAAACATGAACATCTAAAATGGAAATCCCTAATTATATCCAGCCCAGGTGAAATTTAACTTGGAATTCATCGCAATAAATTAGGGATATTGTGAGAGACTCAGTGCATTTCATACATTTTTTGGGGCAATAAATATTAAACTAATTAAAGAGTTTCTTCTCATTCATTATTAGTAATATCAAAGGGAGACTTTACTGATTTCATTAAAATTCAGATGAAATGGGGATAACCACTCATATAAATAATATCCCTAACCTGTTAGTGTATTAATATCAAATAGAACTTAGGGATATTGTGAGAAACACTGTGGATTTCATACATTTTCAGCCTGATAAGTATTAAACGAATTAAAAATGTAGTTCCTTCTCATTGGTAATATCAAAGGGAACTTGTACTTGCACTACTCGCAGTAAGTTAGGGATATTGTGAAACTTAATGGACTTCATATATTATTGGGGTAAAACAATAAATCAAATGTAAATTTTAAAAATATATGAAATGGAAATCCCTAATTATATCCAGTCTAGTTGAAATTTAATTTGGGATTCGTCACAATAACTTCGGGATATTGTGAGAGACTCGGTGGATGTCCTACATTCTTGGGGTAATCAATATTAAACTAATGAAAACTGTTTTTATTATCAGTAATATCAAAGGGAGCTTTTGCTTATTTCATTCAAATTCAGATCAAATAGGAAAGCATTCATGTAAATTATATCTCTAACCTATTGCAAGTAGTGTATTTCATTAAAATTCAGACCAAATATGTAAAGACAAATACCTTTAACTTATTGGGAATAGTGTATTGGTTGGTTTGAGCTAATGTGTTGCTAGAATAGAGGTGTGAAGTCTTGTTTTTTTCTTCCTTAGCGGATATCATGTACAGCGGCACCATCGACTGCTGGAGGAAGATCGCCCGCGACGAGGGCGGCAAGGCTTTCTTCAAGGGGGCGTGGTCCAACGTGCTGAGAGGCATGGGCGGCGCTTTTGTACTCGTCATCTACGACGAGCTTAAGAAAGTCATCTAAAGTAGTTTTTATACATAGATCTCCACGTTCACGCTGTAACTGTAACATATCTTGTACATTTGGATGGACTGAAAATGCCGCGGTTATATATATTTATAGGGACCAACTAGTATTTTGCTACTAGTTGTACCGGGGGAATCTGTCTGTCACTCCTCTCTTGGCCCGTGCTTATTTTTTTTTTTTTTTGTTTTCTTTTTTGTTTCCCCCTTCATCAGAATGTCATTCCCTGAACACAGGAACCTTGCCAGGAAAAAAAAAAAAGAGAGAAATAAAGGCAACCTACTGAACGAATCCCCTGCCTGGTGTTGAAGTGTAATGCCGTGTGTGACGGGGGGTGTGTCCGGTGTTTAGCCGCCTCGTGCCAGAGCCGTGTTGGGAAGCGTTTCTGGCACCCTCTGCCGTGAAACCTAAGCTGCTGCAACGCTCCGTCGGGTTGTACTTGGCGGGCGGCCAGAATCAGCTGAGGAAACTTTAATACCTGCTGGCAATTTATCATCCAAGCCTGTCGCAGGAAAGCGATACACAAGCCTGTTTACAAGGAAGTCTGCCCCCTTTCTTTTCTTTTTTTTATATATTTAACATGGCTAAGAGGCTTGTGTATTGATAGTTTAGCAGAACAGTTTGCACAAATTACTCTGTGCAGGGAAAGGGCCTGGATTACCTCTAGTGAGGTGGATTATTCCGACCTTCTAAATATACTTTTATCTCCTGCCAAGGCTCTTCTGACTCAAACCGGTGTGTCTGAGGACTTTAACCTTGAGCGGTTTGACTCGTCAGAGCAACCGAAGAGAGTAAAATGAGTTTTTGCTCTAAATTTACTTCGTAGGTAAACTCATTGTTTTGGATGGATGGGAAATCCAGCTTCCTTTAAACCAGAGGTGGTTCCAGGGGTTTCCCAGCAAAAAGAGGAATACTTTATTTTGATTATTAGTGCATCCATGGGTAACGCAATGCCTTTTTGTGGGTTTCACACACTTTCTTTAATGTCTAAAAGCAATTTTATCAGGTGGGGACCCTGGGACAAAAATCTTATCAATTGGGGGTCTATGGTTGGAATATTAAACTAATGCAAATGGATTTTTTTTCGCATTCTCTCTAATATCAAAAGGAACTTTTATTTATTTAATTAGAGTTCAAACCAAAAAGGTAAAGCGCTCTTATAAACAACAATATCCAGTGTATTACTCCAATTAAGCTGGAGCAAAAATCTAATCAGTTTGGGGTTTATGGTTTAATTTGTGTCAGTTTAGGGGTCCTTGACATAAAGATAAGATAAATTAGAGAAACGGTCCAAAGATAAGAGGAAAAAAAACTCAAAGATCACTTTACAATCATGTGTTTCATATAAAAGGACAAAATCATCACATTTGAGAAGTCAAGTTCAAACTTTTGGTGTTTTTAAACTGATTCATGTGGAATATCAAAATATGTGATATATGGTTAATATTCTGTATTAATATTAGTAGATAAATTGACATTGTTTCAGCTCAGGTAACAGGTTTAGAATGTCAAAAACATCCCTTATTGGACTGTTGGGAATCTGACATGTTTTATATCCTTGAGTCTGTTTTTATGATGAGCTGCCTGCTGATTATGAGGTTACAGAACCACATGGGAGCTTTAATCATCCTTCAGCCATTTTTAATGGCCAGTTAAAGAGTTGCTGCTCCCCCTCCCAGGAACATAATCATACCATTTCAGGGTTAAATAAACGAGGAGGCTGTGTTTCAATTAAGAGGCGGCTGTTTGACATGCAGTCTGAAATTCTTATTAGTGATGATGTAAAAGTGTGTAACGCTGCAGGCTAATTAGAAAACTGCCCGGTTCTCTGTCAGGCCGCAGGCTTCCAACATCACAGAAATCCTCTGTTTCCTGTCTGTAATTTCTTTTATTGAATCTGTGACCACATAATTGGGAGACCATGAAAAATGTCAAGCTTACATCTCCACATTAGCCCGTACGGTTTACAGAGAGTTTAATTCAGTCGCCAAAAAAATCGTTTGTCTCGTCGTTATTCCAGCACGGCTCCTCGTTCTGGATCATGGGAGACAGCTTTCCATTTAATGGTCCCGTATTGTTGAAGTTACCTTATCGCTAACAAGATGTTTTTGTGTCATCTCCTCTCTCCGGCTTCTCTCTGACGCTCTAGAACGAACGGGTCATTTTGGGTCAGTCTCATTAACACTGATGAGGCTGTTGAGATCATTGTGTAGAACACACACTGCTGAGTTCGCCGCACGGCGAGTAGGACGCAGCTTTCAGACACCATCGCAGCGTCTGGGACGCTCATCCCAGACTATCCTCGTTTTAGCAACGCTATCTGATTACATGATTTACTCGGCTGGGCGTCGTCTCATCCTTTTAGTATCCACGCAGTCTTGAGACGTGACCCCCTGACCCAGAGAAATCAGTTTTAATACAGTTTTGACCTGTGCATCCGCGAGAGCCCGTCTCAGCAGGTAGCGCCGTTAATCCTCCATTCAGCTCTCTCCCTCTCCACGGCTGCTCCATTACAACTCTAACAGGGATTAATGATTCAGAAGCAACAGGGATCGCGGGCCATTTACACACTGTCTCTGTGTGGCTTTAGAGACGCCACGCTGCTTTCTAGGGTCACACGGGGAACAAGTCAGACAAGTGCAGTGACACACACCACCCACAGCAGAGTTCATTCATGTTTCCCAGTATTAGTCCAGTCATTTTCTGATAAAGAGGTTAAACAAATTACAACAGAAGCAAACTCAACTCATTTTGTATCCTCAACATGTCCTTGGTGAAGGGAAAAAGCCCCAAAGAATTCCAGTAGGGGAAAGTAATGAAAAAGACCAAAATATATCCCAGTCATACACATATGCATTATTAGGAAAAAGAACTCCGACACACTGTGGGACTCAGCAAAATAATGATTTTAACACTAAAACAGGTAGGAGTGGAAAATAAGTTGCAAAAAATAATTTGTCTTTAGACCCTAAGAAAAATATTTCCACATTAAAAGCCAAAATATTGAATATATATTTATATATTCAATATTTTGGCTTTTATGAGTTGTATATTCCAGGATAAGTTGCTCTATTAAGGTATCAACGTAGCCCAGATGAACAATGTGATGAAGATACATTATACATTGTTGTATTATTTTTCCATTTGCATTATAAATAGCATTGTAATGCTATTTGTATTTTGTTTCCATTAAGGACTAGCAGATGCCCTGCTTGAAAATGCTAGTAAAACCACTGCAGAGTAAAATACACTACAGTCATAAAATACTGTTCTACTGTGCATTATAATATCTGGTACTACAGTAATTATTAACATGCCTTCCAGTTTGAACCGAAATTTTGAATAATGACCAAATTTCTACCCTTAATCTGGCAATTTCTCCAGCACTAGCAGCCATGATGTTTTCAGGTTGACGAACCAATGGAAGATAGCCTGACCCAAATCAGGTTATCTACGTGCTATTTATAGACACGACTTTTGATAAATGCCAACTGGATTTGTGAGAACCTCCTACAGGAAGTTAACGATAAAATACGTAGAGTCAAAACAGGGAAAATGCCAGAAAAAGGAAAACATCAATACAAATAAATACAAAGTAGATGAATCAATCAAGCCACAGCTACATGTCCTATCAGTAAACAGTGCATATAAATATGTCAAAGAAAAAAAATAGAAACATTAATAGATAATAAGCTAAAATAGAAAATACATTAAATGGATAAATATTCATAGAAAAAGGTTAAGAACAAGTTCATCATCATTCTGTTTTGAGTTTTATCACATAATTAGGATAACATTTAACTTTTTAGTTCTTGATTAACACATTGGTGCATAATCTCATTACATATGGCTAATATGCATAACATACACAACCAGATCTAAACAGTATAGCAGGTGGAATCATGATGACATATTTCAGTAAGAAAAACCTTCATATTAAGGTGTGAATGGAACCCGTTTAAAGTTCCTATTAGCATAGAGACAGGGAGAAGGAAGGAACTTTAAACCAGTCTTTATTACTGCAATTATTGATGCAGAGATGGGATTTGGGGCTGTTATTGGGAGATAAGTCTGAGGGAGGAGCGGAAGACAAGGGTGAGGAGAATGTAAAAGACAAAAGGAAGGTAAAATAAAAAAAGACTGGAAACGATGCACAACTACAGAATCTCAGCTTGGTCCTTGTCACATGTCGTCTGCTTTGAGTTTGTGCAGCTCAATTCCTGCAGTGTCCACAGGCCGCGGTGCACTCTATTATTATTATTATTATAACTGCATCAGATCTTTATACCTCTATAACCATGCAGTCAAAACGATGGAATGAATGGTGGCTAATTTATGCACATTTTCTTATGTTAACAAAGGTTACAAATTTTACCCTATTCACATGAAAAAAAATAAATAAGCGTACCAACGGGATATATCTCAGTCTTTTTCCTGCTTTGGAGCTTTTTTTCCTCACTGAGGACATGTTGAGGAAACTAAATCAGTTGAGTCAGCTTCTGTTGTGATTTGCTTGAGGTTGACCCCCATTTTGACTTTAAATTATTGGATTATATTTAGAGATTGAGTTTGCATTTCTCCGCAGCACCCTGCAGAAAACTGCAGAGCAAAACAAAAAGACACTGATTAAAACTTACTTTTAAATCATCATGGTGTCATGGCAGCATTATATTCTGCTCTCTCTCTCTCTCCATATATATATATATATATATATATATATATTGCAAATGGAAACCGTTGCTCCTTGTGTTTGAGGATGAGAAGCTGTGTCCTGCTGGTAAAAAAATAATAATTAGATTATGCTGGTGACGTCTCTGGATCCCTGCAGCTCCTCTTCTCGCTGGGTTATTAAAAGCCTCCCATCAGGCCGGCTGATGCAGAATTTCAGCTGTTAGACCGAATGACGTCGTGACCTCAGAGCTTTTACACACACAGCTGGATAACTATCTGTTCATCTGTCACATTAGAGCTGCTCCAGTTAAAGGGTGATAATATTTTTAATATCTGGCTTTTATTTTGGAGAGGTCATTCGCATTTCAAAACAAAAAGAAAAAAGAATACATAATATATATATGTTTTTGCAATGATGACTATATAAAATGTTTGTAAATATTTGTAAAATAAACCCCTCTAATCTCTTCTCGTCATCTTATATCATTCAATATGCAGTTATTCTGTAAAGTATACTGATGCAATATAGTTTATATTTATTTATATTACTTTCTGTAAATATACTGCGTGAATAAGCTTGTTTTTTTTATTTTCTATCTCTAGATATTTTCATACGGGTATCTCTGATGCTGCTGTAAAGTGTGACGTTCCTTGGTGTAGGATCAATAAAGTTTATCTTATCTTATATTAACTCAAATGTCTTTGTTATACTTTAATACTCACTTAATGTAATACTCACAATTTTCCGTTTTTTCCTCTTTATTTTATCTTGTATATTTATTTAAACGAAACAAAACAATGTCACACAGATTCATTCATTTGTGTGCAGTGTAAAGTTTAAATGTGAATATTATCTTCTTGTGTTCTGATTGACATCATCCCACAGCTGGACTGAAGCTTTCCTTCGTGTCCATTGTAAAATTCAGGCCTGTTTTCTGATCTGCGTTCATATGAAGAGCAGCATTGGCGCCGCTGTGTGGCCATAACCGGCAACTGCATCAAATTAATGAAAGTTCAGTCGACTTTCTTTCAAGATGAATTATGCATCCATTCATTTTAATTAACTCTCTTGCGAGTTTGTGCAGATTACGGCTACGATTGAGAGATTAAATATGTAAATAAAATATTACACGTCGACCAGGGACTAAATAACCCTAGGCTCAGTGAAGTCAAAAAAACATTAGACCCTTTAAAATCAATGTAATATTAAAAAAATAAGAAGAATTACCCACTTGATAGATAGATAGATAGATAGATAGATAGATAGATAGATAGATAGATAGATAGATAGATGTGTCAGGTAAATATTTAACCTGTAGATGGCATCCTGTCATAATCAATAGCAGGCACGCGGGGGAGTGTCTTCAGCCAATCACAGCGCGGCTCAAACATCAACTTCTCCTGTTTTCCGCTGTTCCGAGTTCATGTGCCGAGGACGCAGCGTCTTCGCTCTCGGGTTTAAAGATGAGGCCGAACAAAGCGGCCGAACCCACGCACGACACGCATCACCTCACACAAACGAGTAGAAAGAGCCGGTGTTAGAAGAGGGGAAGATGTGTCTATGGCGCCTCTCCATCGCCATAACCCTCGGCTTGGTGTGGTGTTTTTCAGACTGCGGTCGGACAGTGACACAGTACTTTTTGTGCTTTCTCTTTTGTTTTGCAACTCCGTTTTTATTCGGGAACATCGGCCGAGAGAGCGGCACCCAAACCGATGAAGAGACCGAGGAAACCCAGGTAATAAAAGAGGCTCCGTGTCGCGTAATTGCTTGGCGCGTTGTCTTTTCTAGCAGGGATTCGAGGGGCTTTTTACGCACAAGGTTGCGCCGTCCAAAAAGTGAGGTAAGTCTCGATTATATGGTGCCAGCTGAGCAACCTGTCTAGATGAGTGTCTAAATATTATGGTTGTTGAAGAAGAAGAAGAAGAAGTGGTGTATTAAAATCCAGTAATCAATCACGGTGCAAGGTGTTTGAGTCGTCAGGTGTTAGAATATGAAGTAATTGAGTCGAAAATAAACCGATTACGCACATTTCAGTGGTGATGCATTGGGTCTTTTGAAAGATATGTTGCATAGGAAGTGATCCTGAAAGCATCAACTTAAAAAAATGAATCCATTGCTGAAACCTGACTGATGAGTGCACATAGACACACACTCCTGTTGATAGGAGGACGTTTAATTTCTCAAGATATTTGCTGCAATTCAACACAACATCCAACCAAATGGTTTATTAAGCAAGTATTTTATCTGGTGGCAGTTACTCTAAGTGAGCATCTTTAGTAGCCTACAGTACATAAAGCTCTGGCAACTGTCAAGAAAGTTAATGTGGTCATTAAACACATCACAGAAGTAGTTAGTGCTCTCCTGTTGTTGCACCAGCACCCTCATCAAATTTAGATTTTTCATAGAAATCACAATTTCTTGCATCAAGTTACTGCATTGGAAGTAGCTTTGAACTAAAGCTAAGGCCAAATCTAGCTCAGAATAAAGTGAAATTATTTATATACACTAGTATTAACAGAACAAAAGTAGTCAGTGGCTACACATGATGGAGATGCAGAAAACACCTTTTGTTTGCTATTTTTCATTTTAAAGCGGTCGGTGAGGTTTATTTTAAAGGTACAGAGTCGGGTTTTGGTGTCAAACCTGAATCAAGCGTTATTCATTTCATGGGCGTTGTCAAACTCTAACTTTCTCTTCACCCCAGAAGCCTTTTTTACCACAATAATGACGGTTTCTGTTTCACAGGAACCCGTAGAGGAACCTTCGTCTTGTGACTTGGGCTGTGATGAAAGTGGCAGGCGGGCGGAACCGCTGGACTCACAGTATCCACATGTGAAGAGATCTCTGCAGCAAGGTGAACAAAGGAGAAAACGGGTCTTATAAGCAGCGAGAACATTTTTGTCTCTGCAGGTTAGGAATGCTCCGTGTGAGCATTTAAAAAAAAAAGAAGTGTCTCCTCATGGCTTTAGGGTGTTTTCACCAGTTGTTTTCACTTGACACAGTTGAGGAGAAGGACAGTTTTTCATACACACAGCTGCAGCTGTAGCTCATGTTACATAAAGTGAGGAGGAGCTTTTAGGGCAGAAAGGGTGAAACTACCCCACCCCCACCAATACATGGGTTGCATGTGTCTGTGATGTATGAACAGGAAATAAGAGATCTGGCTTTTCTTATCTCATTATCATCTCTGTTGGCTTTGCATGTTTATTTTTTTGTGCGCTGTCGATTCCGTTGTTTCCGTGTGTTATCATTTTTTAAAATCTCAGTCTTCATTCTGTCTACGTGAAGTTTCTGTTTAAATCCCTCAAGGTGCCTGCAGACAATAGAAGTAGAATTGAGAAAGATGTGGCCTTCTGTTATTTCTAAATTCATCACATACAGCACACGTGAGCTGTTAACACCTGTATTCATCTCTTCAAAAACAATTATACGTCAAAAATATATTATTTATATGGTTATTTGTTTGTGTGCCACACTATTATCTATCATATATTGTAATATTAGAAGTGCTGTTTATGTTTTACATGGTTGAATGATGTCCTGCTATTGCTACTGCCCTGCAGCTGCATTAAGGCTGTTTAAATATTGGTAATCAGATTAATTAGTTTCATTGGCTCAAAACAACATATTTCTGGTGTTTTTATATATATATTTATATATATATTTATATATATATATATATATATATATATATATATATATATATATATATATATATATATATATATATATATATATATATATAATGGAGTTCTTTAAATATTTGGAACTAGTAGCAATAATTTATCTTTGAAATAAACAATTTCAGAATTTCTAGATCAGAAGAAAAATAAAAATGTGGGTCTGGCAAGATGAGAAAGTGGGAAAAACTTCTTAATATACAGTTTTAAATCCGTTTCATCAGGACTCTCAAAATCTACATTTTGTGTTCATGTCAAATGGTTTAACCAAAAAAGAATGATACATTTTTAAATATTTAATCCAATTTTTAGGGTCACATCCCATGAGGTTTTTCCACATTATTCCCACAAACCAAACTACATTGAAAGTCTGAGTTTGCTGCTCTGTTTGTGTGTGGGAGCTCGACGTTAATTTTTTCGTGTCCTTTGGTTCCGCGGCTGCTCTCCAGTGTTTGAGTGTGCCTACGCTCAGCTGGTCCTGCCCTGGTACGGCGTCCCGGAGCCCTGCGAGTCCCAGCCCCTTCACCACGTTCTCAGCAGGGAGGTGGACTTCGTGATCGACCGGATCATAGAGCGAGCCAAGGACTTCGACGTGTGCCAGGCGGTGGTGGGCTCCATCCGCGTGCTGACGCAGCACTTACACAACGCGCGGCGCTCTGACAGGTGACACTTTTACAAGTTCCTCCTATTTTTTTTTTTTATCTTTTTACAAGAACAAGAGTTTATATCGCTGCTTCAGTTACTCTTCGCTCTGAGCCGTGTCTCTCAACTCTATAAAAAACCTTCAATATTTTTATCACCAATGAATAATTTACCATACTTTTATTGGCTCCTACCTGCAGTGACATCTTAATCGTGTTTTCTTTTTGGAAAACGTTTCCCGTGAAGTGCATCTACTTGTGGACTGAAGCGATTTGTGGGTCGAAGCGATTATCGGCTCTGTTGTGATCACCATCTTTGATCCAGTTTAGTGCTCATCAATCATTGTATTTACTTCCTCCGCTGTGTTTTTCTGTCTCAGGGAGCGCTTGTTCAGCTCCAGAGAGGATGAGGTTGCAGTTCTCAGGGAGTTTTCCGAGGCCCTGGTTCGTAACCTCTTTCCTGAATCTTTCCGGGGCCAAGAAGTCGTCCACTGTGCCTTAAAAGAGATCGTTGCCTTAAAAGGTAAGGAAGCGTTTAATTCTCTTATCTGCAGGGAGCTAGTCTTGCAGGACTAAAGCTGCATCCTCTCTCAATACGTTTTTAAAATGAAAACCACCTCAGTCCACACAATCATTCGAGCTTCCCGTCTCTTCTTTTACAAGTGTGGATTGTGTGTAATCCTTTATTATCAGAAGCATTGTGGAGCTTAGGGACTGAGTTTTGGCTCATAAAAGGAATGATCCATCCATGATTTGCCAATCCCCTTTTAAGGGTAGATAACACACATTATCCCTTGGGAGGCCTCCTGTTGCTCAGTAACAATAATTACTTGGTCCTTTATCTGTAAGTCCAGGCTGTTCCTCGTTTTGTTGGCTCAAAACAGCATATTTCTGATAAGTGTTTTTTCAGAGTGCTTTATTACGGTAAGAAAGGGAACTCTTTATTCTCATAATAATATGATTTGAGTGACATAATCGGTTGGTTGCTTTTTGTTTTAAAGAACAAAATGTTGAAAGTAAGTGGTGCAAACCACTTACCTTCAACTATTGAAATCATCAGAAGTCAAAATAATTGTTTGAAAGTGGTCGATACGCCATGTTTCTGAAATTGTAGTTATTAGTTGCTCGCAGGTTTGAGAAGATGATATCTGAAGCCAGGAAACAAATCTGTGAGCGGCTTCTCTGAAGCTTGTTAATTAAGGCGTCATATTTGTTTGTGTAATCCGAATTGTGTAATTTAAGGTTAAAATGTCAAGGTTTGATCTATTTATGATTACAGACCATTAAAAGTCCAAGGGACAACACATTATATTATTTATAAGGTTATTTGTGTGCCACACTGTTATTTATATATATATATTTCTAATATTAGAAGTGCTGTTTATGTTTCACAATGTTGAATAATGTCCTACTATTGCCTCTGACTTTGCAGCTGCATGAAAATGGTTTTAATATTGTTGTATTAGATCAGACTGATTAGTTTTGTTGGCTCAAAATCTAATGTCTTTTTCAATATATACTAGAGTGCTTTAAATAATTTGGAACCAGTAGAAATATTCTACAGCTTGTTTATTATAGTAAAACTCCTGATTTCCCCCCAATAATAATGATTTTAGAGACATTATTGGTTGTTTTTTTTTTTTTTAAGAAAAAAATGTTCCCAGTAGTTGAAAATAAGTGGTACAAACCACTTATCTTCAACTATTACTACTGACTGTGCAGCTGCATGTTTTGTTGGCTCAAAACAGCATATTTCTGATGTTTTTTACATTTACAACCAGTATCAGTACTTTACAGCTTGTTTATTATAGCAAAAAGGGAACTATTGATTCCCCCTATAATAATAACAACAATAATAATATGATTTGAATGACATTATTGGTTGGTTTCATTTTTTATAAGAAAAAACTGTTCCCAATAGTTGAAAATTGTTGGTACAAACCATTTTTCTTAAGTTACTGAAATCCTTAAGAATCAAAATAAATTGAAAGGATATGCCACATTTAAAGAAATGGTTTGACATTTCGGAAATAGATATTTGATTTCTTTCTCGGGAGACGGTTAGCTTAGCAGGAAAAACTGCATCACAAACAAATCTGTGAGCGGCTTCTCTGAAGCTCGTTAATTAAGGCATCATATTTGTTTGTGTAATCCAAACACAAATTGAAGGATAAAGTGTCAAGATATGATCAATTTTTTAATTAAAAATCCAAGGGATGACATTTTATATTATCTATATGGGTATTTATGTGCCACACTATTATATATATTGTAATATCAAAGTATTTATTGTAATAAGAGGTGCTGGTAATGTTTCACAACCCTCTAGGCGCCAATGTCGGTTTTGTCAGGAGGCCAGTTTACATACATTCAGATTGTTTCTGCCATTTATTGGTAATTACACAATTTGTTTACTATTTACCTGAGCAGTGTTGTGCAGTATAGCATACACAATACTGCCAATACAATATATATATATAGCATATCATTCAAATATGTGACATTTCATGAAAATTCTATAATCCAAGATGGGTCCCTATGATGTCATAATATGAAAATTAGATTGGAAAATGGAATCCCTACATAAACTTTGGGTCTTCCTTTAATATTTCTCTAATTTACATTTATCTCTTATCACTTTTAAATTATAGCCTTTTGAAATTAAGACGTCAAAATCAAACGTTTTAGAAAAAAACCTCAGGCGACTAAAGGGCTGTGTTGATGCTGTTGCTACTGACTGTGCAGCTACATTTTAAATTTAAAGACTTGCGTGTGAAGGTTTAAGCATCAGGATTCCAGTGTGTTTCTAGTGACAACAGGGGCGCTGTATCTTCTTGTTTTCTCCAGGGCTGGGCCTGCTGGTGACATGGCTGTCTGACCCCGACAACCTGAACCAGCTCCTGGTGAGCCAGCTGGACAGCGTGATCCCCAAAGGCTCCGCGGAGGAGCTGTGTGGCTCGGACCCGGAACGAGCCTCGCTGGCTTCACAGGAGGACGAGGGCAGCGAAGTGTGAGTGGCTGTCGTCTCCTGCTGGTCTGAACTAGTCTGTAGTGGGCCTCCAAGCAACGGCTGCGTCGGCCGCCTCCTGTGAAATTGGAACTCACCCGGTTTTTGTTTGTTGGTTGCTTGTGTGTTTCTAGGAGCTCGGAGGGAGCAGGAATTTCAACTAGTACCAGCACCAAGGGCAAAAGGAAAAGTGAGTTTAATTAATTTGTAAAATTCATCTATTTTATGTACTATTTTCCATTTTATTTAATAATTAATATTTAAATATATTTATATATATATTATAGTCATGTATTCATTCACCCCATTCATTTTCACCTATATAAAACAGAAAGTAATACATGTGCAAGCAGAAAATAATACACAAATAAAATAAATGGGTTAAATTAAATAAAGTAACATGTATTTTTGATTATTATTCATTTTTGATTTCCCTTAAACTCACGAAAACTAGACCACGTAGCCCATCTCATAAGATTATTGCTTTTAGATGTTTTATAACAGAAAGTATAGGAATTCTGATTGAAACTGCCATAATAAATTAACAATTAATAATTTATTTGTGTACTATTTTACCATTTATTTGATTTTCTATTTTATTTATTAATATTTAAATGTATTTATTTTTTCATATATTCATTCCACACATCCATTTTTCACCTCTATAAAAGGGAAAGTAATTTGAAATCAAATACATTCATATGCAAATAGAAAATAATAAATAAAATAATATTAAATAACCAGGTTAAATTAAATAAAGTATTTATTTTGTATTTATTGTCTTACTTGTGGGTGGAATTAATTTGATTTGACTTTTATTCGTCTCAAACAGCTATTAAAAGGCTTACAGTTTGTGATTCAAAGTTCTGTGACACATAAATCGTTTCAAATGAAGACAGAGATTTCAGAGCGGCAGATGGAGTACTTATGTATTTAGAGAATGGAGGCCTGTGCTCGCATAACTTCTTGTGCAACTGTTTGATGAATAGTGATGCGTTGTCAACTATGTGACATTACCAGTTTCTTTTCAGCCTGCCGTTCGCTGCCTAATTAGTCCCCGTTTCCTCAGTTTGTTGGTCCAGGCTAATTACACAAACGGAAAGCTGAATGCCAAACGCTGTCTTTGCCGTCTTTAAGCATATATTTGTATTGCAAACAATTCAATGACTGAATAAGAATTGATTATACCATGATAATGAACCATCTGATATAATATGCATATCATCTCTATGGATTGCTTCATTAATTTACGGAAAAGAACGACTCATTTGTCATTATCTGTGAGAATGATCAAACTCTGATGGAAAATGATCAGGCCATCAAATAGATCATAGCATTGAGAGTTAGATTATTAATCATGCTAACTGCCTGCACATTTAATCAAGTGTGGGTTATATGCAGTAAGATTTGTTATTCATTTCTCTATTTTAACAGTTCACAAAGGTTAAGATTTATTTTCTTTCTTCTGTTATTGTGATTTTTTTTTCTTTAATATAATTGTACACTACTGTTAAAAGGTTTGGGGTCACCCAGACAATTTGGTGTTTTCTCTGAAAAGTCACACTTTCATTTACCACCATGAGTTGTAAAATGAATAGAAACTTGAGCCGAGACATTGCCAAGGTTAGAAATAATGATTTGTATTTGAAATTTTTTTCCGGAACGTTTTAGGCAACAAGTTCAAAGAAGGATGGTCGAAGTTTGTGGACAAGATGAAGAACAAGAAAGCCAAGAAGAAGAAGATGAAAAGCGTGGAGCAGGACCTGATGCACCGGATCATGTCTCTCCAGGGTGACGTGTCCAACGAGGACGATGCCAGCAGCAGAGAAGGATCCATTCACAGCCAGCAGGACTCTGACGGGGTGAGGCCGCTGCAGAGAATGTGGTATATTAAACCCAAGATGACGTGAAACATGATTCATTGTTGCTTTCTTCATTTTCTTTGGGGCCCAAACGCTCGATAGGAGCAAAGCGATCTGGAGAACTACTTGACAAGCGTCCAGGAGGACATGATGGAATTCAAGCTGTCGTATGAGATGTGGCGTGTGGGTAGCTGGGTTGTCAGCATCCCTCTTGTGAGTTATAAATATCTGTGGCAGAGTGGAATGTCCTGAGGCCTGTTTGCTGCTGCTTGGTAGAAAACTGTGCATGGACGTGTGTTGTAGGCCGACTGGGAGGACAGGGAGCTGATCTTCACCGTTCACCTGGAGGAGAAGGACAGCCCCGAGAACCTCCAGTGGGACATCAGAAAGACCTACATGGATGTCATCTACTTCCGCAACAGGTGGCAGGTAAAAGGGGCTGCTGGGATTGTGTTTGTGTGGTTTTCTGCTTGTTACTAGGGTTGCAAAAGGGTGGGAAATAGGCTGGTATATTTCCAGAAACTTTCCATGGGAACTTAAGCTCAGGAATTTTGGAAATATAACCAGCAAGTTAGCTACCGTATAAACACATATTTATTTAATATTTGCAAGTTAAAGATTAATATCATTATAGATCAAATATATTTACAGCATAATATCATCAAAACCTACTTCACCACACTGTGAAATACTAACGGAATGGTACGAGAGGGACTGTATTTAATTCGTCCACCACAGCGTTCGGGTGTTGCTGGATTGTGTGTTTGATGAGGTGAACCAAAAAATACCATTAGCGCTATAGTAGCAGCCAAGCAGCTTGTGGCTCTGGTCCGTTGGCCTGGAAACGGTTGGTCTCGACAAAAAAAGGGTGAATTACCTATTGATGTGACTATGGGAATCATGATGATGGGTGAATTTTCAAAACTGTTGAACTATCCCTTTAAATCTGGTTGTTTTAGCCAAGATTAATCCTGAGCCAAGATTATGCTACAATATATTTTCCCCAACTATATTTAAGTTTCCTGTTCAGGGCCAACCTGTGTACATTTTGGATTCATTCCTGTTTATTTCCATATGTTATCTGTTAATTCACATGGAGGGTTTTTTACAAACTTACTTGTGACTCATCAAATCTCTTCAATAAAATCAGTGCAGATACCTTGAATATCATCATTTGACATGTATCCTCTTAATGATATTTGGTGTGATGATGCTGTGGTTAATGTGTGGTTAGGTTTAGGTGCATAAAACACTTTATTAGTGGGAAATATTATGTTTGGGTATAAGTGGTTAATGCCTAGAGTGACAATATGAAACATCAAGTTAACACAGTGGTGTCGACAGGCGTCTCCTGCAACTTCTCCAGGGAGCTTTAGCAACGTTACTCAAAGTAAAACAAATCTGTTTTTACTAAATTTGACAAGTGGTACGCTCAAAAATCAAAATAACAGTATTTTCCAGAATTATATCTGTGTCATGGTTTTTGACGATTTTTTTTTTCATGCATGATTAGGTGTTAACCCCATTTTCTTATCTAGAGAATAATTACTGCAGTAAATGCTCCAACAAAATGCTGCTGTTCACAAAGAAGTCATAGCAGTTCCCTTAGTAGCCAATGCGTCTTTGAGTGATATCTGACTCACATCTTAGTTTTATGCATTCTTCATATTCTAGCACATGTTTGTAGTGGGGGGGTGAAGCAAACTGCTCATCTTGCAGCCTGCGGCTACAACTTTAGCCCAAAAACATTTACAGATTATGCATCAGATTCTTTTAAAAGCTCAAGTACTTCCACTCAGCCTCCTTTTGGTAGAAGTTCCTTTGTGTCTGTGTCTCTGTCCATGTTGTTCACTGTTCAGCTCGCATGCAGCCGTATGCAGCTTGTTTTGTACAACTGCAAAACGGTGAAAGATTCATATCATTAAAAAAACAACAAAAAACACTGGTATTCTGTATGAAATAGTACAACGGCCAGCTCTATCATACTGTTGATTTTCATTACACTTTCATTCACTGTCAGTATTTTATTTGCAAAGTCAACAGAGTTGGTTGGGATTTGTCTGAGCTCACAAACAAGCGCATAAAACCACTTGCATAACAAATTAAAAGTAATGTTTTAGACAAATAGAAATAATATCCAATCCCCCCAAATAATAATCAAATAGTAAAATACTCCACTGACACTGGTGCAGTGTTCACCCCTCTGTCCAAGCTGATTGTTGCCAAACCAGTTGGTGCATTTTTTTTTCCTGCTGTATGAGCTTCTTGAAGAAATGTCAATATAATTACCTGCATGAACATGCGTAATTATATGGATAACATGCAGCCACATGTTCAGGTGGGAGAACATCTGGAGTAAAAAAATCTAACTGGAAATACTTTGGCCAGTTTCTGAACTCTGAATGAGCTGGAGGGAAGCTTTGCTGTTATATAAGCCTGGAATGCACCTTAAGTTTACCACAAAATGTACTTGCATTCAAATGGAATTCTGTTTTTGTGCCTGAAGTAAGCCAAAGCCTCTGTCATGTCCTGTCTTTTTTTAGCTTCAAGAGCACCTCTCCTTCACCTGTAATTTATCTGAGAGCTGTGAGCACTTGGCTTTTTTTTCCGTTTGATTTTTTTTTTTTAACTTTTGCTGTATGTCAGAAACAATCCCTTCTACCAATTACTGTTAAATCCTGAAGCTGTCTTGCCATAAAACACTAATTTGATGTTCTGCTGTATTTTTTTTCCAAGGACTCCACCAGCCTGCCGACGATCTTGATGTTGGAGGAGTCGGAGATCAGCGATGAAGTCAAAGAAGAAGCGAGAGCATCCGTGGAGCACTACCTGCAGGTGGAACACGCCAGCGAGAATGCAGACGTGTTGACGGGTGCAGATGAGAAGCTTCGCGATGACTCAGCGCTTTTTTTTTCTTTTCTTTCCCAGGAATTAATTTCCGACAAAATGATGGGCCACACTCAACCGGTTTTTCAGTTCCTCTGCCCACTTGAGAAACTGCTGAATGAGGAGGAACATTATGGAGGCGTGTGGGGCCTTCTGAGCGGCTTGGCTTACTTCCTGACTCCTGGACAAGAGGAAGACGAGGTACCCGCTGCTCTTCAAGTTGATATATTAAAGCAGCTTCAAAGTCCTGGTTGTAAAGACTATGTTACATTAAATAATTGCCTCTATTTGTAATAATCATTTAGTTGCTTGAACCTATTTTTGAAAGAATAATAGAATAATTTAAAATAATTAAAAGCAACTAATTAAAATGTTGCAGTTAAACATGGAAAATCATCGCAGATAATTACTCCTACAAGAATATACTGATAGCAGTTTGGTTCTGAATTTTAAAAAAGTACAGCAGTGAATGTACGAAAAGAGAAATAACGAAAAAAATGAAACTCTACCATTTTTAAACAGCCTCTGGCCAATCGAGTTTGAATGCACCTGGAAGTATCATGCTTTCCCTATAAAGGTATTTTAGAGTTTACGAGGGGTACCTGAATGCAACACGCCATCCTAGGAGGGCTAGGGGCTTAGGGTTAGGGAAAATTTATATGCAGTAATGGTACGATTTGAAAGAAAAATCAATAAGTTATAGACTATCAATAATCACTATTAATGCATTATATTAGCCAACAGGCTTGCACATTTTTATCTTTTAGTTATATTTACTTGAAGTGATATTTTTTACATTTTTAACACTCAATATGTGAGTGGACAAATGTTTATGATTTATGTCTGTTTATGATTATTGGAACAATTACAAATAGTCAATAACGTCAAACCTCAGTTTTGATTTTAAAATACTTGAAAAATATGTTGAACACAAATCAAACATGCTTCAGTCATATTGACCTGTTAAATTTAACTGAGTTTTAATTTACTGAGTCCTACTCACACAATGAAGAGTCCAACTTGTAAATGCAGTGATGCACAACCAGGACTCCATTCATATCTGTGATGTTTTATTTAACTTTACAAGCCCTAATTATAATTGAACATGCGTCTACTATAGTCAAGATATAGTGAGTGTACCCAAATGACGCCTCTGCCTGCACCATGCTGGTTTATAGCTCATTCTTTAAATGTGCAGACAATGTGTAGGTAATGTGAGTATAGGTAAGAGCTCAGAGGACTGTTTGTCCAAAAAAATCTGTTTATTATAGCGAGGCTCTACAAATAAATGAGTGTATGGGAAACACTGCATACTTGGCTCCGTATTGAGTGTCAAATTATATTGGCCTCCTTCCACTCACTTCCTGCCCAGTTTAGGATTGGTTTTAAGATTTTATTGCTTATTTCCAAGGTTTGAAATAGGTTGGCGGCTGCCACCGTATTTAAATTTTTTTTATTTTAACTTTCACATTGACACGCTCCCAGCTAAAGCACTCGGGTCGTCCAATCGGATGCTCCTGGGGGTTCCCAGAGCCAGGCTCATAAATAAAGACAACCGAGCCTCCTCAGTGCCTGTCCCCAACCTCTGGAGTGACTGTTTTTATGTTATTTAGTTGGATGATAGAGACGCTTTTCTGAATATGTCCTGCACATAAAAGACTAACTTAAAAGTAACGTCTGACTGTTTCTGCTACTAAAGCACGGAGTAAAAAGTAGTTTTGACTGATGAGTTATATCTGAAGATGACAGCAGCTTGTCTTTTTTTTATTTCCTATTATCACACAGTTGTGTTGTCTTACTCTGAGCTGTAAAGTTTGCACATTTAAAATGAAGGTGAAATCTCCATGTGTTTAGTGCTGGGAACCTCTACATGCATGACCCTAACCAAGTCGAGGAGGTAAAAACAGGCTGTAAAGTGTCAAAGTTTCGAAATCCAGGTTGTGTCTATTACTCTTTTTCTGGGACGGTTTTTATTTAACCCCATAGACCTTATCTCAAACCCATAAAATTGTCTATTTGCATGATGTGAGGCCTTTAAAACCAGAATGGAAACAGGAAGCTGGAATAATCAAGTTTCTATTGACCTATAAAATATATCGCCAGCCTATTAAAGTAATGGCCTAAGTTATTTTCTTGTGTTTTTTGAGGAAAACTTTATCGAATAGAGAGAATATTATATTAATTATTTCTTTCCTCAAGGCCTCAACAGTGGATAACTGGACATACATAGGCCTGACTCGAGCCAATTAACAATCTAGTGTGATATAGGCAACTTTACAACTGGTCAAGAGACTAAAAATGAAACTATCCTATGGCTGTAAACCGACATATTTCATATAAATGTTCATTAATATGCAATGTCCCTTTTTAAAATAATTAAGTTGAAATTTACAGAAAGAAGTGGCTAACTAGTAGTGAGTAGCTATCTTTGTAGTTAAACTATAATTTGTGAGACTAAATTAGTATAAAACATTATAGCTATAACTGTAGCCTTTATGATAAATCGTGTCACTCATCAAAAAACTGTCAGGCAAAAAATGAAATAAAATAAAGTTGTCACTTTATTGCAAACTCTGGACTTTTGTCCATGTCGGGATCCTGTAGGAATGATGACTCCTTTTCTTAAAGTAAATTGATTGGTTAGTTTGTGGTTCGTTTAAACTTTGTGATCCTCCAGAGCAGGTTCAGCATTAGTTGTCATGGAGATCTACCCCGTTAAGATATGAACCAGCTGTGTGATACTGAAAATCCAGAGTTACCCAAATTTATCTTGATAACCTCTTAATCCTGCTTTGCCCCAGACGTGTAATAATCCACAGTGAAAAATGATGTTCCAACAAAGACTCTTTACTCCTTTGTGTTACGTTTGCTAGAAGGTCTAATGTCAGGCAGTTTTAAAAATGAGTGAGATTGAGGTTTTTTTTTTTTTAAACTCTTATTTTTTTATTCTGTTTTGAAAGATTAAGGCATTAGTGAGACGGGTCAAGTTTTTAGAGACAAATTAAGAGATTGTTGGTTTTGGGCTCTTCTTTTTTTTTTAATTATCTTATGATTTGTCATGGTTACATTAATTAAGTATTAAAAAATCTCTAGAAGAGTAATACTGCATACATGCGATACAAATCTACTTCAGTCAAAAGTAATTATTTCTATATTAAAAATGTCATAAATTATATCAAACCATTCGTCCAATGTAGGGTTTCCTAGTTTTAGCTACTTGCTTGCTAGAAGCAGCACTTAAAGTCTGATGTATTTGTCATAAATATAAGGACACAAACTTTTATCATGTTTTTTTCTGGATTACTCTTTGTAAAATGTTATAGACCTCCTGCCAGAAACGGAACAATATTGAACCCGACCAGAATATGTGAAAATGATTTGTCTGGAGGCTTCCACACTGTCTCCCAACATTTAGATGAATTGGTTTAATGTCTTTTTTTGAGCTGGAGTGATGAAAAATCTAATAAGGTTTTTTTTTTCCCCCCCAACAAATCTATTCCTTCCATTTCAACTCCATAGTGTTAAATTTGAAGTTTTCCATTGTATATTACATAAATGTCCTCAATCTTCTTTGTTTAGGACTAGATTTCCTTCCCTCTGTTTTTGGTCTTTTCATTTTGCTTTGTTGCCAGTAAATAAAAAGTAACAGCAGCCAAATCCCCATCCTCATCCAAGATTCATGAGCAGTCAGACAAAGTTTGAAAGAAACGGGTTATCCGTCTCACTTTACAGACTGACCTGGTTCAGTTTTGACATCATTTTCATGCTGTGGTTGTTTCAGGCTCCGTGAAGGATTATTTCCGACCTTCCTCGTGCGTTTTCCCCCTTTCGGTTTCACCTCCAAATAAATTTGTTTATAATCTGTCTAATCCCTTGCTGGTGCATGCCCTGAGTCTTTAAACTCTGCACCTGTTTGTAACAAAGACTTTCAGTCCTAAACCAAGTCTCACGCTTTGACTGAAATAACCCCGATTACATCACTCTGACATCACCAGGGTTATTCTCTCCCATAAGCCAGAAATTACGACCCGCAGCCCAATAAATGCCAAGTGAGTGTGCAGCAATTTACGTATTTGTTCCCTGTCACGGCAGCTCGGGGAAGGTCATCACGGCGGCGCTGACTCGCTGTTCAATCTGCACCGCCTCTCGGTAAACAGCAGAAAGCTTCTCGGCAAACAGGCTTTGCTTCCTGTGGGTGACTTTGGTCTGAACGCCGGCTCACGTGATCGATCGGCTTTAGCGCTGTGAAGTTGGGTCGTTTTGTGGTAAAGATTCATATTCACTTTATTAACTGTCCCTTGAAGGGCGACTTGGTGTGCAGCAGGGCAGCATACAATCAATAGACCAAAGCAGTTACGTACATGGTAAAGTGCATGAAACCCCCAGAAATATCATTGTTCAAACATAGTAAAGTGCATAAAAACACCTAAAAACAACAGTTTGAACATAGTAAAAAACCTAAAAACATACGTTACAGTTAAAACATGCATAAAAACAGTGTATAAAAGTGACATATGTCACAGGTAGAACTATGTTTTTAATTTTTTTATTTATTCACGGTGCTTGTTTGCACTTTACTATGTTTTATGGACTTTAGTATGTTTGAACAAAGTGCACCAGTGCATTTAAAACACCTAAAAACATACATCATAGTTTGAACATAGTAAACCAGTGTATAAAAGCACCTAAAAACTCAAATATAGTAAAGTGCATAAAAATGGTGTATTAAAAAAAACACCTAAAAACATTAAACCTAATTCGGACATAGTAAAGTACATAAATACACAGCGCAAGTAAAGTGCATAAAAGCACGTGAAAACCTACACAGTTCAAATAGTAAAGTTGACGATTGCTGCATTTTTTTCTTTATTTGCTGAGGCCTGTGTGATTTCACACTCGGTGTAAATGCCAATGTTCAGAAGAATAGAAGCTCTGTCATTTTTCTCCTGATGCTGGATCAGGTCTGAATTAATACTCCTCATAACGAGTAAACGGAACATCGTGTAAAGTCAGTGGAGGTGCCGCTTTAAAAAAAAAAAAAGGATCTATTTATTTGTCGCTGCACCGTAAAGGTTGGAGCCTCAGGGTCAGCTGCCACAACTTGATTGTTCTCTCATTCTTTGCAGAACTCCAGCTCCCAGACCGAGGCCCTGAAAGAAATCGCCATGTCGGCTCCGCCGCCGGAATCTTCACCTCAGCCTTTAGAAAGCCCCGGTGCCTCTGCTGAAAAGGGCAGAGACGCTGCTGCCGGTTTGCCCATCCCGACTATCGTTATCTCCCAGTGCGAGTGTCACTCCAAGCCGCAGCTTGCAGAAGTGGAAACGGAGACGGAACGCCACCCTGCCGCCTGTTCGGACTCCTCCGGTGAAAGCTGCTCCCAAGACAAAACCGAAGACTCGGATAATCCTTTAACCTCTCACTTCAAAATGATCTTCAAAGGCCTGACGCGGTCCAAGTCGCAGGAGTCTCTCGCCTCAACGAAAGGCGCCGCCGATGAGGACCAGCCTCCGTCGGACTGCACGCCGCACTGCAAGAACGGAGTCCTGCACGGGGAGAGCGCGGAAGGATTGTCGTGGCGTTCTTTCAGTTCACGGTCAAATAAAAAGGAGAAAACGTGTTTCAGGATGTCAGGAGGCTCCAACAAACCCAAAGGGAAGGAACAGGGTGCTGGGACGAAAGCAGACGACTCCCAGTGTCAGAAAAGCCAAGTCAACTGGGAGCAGATGGAGGCCACTAAAGCCATATTTGATCTGCTGAAAGAAATATCAGGTCGGTTCATTGTTTAAACAGCTTAATAATTTGGATAGTTTGGATTCAGAAGTTTTCCTAAGTTCTAAAGGCCCAGCCCCACAGATGGAGTCATTCTCTGCCGTTACCATTTAGTCTCTTGGTGGTATTTTGGTGGTGCATTCATGGGTTTTGACAAGCTCCGACATTACACACTTGACATTTGTCATCCAGACAAGTTCGCATTCATAAAAATAACTTTAATCAATCAATGAGCGACTGTTTTACTATTTTGACCTTTTCAAGCAACCTTTTTCACATCGTATTACAGGTATATAAACTGAAACCAGTGGTTTTCGGAAGAAAGGAAAATGCTTTTATCAATTCTAAACATCTGTGGGGATGCTTTAGAGCTGGGGGGGGGGGGTCAAACATGCGGCTCAAGGGCCACAACCGGCTCGCTAAAGGGTGCAATCCGGGCCCACAAAATGGACCAGTTCCTGTTTCTTCACAGAAATGTAAAGTCAGTAAGAATCTTTCACGGCTGAAGGGATAAAGTATTTATAGTTATGGTTTGTAAAAGGTTTGTAAAGCAGCTGCTGCTTTAAAATGATAAATGTTCTGCGAGTAAATGTTTTGAATTGAAATGCAACAGTAGACTGACTGAATATGGGATAACTCAACCATATTTTTGAAATTGCACTTTTAGATCTACAATATATTTCTTTATAAAAAGGAGGGGAGAAGCTTGTAGGTATTATTAATGTGTTTATTTTATTGGCCCAGCCCACTTGAGATCACATTGCGCTGAATATGGCCCATGAACTAAATTGAGTTTGACCCTCCAGTTTTAGAAAACGGCCAGTAATAAACATACACAATAAATATATTTTTTTATGTTAACAGAGACTCAAAGGACTTAATATAAACTGCTGAAGTCTGATAATTTATTACACTACGATACGTTTTAATGGCTAATATTTTTTAAAAAGTAAGTGGTCACTATCGCACAGAATGTTTTTGAAGTATTTCCCCGCTTTTTATTGACAAATGGTTCTAATATTATATCCGCTTTAGCTATAAATGCATATTTTGTGAGAGAAGAGCTTGAAGATGAAACTAATCCTTTACTTGTCTTTACAGGAAACTCCATTCTCATTAACATTTTTGATGCCATTTTGAAACCTGTCATGCCCATCTTGAAAAAGTAGGTTTTCACACCGCTGACATTGGTTTTTCTCCTGGTCTGTGAACGTCCTCTGAGTCTGTATCTCTCTCTTCAGGAAAGTGAACTCTTTCTTGAACAAGATGAACCCAACGGAAGCCCAGATGGCCGCGTACGTCGACACTCTCCGTGACAAACAGTGGCCGGAGGTCCCAGCTGCAGCGAGACCGCCACGCACCGACGAGGAGAAAAGCGAGACCAGGGACCGAGCCCACGACCTCTTTAATGCTAAATGTAGGCGACCCCTCCCTCGGCTTTAAGAGGAAACATCATTGTTGCCCGTTGATGATGCATCTAAACATATTTTTATGTCTTATCCACAGATTCAAGCTATCTTGTCCTCAAGAAGACGGATGTGGAGTCTGTTTTTAACCTTTTCCAGAACCGAGAAGAAAATAAAACGCTGGTATACGTGAGTGTCCAGACTTTTATTATAGATTATGTCTAATCTGAACATTTTATTTAACATTATGTCCTAATCCTTTTTGCATTTTTTGCATTTTTTTTTTTTTGACAGATGCTCCTGTCGTTCCTTCTCCGGGAATTTTTGCCCAATGAACATTCCCTAAATGTGAGCGCTGCCGCCCTGCAGAAAGTGACCAACTCCACCGCCTGATCTGTGAATTCCTTACTGTGTTTTTAATGGTGCATTTTTTTTTAGAACATGAAATTATTTATTAAATGCCTTATAAAATGTGTTTGACAATCGCTGAATCAATGTCAAATGTCCCTTTTTTATATGTTTTTTTACCTCAAATATACTCTACATGCTGTGAAACTTCCCTTTGGGTTTTATTTCTGTGTTAGTGGAGCTGCAATTGTGTGTGAATTCAGAAATTTATTATATGGGAGCCACTTTTAAATAACCTTTTTTTTTTTTTTTTATTGTTGAGCTCAATTGATTTTCACCCTTCACGTTTTCATTGAATGAATTAAAATTTTCTAAAATATTTTGTGTCACTTTGAGCACCTGTGTACGGTGAGTTTGTATCCTGATTTGACTTTAGAAGTTTTCCCACATGAATCCGTTAAATAAGGAATGACGCCACTGTCAAACGAAACTTGAAATGATGTAAATATTTTTGGATTTGTTGCAATTAAAATATTTTAATAAAATGTAATATTTTTTTTTTCGCCTTTGTGTATTTAAGCGGACTCTTAAAAGCCGGGGGAGGAGGATTTTTCATAAAGTCTGAGATGTAAATTAGTTGCTGATGTCAGCAGCAGATCAGCTCTGAAGCAATATCAGAGGAAGGATATAACGGACGAGTTGAACAAGTTAATCCACCCGGGGAAATCCTGTTAGTGAAGAGAGAGATCTATTAAAATGATTATGTATATGAAAGTGTGAGAATAAAATTGCAGTCGCATCACTTTTTTTTGCAGATTTTTATCAGATTACATGCATCAAAAGCAGAAAAATAGATTCGAGCCTATGGATTTGAACCACATCTCTGCATCAAAACATTTACTTAAACTTTGAACGCTTCAAAAAAAATGTCTTGATCTTTCATAGATGATGCTGATTCATATTATTTTACGAAAAAAAACAGTCGACCTTAACCCGACCAACTGCGGCTGTTTTTATTTTATTTCTTTCTATAAGCGTGAATGGAAATGAAGTTTTATTCTGGTAGTGTAACAATTAATTACAGGATTATTCTTGTGCAGGTCACGGGAGGGAGATTACCTGGCAGTGCAGCGACATTAATTCATGTTTTATTCACTTCAGTACCTGGAGCCAAATGACATCACGCTAAATAAAACACTTCCATTTCCAGTAGGGAAGTATTGGATTATGATCCAGCCTTGAGGTAAAGACTTGGTAACATGAATTCAAATTCACAAACTCTTGATGAGCCTTTTTACAGGTGATAACTGAGTCTATGAATCAAAACAATCTCACCAAAACAACTGTTTTGTAGCTGTTTTTGTTTTTTTTTGGTACTTTCCATTGCGTCACATGATCATCAGCAGATGTTCAAATTCCCCTCCTCTCCAATGGCCTGTTAGGAGTTTAAATTCATATCTAAACATCATGGAACTGCAGACTCATCTTTTTCAACCTATCCTCAAAATATTACTTTGTTGTGAATTGTGTTTTTATCTCCTTAAGCCTCTAAAAGTTATTAAGCTGATATAAGGGCATCATTGAGTTTTATGCATAAATTGCATGAGAAAACCTCAGCTGCAACACTAAATAAAGTCTTTTTATCTGCAGTAAAACACAACGTTACTGTTACAGCATCAATATATATCATCGATATCCACATTGCAGTGGATTACAGTGCTGTAACTAAGGCAAGGCGTTTCAGCAATTTCACAGCAAGTTCTTTACATAAAACATTAAAAGCACAGATTTGCAGTTTAAAAAACATTGATTGAAAAGGGAAAAATAAAAAAAAACAAGAACAAAGTTACTAACAACTATTTTGATATGTATTTTAGATTTGTACTGTTGTGTTAATTGAGTCCATGTTTAAACATGTCCTGTATGACATATCATACAGAACATGAACATTTCTATGATTTTATGGACAAATAATTCATCTTTGAACTATTATCTTGTTCATCTATGAGCTTTGCATTGCAGATATTTCAGCTTATTGCAGGTTTTCCTGATTTAGATCAGTTGGATCTTATTTTAGGTTTTGAATAAAGTATTTTTTATCTGTAGTAAAACACAATTTTTTTTTTTTTCAATATTGCACCTATATTTGCTCTGTAATGGCAATATAAATTGATTCTGGCTCTTCTGTAGTCACCTCACATGTTGTAGATTTCTTTTAAAACCAGGTTTAAGCACATAACCTTTGTGGTTGTAGAGATATTCTATATTTATTATCGTTTTTAGCAGGAAAACTGAAAAATAGGCCTGAGCCTTAAGTGGTTAAAGGTCTGAAAGTTTTGAAATAAGATTTAAGATTTGAATTGTTTTCATTTTAATATAAGTGGGCCTATGTGTTATAATAATAAATATAATGCCCTCAAACACTCAATCCACAGGGAAATGCGTACAGCTCATTTCCAGAAACTGTAATGACTTACATGAAGTTGTGATGTCACAACTATACAGGTATCCCAATTCACAGTCATTCAACTAAACCAATCAGAGGGGAGGCTTATTAATGTTAATGTGAGATGCAAAACAACCTGTTCTTTCTAGAGCTCCAGAGAGAAGCTTGACGGAGGAGGTATTAAACTATAGTGAGATGATTTTTTTCTTCATAAAACCACAAATATATCTTGTTAAGGATATCACGACTTGAAATAAAACCCAGCATAGGTCTAAATTATGGGACCTTTAAAAAATAAAAGTCCTCTTTCATTACAGTGCAATGTGTGATGAGGCTTCTTATTTTATAAGCTCACAACCAAGGGTGTACGGGTTTTATTTGAACATTAGGGGGGAAAAGAGGCCTGCTGGAAATCTGGAGTATCCAACACTTCGAAAATCTGTCTTTTCTGCATCAATTTATGGCGAAAATGTCTTTATTTATGTAAAGGTAAGCACAAATTCCTAATATAACAGGATATAATGCAGTCAGGCTCATTCTGCTTTCAAATATTTATTCTCCCGAATATCAACTTTTGATATGATCCCTGCTGAGTCAACACACAGACTGGCGCATTTTTACATTTTCAAAATAAAAGTCCTCTACTTCTTTAATGTTTATTTTTGGTGGAGACAAATGCATGTGTTCTAAATACTGAGTGAGTGTCGCCTGCATCAAATACTGAAATCTCCACGAGACAAAAAGGTTGTGACCTCTGCAGCTCCCAGACATCAGATTTTGCAGCTTCTTTAGTGTTTTAATTGTATTTTTTCAGAGGTTTTATTGGTTTAATTCAATTTTGAATCAGTGATTTCAGTGCTTTAATTTTTATTAGAATTTTGATTCAGTGGTTTTAGTGTTTTTATTTTAATTTTAATATTGAATAAGTGGTTTTAGTGTTTTATGTTAATACTGAATCAGTGTTTTTTTAGTGTTTTAATTTTAAGCAGTGGTTTAACTTTTATTTGAATTTTTTGAATCTGTGGTTTTAGTGTTTTTTTATTTTAATTTTGAATCAGTGGTTTTAATGGTTTCATTTTTATTTTGAATTTGAATCAGAGGTTTTAGTCTTTTAATGTTTATTTTAATTTTTAACCAGAGGATTAAAGTCAAAAGAGCGCTAAATTTGGCTAAATTACAAAAGGCATAAGTGATAAAATGGAGAGTTGTTTGGGAGCCGAAAGAGCCGGCCATCACTGGCTCCTGCAGCTCCTGCATCTCCTGCATCTCCTGCATCTTCTGCATCTCCTGCATCTCCTGCATCTCCTGCATCTTCTGCATCTCCTGCATCTCCTGCATCTCCTGCATCTTCTGCATCTTCTGCATCTCCTGCATCTTCTGCATCTCCTGCATCTCCTGCATCTCCTGCATCTTCTGCATCTCCTGCATCTCCTGCATCTTCTGCATCTCCTGCATCTCCTGCATCTTCTGCATCTTCTGCATCTCCTGCATCTCCTGCATCTCCTGCATCTTCTGCATCTCCTGCATCTCCTGCATCTTCTGCATCTCCTGCATCTCCTGCATCTCCTGCATCTCCTGCAGCTCCTGCAACTCCTGCATCTCCTCCATCTTCTGCAGCTCCTACAGCTCCTGTATCTTCTGCATCTCCTGCATCTCCTGCATCTCCTGCATGTCCTGTATCTCCTGCAGCTCCTGCATCTCCTCCATCTTCTGCATCTCCTCCATCTCCTGCAGCTCCTACAGCTCCTCCATCTCCTGCAGCTCCTGCAGCTCCTGCTGCAGTTCTTCCTCCCCACCTGCAGGCGGCAGCGTGTAGATCAGCAGCAGCATAGCTCCGTTGTGTTCACTGATCCAACATGTCTGCGCCCTGAAGGATGCAGCTGACAGCGTGAAGGTACAGGACACAGACAGGTTTGTCCAATCTCCGCTTCATGGCTTTTCTTTTCTGTCTTTAACGCTGCGCTCGCTGAACCTGAACGAGTGTATGTTTCTGTGTGTGTGTTTATAGCTCCTGATATTTAACGTGACTGTGGAGGTAGATGTTGCTGCTGCACGTTTAACATTCACTCGACAGGATGTTAAAGACACACAGTGAATGAGACTTTAATTGTTGATTTAAATCAGTTCTTCTCAAACTTTTTCACGTTAAAGAAAAACCCCAAACTGTCCTGAACTAGACCATCTGATGAGGTTTCTGCTGTGGTATTACAGATAGTGTAGAATACCCACGACAGAAATAGTCCTATATAATCCTGTCATTGTGTAACAAAATGGCTAGAAAACCCTTAAGGACCCCTGGGGGACTCCGGACCCTACATTGAGCATTATAATATATGTTTATATAGAATTATAGAGAGAGTTTCACTGACTGATTGTGTAGAATGAATCCCAACCATGTGGAGACAGGCTCAGGTCAGAGTAATGATTTTAACATGTGCTTCTCCAGAATAATCATCTTTATATCGGATCAAATAAGGGCTGGATTTAACCAAAATGAAAAAAAATGCCTCTATATTTTTTTGGCTATGACTATGCACTTTCAGTCTATTTTCAGGTTAGTTGCATAACAGAAAAATGTCAAGTCCATAATGGCACTATTTCTTACTTCTTTCCATAACAGGGAATTAAATTATTTCTTAAAAGTGTTTTATGGTTGAAAAACATTCCCATTTTCATCCATTACACAAGAGATTTTTTTCCACTTATCTCAAAATCCCAAATCTTAAAATATTTAATATTTTAGCCTTATGTCTCTCCCAATGAGTATAATTAAATTAAATATTTTAGAATCTAGAGACTTTAAGTAAAATTACATAAGTATTATCAACACAATTCTCTGTAATTTTATCTGAATTGTACTATATCGTTATGTATTACATAATTGGATTATTAATTCTAAAGCACCAGTCTGAGGGCAGCACCCTATAATATGCACAGTGTCATATTATAGAGAAATATTATCCTACGCATCTAATTCCCTGTTATTAAACCCATTATTTTTGTGTCTTGGGTGAAAGAGGTTATTTTAAGTCGTGTATCGTACACTTCTCCTGGGTTTTATTTGAAGTTTTGATATTCCCAACAACATATTTGTGGCTCTGAGAACCAAAAAATGATCTCATTATATTTTGACCTCTCCTCTCTGCAGGTCTAGAAAGGAAGAACAGGTCTCATTAATATTAATGAGTCTCCTCTGATTGGAAGATTGAGGCGTTCTGTCAGCGGTTTCACACTCCGCTGATCCACAGGTGGCTGTAATGCACCAAGAAACGCAGCTAATCCAAAAGCAAGGGCAGTAAAAGCAAAGACAGCAAGCTGCGATTTGAAAGCAGCTTCCTAAATGTTTTATAAGGCAGGAGAAGCACCGCAGTGCAAAAACACTTTGTTAGACCTCAAGGATGCTTTTGGCGAATAACTCAGGGTGTAAACATAACCTTTGTGTATTTACAAGAAAACTCCACACAGCGCCTTTTCTTAAGAGAAAGCAATTTCTACTTAAGATCCACCTCCGCCACATGTATGTCGGTTCAATAAGAGAGAAATAGCCACTCAGAGCCTGTATTCTTTAAGTTGTACTTCACAGGAAAAACAACATGAGCGGGGAAAAAAATCCAGGAAATAAACATTTATTCTCCCTGGATTTTTTGTTTTAATTTGATAATCCTGTAGTCAGGTCTTTAGTCTTCAGGAAGTACTTTATATGGTCACCGTCACTATGATCAATATGGCTACTAGGGCTGCTCTGTTGTCATGATTATTCCAGCAATCATTTTTTTTATTTGCATTGTATAAATCAATGCAATTATTCAGCATGTGTGACTGAGCCTTTGTTTTAGATGTTAAATCTATATATATATATATATATATATATATATATATATATATACACACACAGATTGGTAACTCTAACTAAACTAAAACTTGGTACCAACTAGTTTAACTCTCTTAAAAAGCTTTTAAATAATTAAAAACATGCTCTGAACAAGTTTTATATTCTAGGTGGATTATATATTTCAAATTCATCATTCTTCTTTACATCATTTGACATTTCGTGCCAAAGAAATAGCACAAAACCTTGATTTTGTAAAAAAAAAAAAAAGTTACAAAGACTTTTAAATAACAAGAAACCTACATGAACACACAATGTACATTTTGAGAAACCTGATAAATGCTTCTGAAAAACTGTATTTTAAAAAAGTACGTGAGAAATTGTATAATGAAAATTGAGTTGAAATGATTTATAATATTTGCATATTTGTATTATATTTTTACTCCATCCATAATTGGACGTCTTTAATTTATTTTATATTTCATTTTAGTTTTTTTTTTTACTTTATTATCTATATTTTATGTCTTTATTACTGGTCATTGGTTTGCCCCGGAACCAGGGAACCAAATTTCGTTCCTCATATGTACATGTGCTGAATGGCAATAAAGAATCCTTGAGTCCTTGGTACAATCCTACATCGTGCAAGTGAAATGTCAGAGGGAGGGCAGAGTCATTTGGTTGAGATAAAGGGTCAGAAAAGTTCTCTTATATGAGAACACTATGGGCTCCAAGAATCTGAGGACGAGGAGCAGAAGCAACGTAACGTGCAAGATTTGCTATAAGGTCATATCCATGATTCTTGGCAACACAACAAATATGTTTAACCATCTCAAACAAAAGCACAAAGTCATTCATACTGAATAAATGCACTGTATAACTACAAAATAACCATGATTTTAATATTGACCGAAATAATCGTGATAATGATTTTTTTTTTTTCCATAATTGAGCAGCCTTATGCTCTACTTTCAGTTAAGACGTACACTACCGCTCAAAAGTTCAGGGTCACCCAGAAAATGTTGTGTTTTCGATGAAAGTCACTATTTTATTTACCACCATGAGTTGTAAAATGAATAGAAAATATAGTCAAGAAATTGGCAAGGTTAGAAATAATGATTTATATTTGAAATAATATTTTTTTCCTTGAAACTTTGCAGTTTTCTAGCTTATCTAACCAGCTGTTTTCAGCTGTGCTAACATGTTAGCATCAAGGGTATTCTAATCATCCATTAGTCTTCTGATGCAATGAGCAAACACGTTGTACCATTAGAACACTGGACTGATAGTTGCTGGAAATGAGCCTCTATACACATCTACACCTACACCTATGTAGATTTTGCACCAAAAACCAGACATTTGCAGCTAAAATAGTCATTTACCACGTTAGCAATGTATAGATGGTATTTCGGATTAGATTAAAGTTATCTTTATTGAAAAAAACAGTGTTTTTCTTTAAAAAATAAGGAAATTTCTAAGTGACTCCAAACTTTTTAACGGGAGTCTACAGGTCTCTTTTAGTTAGTTGTAATAATCAATTCTTGACTTTGAGTTGTGGCATTTATTAATGGAATGATGTAAGTTTCTGTAATTGTAAATGCTGTTGTTGCACCGAAACTTGATTTGAAGAAAATCGTAAATGGAATCGCAATAACTGCCAGAAAAATCTCAATTCATTTTTTTTCTTAAAATCGTTCACTTCTACCCAGCACACAGGAACGGTACCCTAGGAGAAGAGTTCCTGTATAAGTGTAAGGCCTCCTTATGCAGAGGAAATGCACAGCTCGCCATTAATGACCAGAACCATACCAGTACTGATCTGTACTGTACCGTAGTGACAGTGGAAATGAGGCTTTACACAGGGGCTCTTCCCCTCGGGTTCTGGTCCTATATGCTAGGTACCCCAACCAAAAGGGTTTTTAAAATACCTGGTACCATAGGACTCAAGGTCAATGGTAATGGAAACGCTAAAATAAGCATATGGTTCCATCCATGCATAGTGGAAACGGGTATGTTTGAGTTTCCATTAAGAACCTTGAACACAGCCCACTGTGGCAGCTTAATTATATATCTATCGATGAATTAATCTTATAAATATCTGCTGTAGTGAAACACTACCCGGTTTCAGTGATATGACGATCCACCGCTTTGTTTAGGTAAATGCACCATTTAAGCAAAACGGCTAAAAGTCTTTGACATCGTGACACACTGAGGGACACTTAAGTGCTACAAATGCATAAGCAAAATGTGGAAGCCATCAAATTACCAAAAAAAGCAGCTGGCACACGCAGTGGAACCTGGAGCTTTCGAGGTCTCCTGCAGAACCGGAGGCCCGGGCCAAATGGCCACTTTACCCAGCTGGTCATCCAGAAAATGCACAGTTTCGAGTCTTGAGAGAGCCTCATTTACATAAACATTACAGCTCATAATGCTTTTTTAACAAGCCCGGACCATCTCACTGACTCGGCGCGTCCTTCCTCTGGATAATCCGTGTCTAACTTTAGCTTCAACCCAGAGATCAGGGATCCGGATCCGGGGTTCAGGTAACTGGCTGCGTCGCTCCGTGGCTGCAGCCGCGCTCCCTGTAATTCCGGAGGGTGAATTGCATAATGCCCGAGGCTTGTGTAACCCACGTGTTCCCCCCCCAAAGAGAGATGGCTGTGACACTTCCCCTGAGTATTTAATCATTTAAATCTGCGACTGCATTGCCGTTATTTCCTCTCCCATCTCCTCACATCGATTCTTTGCAGGCTGCGGCTGGCATTATCCCTCTATAGAGGAGTCTGATGAAGGCGTGAGTCAGATCAGAATGGGTTTCTGCTCCATTTTTTTTATCGTATGTCTAAACCTCATAAATCATATTTTCTAGATCTATAGCTGCATAACTGTACAAATCCTGGTGTGAATCGGACAATAAAAGTTGTTGGTGAGCCTCTAATCTAACTTTAGCCTGTTGTCACCAGTCAACGGTTCGATGTGAAGTGTGTTTTTTTAAAAAAAAAAAAAAAAAAAAAAACCCTCACCCTGACAGCTATGTATCCTCCGCATATAAAACAAGCTGCCTGCCTGCGAAATATATCAGAAGACGAACTTTGCTTGAAAAAATATTTCTCCAGCACCCAGCCAAGCTGCCGATCCTTCATTGTTGCTGCTCGTTGCTTTTTAGATTTATTCCCCCCCGTGCAGGCGGTTTGTGACTTTTCTGTCGTGCCATTCAAACATGATGGGGAGGAGGAAATGTAATTCGGAGGAGCTGCTAAAGAAAACAGCCTCTCTGGGATTTGATCGCAGGCAGTCAGAGATAATGCATGCAGGGGCTCTGGACTGGTAGTCATCATTATTCAGCTGCCATGATGCACTGATCTGTGTGTGTGGCGTGTGTGCTGCTGAAACTTTTACACAAAGCGGCATTAAAACAGTGCAGAGGACAGCCGCTGGCCTCATTATCCGCTTTATTTTTGCATGGTGGCTGTTAAACAACCAGAAGACAAGTGAAGAGATATTATACAGTGACCAGCAGCCTGAGCAGACCATTAAAAAAGGCCCCAACGATGTGGACAGACACATATTTAGCCTTGGTAATAGCAGGTAGCAGATGAGTCAGATGAATTTTGCTGTATTTGAAAAATCCAGTTTGTATAATGATCGTTTTCAGGCTGGAAAACATTTACTCACCAGTTGTGATGACTCATTTGACAACTTTAAATGAGCTGGAATGATCGGTTTATCTATCGATTAGTCAATCATCAGAAAATGTCTCCACAAATGTTTGGATAATGAATTAAAGGAGGCCCCCAAACAACACTTTTCCAGTGCATGTGTCTAGTTATTTCTGACACTGGTTTTCCTGCAGACACACAAACCGTGACATACACCACCCACTCATTCTGCTGTATGTGAGGGGCCAGATATTTCCGACAGCACGAGGACAATCACAACTGAGTGGGTGTTTCGGGAGGGAGGGAGTTGGGGGGGCCGGGTCGGACTAGGTGCTTTCAGACCATAAAAGTAAGTTTTATAAATAGAGCGTGAAAAATAAAATGTTAATCTGGGAAAATGGCACATTAGGGCCCCCCCTTTTTTTTTTTTTCAAGCAAAAATACATTTGCTGGTTGCCGGTTTCATCTTCATGAACAGAGAAAAGCAAACAATTTGAAAATATTATGACATGTTTTCCCATTTAAGCCTAGATTTTTTTTTTAAAAAGTTTTCATGCATATAATTACATCAGTTGAGTCACTAACGATCATGTTATGCATCTACTCTTTCCTTTGCAGAAAATGCCACTTGCACAAATCTGCCCATAAGCAAAATCCTTTTTATTCCATGTACATCGGTCTTTTTTGGGGGAGAATTTTTAAAGATTTGAATGATTAAATAGATATATACATCTCTTCTGGGAAGGTTTGTCTTTGCCATGTTCTCGGGAGGAAGGGGCAGGAAGTTGATGGCGTCATGTGACAGGAAGCACTTGGAAACTTAATTTTTTTTGCTTGTAAACCTTTTTTTATAAGTTGTCTACTATTATGTTGTTTAAAAAAAAGCCGCATGAGTAACATTTCGATTTTTTAATATAAAAGACAGTCATAGACCTAAAAGCTCATAGGCTTCAATGGGTTAGCTATTTTTTAACGCTTCAGGCCAAAAGCCTAATTTTTTTTTCTTGGTTAATAAATTAATTGTTTAATTATTAATATTAAGTTCACAGTAATATAAACACACAACAAATGCTATCATTTGAGAAGCTGGAAACATGAAACATTCTGTCAGTTGGCTATTTGTTTCAGCTGTTAGGCATGAATTAAAAAAAAGACATTGTTTAAAGATTAAAAGAAATGTTTAAAACATGCTGAATCCTTTCCTGTCCAACTTGGATGAATATTTTGCCAAAGTTATTAAACGTCTCTCTGCAGAGTAAGAGCTTCGGTTCAGTGTGATTTGAATTTAAAGTGGTAATACTTATCAGAATCTATTTTTCCAAGATAATTGCACACTGAGAATTTGAAACGAAGCGGCCCTTGTGGCTTATTGTGTAGTTTGGGGCTAATGAGATTTCGTGTGACATCAGATTATCGGACGTGGAGTTGATTGATGAACTTTTCCTCCTCAGTGGAAATTTGTTTTTTTTTTTTTTTGCGGCTTCTCCCAAACTATGAGCAGCAATACGTATGCATGGCACGACACGGCATTAAAAAAAACCGTACAAGGTAGCAGCGGGGTATGTGACTAATACCAGAGAACAAATCCTCAAAAATAACAAGTGTTCTATGCCTCCGTGTCAGAAGGAATCAAAGATGTTCCGCCTGTCCCTCTGGGTCCTGAATTGAAGGCCTGACTGGAGCTGCTGGAACTCTTGAGTGTGGAGTGTGTGAACACTGTGCAACGCTGACAAATATACTGCAAAGTTGTTTTTTCTGACTTGCCAATAACCTCCCCAGCACGTTTGGGAGAGCTTGTTTCTGCTCTTTACACCCAAGTTGCCGCAGCGAGCTGTTATGTTAAATGAACAGATGCTTTCAACGTAACAGCTTGTTAAAGTGACTGGAGAGTGGTGGGTGTGACAGCTCTGGCCGGCGTGTTGCAGAGTTGTTCTTGTGACTTGCCAATAACCTTCCCCGCAGAGCTCATTTTCGCTCTTTACACTCGACTTGAAATGCCTCAGAGTGTTATTTTTCCTGTTAGTTTTGGACGTGATGACAGTCATTTTTGTCTCTGAAACGCTCGGAGAGGCGGCACCTGCGGGTTCAGGTCCGGGTTCAACCAGGGTCTGTATTAATGAAGCGTCTCAAAGTGCCGTTTTAGTCTTAATTGCGGAGAAATTATGGAATTTACTCCTACTCTCAAACTTCAATATGAAAGCAAGTCTTGAAGCAGACCGCTCCGGGGGTCTTGTGTGGTCAGGCAACGGCATTGAGGAGAGATGTGTCCTTCCATTTTTTTTTTGGCAGCTCTGGTTAATATTGAGCTGAACTTTCCTTTTATCACATTTTGACACTGTTCAACCGATTCTGCAGCAAACAGCGAGTTTGTCCTCGCTCCAGTTCAGTTCTTTTTTTACTGTGGCTGTGATATGGTATAAATCCAGGATATGCACCAGCACAGCTGCTATTTTTAATTAAGAAATATTGGAACATGTCAACTGTGTAAGTTAAATTTAAAATTTCCAATGTGTATATTAGGGCTGCAACTATTTTGATTTTAGATTAATCTATTGATTATTGAAATGGTTAATTGACTAGTTTGAGTCATAAAACGGTGTAAAATATCAATCCCTAATGTTTCTCAAAGTCAAAGATGCAACCTAAAATCTCTGCTTTTATCCAGACCAACAGTCCACAACTCAAAGATGTTCAGTTAACTATTATTAAAAGACCAGAAAATAATCAGATTCCAGAAGCTGGAACCAGAGAATTGGGATGGTTTCTTCTTAAAATGACTCAAATCGATTTATGAACTAGAAAAGCACTCTGAGAATGAAGACCTCCACCCAGCATAGAGATAAGCTATGCAGGTGAAACATATCACCACCAGGTGGCCTCAAATAACTGCTCCATTTACCGCAATAATGCCAAAAAACAGAAAACTCCGAAGTGATCCAGAAACCAGGATTTCTTTCGGATCAGGACCAAAGTTTAATCGTCTGTTCATGGTACCTTTCCCAACATTCACTAAAAGTTTGACAAAAATCCAGACAGACCAGCAAACAAATAACCTCCTTGGCTAATTATCAGAACTAGTGCAGTTTCCGTAGGAAATACGTATTCCTATAGAAAAGTGGAAGCTTAAGTAGATTTGTCATGTTTGGCCAAATGAGGGTGTGTTGGACTGTTACCATCCACACAGAGTAAGCCAGGCTACAATTTATGTTAAAAGTGCAGCTCTCAATCTACATATCAGTTTTTAAATTATGCTGATAGGCCAAGTAAGACTGGACTTATAAATCTCTTGCTTTTCCCTTTTCTGTATACTTTTGTGAGAATCGGTGCAGGAAGAAACGGTACAACAGAGCTTTGAATTGTAATGAAGGCGCTGGGAAGCAACATGAGGAGGAGCGTTTGATCCAGAGCTTTCCACTGTAATGAAAGCGCTGCTGCTGCTGGATACTGCTGTGATACATAAGTCTATGGGGAAAAAAAAGCATGTACACCATGATCTGACAAATGGAAAGCTATGCGAGCCACAGGCTCACAGATGCTCCTCGCTTTATCGATAGATAATTGCCGATTAATGTAATAGTCGGCAACTAATTGATTGACTAATCAAACCGTGTCCTCTTGATTCTTTATTGTCAAAATGTGTTGAAATGACTTCTGCCAGGACTTGTACTGCTCAGTACCATTTATCTGAGAATATTCTTGAATAAGGAAATCTGTTCAGGCAGAGCAGAATGTGGTGAATAAGCTCTAAGACTGCCACTTATGATTTAATCCTACATTTGGCCTAAAGTTGGAGTAAGATGCTCGATAACTAACTTTTAGGCTCCTAAATCCATTCTTACCAGTGTCCTTAAGAGTAATTCTGAGGAGCTTGATGAATTCGGCCCTGATCTTGCCGCGCTCCCATTTCCAGTCTTGGGGGGATCATTCAGACTCTTCTTGAGTTCCTTGTTTTATTTGACTGGCCTTTAGCACTTGGCATTCAGCAATCAATAGCTCCAGGGCCGGAGTTTGACGGGATGAATGCTAATGTAGTGGAACAGCTTTGGCATATAACCGCCTCTCTATAACTTTATATCTGACATTTCTCTTAATCTTAGCGGGAGCCTCTCCTGTGGCTCGGTGAGTGATCACAGCCCAGTGTGTTTGCTCTGTTCGGTCCCAGCGTCGGGTTCATTGATTACAATTAATCTGTGGCTGCTAATTCATAACGTGGTGCCATCTAAGCAGCAGACTCAGAGTTCCCCGCTGCCGGTGAACACTCTTCCCGAGCTGTTAATAAAGATTTTGTAATCTTATGAGTTCAAGGACATCAGTCGTTTATCGTGGCTCTAATGGGATTCAAGCCTTTTTTGCAATCATTGGCAAAAACACAAAATAGCTTTTTTTATTTATATAATTTTCTTCATCGTGTGCTCTTACTTTCTTTTATTGGCACCCAGGGTGTCTGCTCATGATCCCGGTGCAGTCCCTAATGTTTGTCCCGAATTCATTTGGCGGCAAGGCCATCGAGTGGCGACCGAGGCCGTCTAGGTCTTTACTGCGCCACTAACTTATTGTGACACGAATCACGGTTTCTGTTTGGAAATGAGTCCTGACAGATTTATCTGTTTGAGGAGGTGAAATAAGAAATTGGTTTTACTGTTAATGCTGAGTGATGATGGGCCTTGAATAAAAATGCTTCGGCTTTTATCGCAGGATCTCAATATTCAGCCTTTGGGAAAGGAAGCGCATATGTAACGGTTACCACACCTGACGGAAGTTTGCTTTCGTGCATTTATTAGCCTGTATCAACTGAAATCTTAACTAAGGTTGGAATTTACCAGAAGCTCACACGGGGATTAGTGGACAGTACGTTAAAGGTTAAAAGCAAATCTAGAATCAATGGTTTATTTGACATCGGGAGTTTTCAGGTACCCAATTGAACACTGATGCTGTTTTTTCTTGCTTTAATCATTCCCGCTATTTCATCTAGTTCATCCAGACCATTAGGAGATCCGTCCCTTAATGGGCTTTCAGTGTAAATGATTGGGGCCGTACTCCACAGCCCTCCTTTAGTGCAAAAATGTATTAAAAAGTTAAACTGGAGCTAATTTGAATCTTCAGCTGTCCAAATGTGTCAAATTAAGTCGTTATCTTTCAAAGTTAAAGTCATTTTGGTGCCAAATTCTTTTTTTTTTTTTGTCCTGTATGATCCTTCAACTGCAGCTCAACAGGGAAACACTGTCCAGGGAAAGGAAAAAAAGATGGCAGATATCCTGATTAAACTCAAGACGACTGAAGCCTCATATTAACTTAGATAAGTTAAATCTACTTAAAATTTTAAGTAGATTTTAGAGTCTCTGGAGTTACCTCACTTACATTAAAAGCACATTTGAAGGGGATATTTTAATAACCAGTATTAGCAGGAGGAATTATTCCAGTCAGAAAATCCTCCTTCAGGGTTCATATGGGAACCTGAATATTATTTTTGGCGCACATGAAGAATTGGAAACCTGTCTTTTTAAATGTGGGTGGAAGAGATCACTGGAGTTTGTATCTGGAGGAATCCGGAGGCACCAGAACAATCGAATCTAGAGATAAAACGACGGATCAGTGCATGTACTTGCAAAACAGCTTAAAACTTGATAAGTTTTCATCCCAATTAGAGCTGCAGCTAATGATGATTTTCATTATTGATCTGATGATGTTGATTACTCTTTTGCTCTTTAACATGCCAGAAAACTGAAAAATGCCTGTCTCAGTTTCCTAAAGCCTGAGGCGTTGTCATTAGAGTTGCAGTGATTAGTTGATTCATTAATTAGTTGGCAACGATGTAATTGGCAGCTGTTTGATAATTGGTTAAAGGTATGGAGTCATTATTTAGGAAAAAAAAATGTCCAAATTCTCAGCTTTTCTGATATAAATATGTTCTTGTTTTGAGATCTGCTACAACAGTAAACTGAGTTAGAGATAGAGATATTTGCACTTTAAAAGTAGCAAACGATTAATTGATTTATCTACCATCTACTAATTATTTCAGGTCAAATCAGGGTTATTACATTTAGTTAATATTTTCTTTTTAATGAACTAGTGCAATGCCTCTAGGGAGCATGTATTCCTATAGAAAAGCTGAATCTTTAGTAGATCTTTCATAATAAATCTCTGACTTTGTACTTTTTTCTGTATAGTGTAACAACCTGGACATGTCACTGTTATGTGTCTCTAAATAAATGAGTTTAGGCCCAGATTGTTCTGTTAGGTGATAGTGCTGGGATTTCCTGAGGGTCTGTGAATGTGTCTTGAAGTAAGACACAGTAGCTAGTGTGTAGAGTGTGGTTGTCCTCTGAAATAAGCGTTGGGCACAGTAGCTTGTATTAGCATGAGGAATAAAGTAGCAGCTAAACCGGCTAACGTCTTAGCCTGTGGTTTTGTTAGAGACGTCACTGTACTTTTATTACGTCGAATGCACAATCAGTGCATGAAGAAACGGGAAAACAGAGCTTTGAATTGTAACGATGGTGGTGGGAAGCAACATGAGGAGGAGCCGTGATGTGGAGCTTTACACTGTAACGAAAGTGCTGCTGCACGATAGTGCTGTGATACGTAAATCTATGGGATTTTTTTTTTATTATTAATGATAATGATTTCAAAAATATATTTAAAAAAATCCACAAAAAAGGAAGCACACCATTGTGCCATGCACCAGCTATATCTGAAAGCTAAAGTTGATCTGATAAACGAAGAGATATGTGAAGCACTGATACAAAGACGCTCCTTGTTTCATAGATAGAGGTAATGTTTTCTGTTACCTGACATTACAGAGCTTAAGGGAGCCGTTAACTGTGTTGGTGTTAAACCTCGGCAAGAATAAGACGCCCTGGGGGACGTGGAACAACAGAAACCAACCACATAAAGAAGCTCGGATGGAAACGGGATGTGGAAAAAGCCTTTAGAGGCTACCGCCGCATGTCCGCTCTTTGTCTGATCGCAGAATAATGTCCGATTCTTTGCTTCACGTGGCAACTGGGGACATGAACAGGATCCATGTTCTCAGGAAAAAAAAAAAAATCTCCCTTCATTGAACGTCACTTATTCTAAATTACTTTCAGAGCAGAATCGTGTTGCCGCAGGTACAAAGCTGGATCCTACTGCGAAATCAATTAGTATTCACATTTTTATTCCATCAGACCGCAGTAAAAAGATGAGAAAGATATAAAGAGGAGATATGACTTCCTCCCGGCTGGTACAATGTCAGGATCATTTATAATATTGAGGAAGGTCTAGCACTTTCAAACAAGAGCGATCTCTCACAGACCTTTTCTTCCACTTTTTTCGCGAGTGATATCTCCTTGACTTTTAAGTAAAAAACAGATTGAGAGGCATCATTGATGCTGCTTGCTGTTCTGCTTGTCTCATTAATAAGGACTAAAGCAGAGCCTAATAGCCTAAACAACGCACAGCGGTGTGCCTCACCACTGCAATTAAGCCCAGGTTTTTTTTTTTCTTTTTTTTTTTTTTTTAATATCCACTGATTAATTTCTTAAATCAAAGTCAGCTTTTTTCCTTGACGTGTATTCAGTTTTAATTTCGCTGAAACCTGACAGAGCCGCCCCGTACTGTTCCGTGCAAACCTTTCAGACAAATTCTAATGAACAGGTGATAATAAATGTAATGGGTTTTTACACTGGGAGTCTAATTTCAGATTATCGCACACCACAGTTGGTGCTCATGACCGTGACAGGTCGGATCCTTCTCTCTGCTTTCTCTGCCTTTTACTGACATGTTTACCCCCTGTCAGATGTTTTGTCTCCAGCCCCTGATGGTCAGCAGGAGACGCACAATAGATTTTTTTTCTTTTTTTCTCTTTTTTTTTTTCTTCTCCCCTCGGCAGAGATGCCAAGGAACAGTAGCTCAGACCTCACAGCAAATCCCTCATGTTTTGCAAGGGCGAGTTATTTCACTTGAAATGTCAGGGAAAGGAGGGTTGGCTGCAACAGTAATTTTGGAGAACAGACGTTTTCAGCCATATTGGCATGAAATAAAAGGTTTAAAAAAAAAAAAAAGCCAGTAATGTTAATTAAGGGCGCTTTCAGTGAGTGATTATTTGGAGTAAAATTGTTCCTAATTAGCATATGAACTCCAGCGTGGTCCACTTTCACACCTGCAAAATGAACCGATATTGGTCAGATTGAAGTTTCATCAATGTTTAACTTCCAGTAGAAAAAAAAGCACCAATTCTGACTCATTATGGAGCGTACTTGCTATTACATCCTCTGTATTTGCCGTTTTGGCAAAATATCTGATTCCAAAATGAGTCACGGCTGCGTCTAGAGAAAAATCCGCAGTGTTTCAGGCAGAGAAGACACACTATTTTCAGGAATGAGGTCATATTATATGAAATTTGATCTAAAGTCCCACAAGGTAGACTATGAAATAATTAGTATCCCCTCATTTGGACCTGACTGCATAGCATGGACCATTCACGGCACTTTCGCTGCTCTCGGCCATGTTGGGAAGGTCAAAATTTATCTCCTCTTGTCAACTTGTGTATCATAAAAATCTTCCAGTTTTCCAGTAGAAATTACGGCGTGAATGTGTGTTCATGCACAATTTTGATGTTTATATTTGGTATTGATAATATTTACCATAGGATGTAAAGGCACAATAAGATTCCATTTATTTTGGAGCCAACATGCACAATAGAAACCTGTGTTGAGCATTAAAAACCTGTGTTTTCCTACCATTACAATATGGCTGCTGTGAAAAAGGTCAATTGTCCAGCATCAGCACTGTTTTTTCCAGTGTTTTTTCCTCCCCCATAGCTCATCTCACCTTCTATTAGGCAGTAATTTAAATTATGGTTCGTTGCTCATCGAACACACTGCTTTTATGCAATAACTCTACATGGGCCAAACAAATAGCTTTTTCTGTGTACTCCATATTATTAATGACGCCGCTGCCGGTAATTGTAGCAGAAATATAATATTCAGCCTAAAGAGCAGCTCAAAATTGCCTCTGTTCCTTTCAAATTACTGCGGCTTTGATTTGATTATTCTCAGCCAAAACATTAATCTAGCTCTGATTGAAGCTTATTGTACAGCCTTGAACCAATTTTTTTTTCCTCCTCCCCCCCCCGTCGCTATACAGTTTAATGCTGCTGCTTTGTTCCTGGAGTGTAATGTAAATTCAGCTGCTTCAGCCTGCTCTGAGTGCGGTTGTGACGCCTTATGTAGGTTAATTCTTCTCCGGCTCGGCCGCGCGATGAGTGATTTTCATTTTTACGAAAGGGAACCATGGTTTTATTATTCATACTCCTACAGAGACTGGAGTTGTGGTGCATTAGAGCTTGACTTCCCACACACACACACACACACACACACACACACACACACACACACCTCCCCCACTCTCAGAACTGTTATTCCCTCTTTCCTAAATTGGAATTAAACTCAACATTTAATGCTGGCCCTAATTGTTTTTTTCTCCCAAGGCTTAACTGGAATGTCACAACATTCTGGTTAAGCCTCATCTATCTTTGGACGTAGTGTGTGTGAGTGTGTGTGTGTGTGTGTGTGTGTGTGGGGATCTGTGGCGTGGCAGCGACGTGCCATTCTATTGGTCGATATCTTTTCGTAGAATCCGCAGTTCGCCGGCTACGGATTCACGAGCTGTTTGATAACCGAAAAAGGTTTTTTTTTCTTCTCCCCCCCCCCCCCGTGGTGGGTCTCCGCGTTCTCTCAACTGGCTCCGAAATTGATCTGAATCGCAAACACAGTTTTTCCACGACGAAGCAGTTGAAAACATGAGGTGATCGGTGTGAAATTGACCTGTGGAAAAGCAGCAGCAGCAGCAGCGTATGGGAGTTTACGTTGTAATGGCTATTGGGGGAATTCAGGCTAAATGGATTCTATTTGGGCCTCTTACTGCAGTATGCGGATCACCTTAATGCCCTTACAATTATTGCCTCATGGCAGTTGCACTTTAAAACAGCAGCCGGATAATCAGCAGCCCAGATAGAATCACAACTTGGGAGCTGTTTCTCGCGGCTCGTTGCTGTGAAGCAGCGTGAGGTCCCATATATCTTTGTGCTGCCGTCATTCTGTTGATCTAATTGGATACCCTCTGTTGCCGACAATGAATCATTGCTGGACCTCTTCTCTCCCCTCAAGTACTTATTTTTATTGAATGCAGGGTTCCCCCCCAAATCAGGTTTTTTTTTTCCCTGCTTTCTTTTATTTATTTTTTTTTTTAAAGCTGTGTCAGTACGGTTGTATCCCAGCAGATGATTACACCACTGCTTTTATGAGTTCTGCCTCTGGAGAGAAAGGCCAGAGAGTTCAGGCCGGTCTGCCCACTCCGCTAATTGACTCCTAATTTGGCAAATGCATTTTAAGGTGGAAGGAGAGAGCCGACCCCTCTTTGAGTCCGTATACGAGGATGACTCCCCCCCCCCCCCGCCCAGTCCTCCCTGCGTTACTATTGTCACTCATCCCTCCTTTGCCCTTGGTGCTTGACCTCTACGAGCAGGAAGAGCTGCTGCAGCACGGGGGAGTTGGAGTAGTAACACATTTAAGGCGGAGGTGACGCATTTTGGCGTGCGGCCCGCTGCGTTTTTTTCTTCTCTGGCTCATCAATGCAGCAAGACTAGATGAAACTATTCGTCAACGGTATTGTTTTTTATGACGAAAACAAGACGAAATCACTGCCCTTTAACCACTGACAGTGACAAAATTATTGCACTTTTTTTTGTCGAAAACCACTTTATTAAATAAAATCTTAATGAAAATGTCTCTTTTTTTGCCACAGACTTTTTACAATTACAATCCATAAAGTGCCTTCACTGGATGTGCATCACTTGTATTTCATGCATGCGTGTGCATGTGTGAGGAGCATCCATCAGTGTTGTCGGCACTAAATGTGTCGACGTCTGTTACTTCATCACAAGAAGCTACTCTCTGGTCAGTGTCTCCAGCAGAAAGTTCATACGGCGAGGTGGTGACGGGGGCGAATTAACAAGAACACTGTTCTGCTGGGATATGCTGTGATTTCCTGAGGGTCATTGAATGCATCTTGGATGCTGTAGCTAGTGTTTAGAGTGGTTTCACTCTGAAAGAAGAAAAAAGGATTATTTTTTACATGAACAGCGGGAAACCCCGCTGCTACTGTTGTAACCTGCTGAGTTACACACTTAAACTTTTAGCCTGTAGGGAGCGTTCAGCTTGGTCCAGTAACTCTGTGGTGTCACTTCAAAACATGTCCGTGTGTCACACTGAACAAAGATTCCTATCAATAATTCCTATTGTTATAGATACCTGGCTAGATAAATTCTGATTAACATAAACCTGCTGTCAAAGACTGAATTTAGGCTAAAATACTTTTTAATTGACTAAAACTGGATTAAAATAGAAGTTGACTAAATATGACTAAAACTACTAAGGGCATTTGACCCAAGACTAAAACTAAATTGAAAAATAGCGGACAAAGGTAACCCTGCTGCCAACGCCTCCAGGAACGAGGCCCTCGCCGAGCCGATCGAAGGCAAAGATTTTTTTTAATTACCCGCCCGCTGCACGCTGCGGGATGTAGAGGCGTAGCGTTGGCCCGCGGTTATCGCTATCGACTCCAGCGTATGATGTTTTTAATGAGCCCGGTGTCTTGATCCCTGATTTGTTTGTTGTTTTTTCCCTCCTCCTTTTGCAGTGGATGGATTCTTTGCTGACTTCCAGGCAGATCTAAGGCTTTCAGGATGTCAAAGGTTTCCAAGGCAGCCAAGGCTGTGAAGAAATTGGATGTGAGCGGCGTCATCAGGGCCATAGTGAGGTCGGGGCAGGCGGCCCCCGGACCCCCGCTGGGCCCCATCCTGGGGCAGGTAAAATCACTTACGATTCCCTTTCTGCTTTCATCTGTTGGCCCTCAAGTAATCAGGAGCGTTAACTTAATTGCCGGAGCAGGGCTTCGTTTTACAAAGCGTCCTCCTGCACACAGCTCTCATTACCTTCCCTTATTTTCTCCCCCCTTTGCCCCTCAGTCACATCTCTGGAACATTATCACCAACACCTTCGTCTTCCTCCTACACGTGTGTGTGTGTGTATTCCTCTCCATTCTTATTCTAGTCGCACAGCTCCATTGTGCAGGTGGTTGCCGCGCGCCGCCTGCAACTATTTTCCCACCGTTTCATTCCATCCACAACACCTGTCCGTATGCATTAGCCTCACTCTTTACCAGCCAGCTGATGAAATGGAATTGCATCTGTGGAGGTTTTGTCATAAATTCTTGTATACTTTCTCCTGCTCCAATTGCTCCACAGAGGCAGCTGTTTTTTATTGCTCAGGGATGCACCACACAACTTTTTTTTTTCCTTTTTTTTCCCCCCCCTCACCCCCGATGCCAATTCCAACTAGAAAAATGTATGCATTGGCTGGCACTAATAAAATAACTCAGCAGTGCTCAAGCACTGGGCAGTGAACAATACGGGGGAGGGGGGAGAGACTCACAAGTCAAGTCTCTAAATGCTTTGCTCAACGAGAGGCTGAAGACAATCTGCCAGCTGTCTACAGCTGGAAACATTATAGAATTAAAAAAAAAAGAGAAGAAGTTGCAGAAGCAATCTAAAGTTTTTTAGTGTCGCCCTTCATATCCGCGCGTGCAGTAGGTGTGGGCTCGTACGATTGATAGACGGGAGGCGATCTGGAATCAATGGACTACTGGAGGAATAAAAAATACCTGAGGCTGAATTATTTTTTTTATCATTAAGAAAATAGGGCTGTTTTCATATATTCAATCCCATGACTGTACATTGTTGAACACAAACTAGTTGCTCATTTTATTATTTCTTAATAAAGATATTTTTATTAAAGGGACATTAAAGTTTCACATGACCCCCTTTCCACAAAATTATCCCACCTCCCCCCAAAATGTTTTCGAAACAATAAAAATGTTAAACATTAATGAAATGTTAAATAAGCATACATCACTAGATATAAAACATTATGACACCCCCCACCCCTCAAAGTGATTTCATCCAAATGCTGTTTTCTAATAGGCCTCATGTCATATTTTAAGTCAGCTCGTAGGTAGCTACGTGGAAGAAACCAATGAAACTAATATGTAGAAGCCAGTAAGTCATTTGTTAGACCACTTGTTCAAAATTAGTCCAAAATCAGCCTCTCTTTTTTAACAGTCTGCTGGCTAAGATCAGACCTAATGATCGTTAACGAGCTCAAACGATGTAAGTTATCACAGCGGCAGAGACTAGAGGGAGGGAGGAGGGAACGGGGGAAAAAAGAGGAGAGAGAGGGGGACGTGGGTCCTCCAAGAAAGATTTTAATAATTTTTCCCTCATTGATTCATTATCCAATTTGCCTTATGTATACATATGAATAAATCTGGAACATTGCTATAACCACTATTATTACTTTTAACAGCATTGTTTAAAACCTTTTGAAAATGCTGAGGACTCAAACCTGCAAGTTGCAAAGGAGTGTTAGGGTAGAAGATAAGGGCAGGTTATTATGGTAGTGTTTTTTTTTTCATGTGCCATCCAGGAATTATTCTTTGAAAATGTCCCTTCAGCCCAGATTGTGGAAAAAATCAATTTCCGCTTTTTAAATATGCTCAAATCATAACTTATGGCGAAATCTGTCCCAACGTGGGCAACAGGTGGCAGATTTGCAGCTACATTTCCATTCCTTCAGTCCTGATTAAAGATCACTCCCCCCCCCCCCCCCCCCCCCCCCCCACACACACACACACACACACACACACACACACCCCTCACACTTCTAAAACAAATCACACAGTGTAATTGTGTCCAGCCTCATGAGGGACAAATAAAGGCTTAGGGGGAAAAAACATCCTCTTGTGCTCTGTGATAAAATCTGGATAATATAAAGTGAAACAAACCATTAATAAAGTGAGCGGGAAAGTGTAAAGGGCGAGAGAGAAAATTACTTCGGCTCTTTGGCCGTTACAGGTTGTGTATCTTCCGAACGACGGCGGGCTCTCGACGCCGATTTAAGCGCGGTTAATTCCCCGCGATCTGAATCATTTCAAGCAGGCCCTGCGAGCTGCAGCCGCATCCGGCTGCTGGTAGGTTAGTCCGTAAGGTTTTTTTTTGTCAGCTGTGGTTTGCTGCCTGCGTTAGCTAGGAAATAATGCATAAGACTAGACTCCGTTGGGACAGTTCACATCAGCAGTAAATACTTCTGGTCAGCCTGGTTTCTGCAACACTGCAGTGGAGGCCAGACCACGACAGAATGAGTGGGTGGTCTTATTTCACAGTTTTAGCACTGAATTTTTACACACCAGCACTGGAAAATGTTAATATAACATAACATATGTAATATACATGACATACAACCTTAATATGAAACCGTGCTTCTTCATCTGAAGGAGAATCTAGTCTTAGAACTGATTACACAAGTGTTATTCTTTTACGTCTGTCTTGTAAAATTTATATTTTGTACCATAAATTCCCAATCTGCTCTCGCTTTAATGGCCGTTCAGCTACTAAAAGTTTGATCGTCCCTCTGCAGAATTGGGCGAAAAGCAGGCCCCGTGTTTCCTCCTCCCCTCCGCACAACAAAAGACCTGGTTAGCCTCTTTAATGGACAGTGCTGATCGGCCTCGGATGCCGCCGCACGCCCGGCGACCAGATCAATCCTCACAGTTAATCCATCTCGGTGACTTAATGACGACACTCAGACAAGAGGGGAGAAAAGTGAACACGGGGAGATATGGGGGGGGGGGGGGGGAGCGCCACCGCGCGTATTTAATGGTTATCAGGAAGAAAACGAATGCTGGTGTCAGAAAGGAATTAAACGTCACCGGGGTCTCGTACGTCTCCCGTCCGACAGCCGCCGTCGCAGCGGCATAATTTCAGCATCCTGTTGAAAATGATGGACTTTTCTGTCACCAGCAGGCCCCGCACAACATAAACTAAAGCATAAAATCCGTTCATTATCGGAAACCTGCTCCGCAGCCAGGCCCCGGTGCTCAAAATTAATGTTGTTTTAAGTCATTTTAAACACATTCCTCTGCCGCTTTGCTCTACTTAATATCATCGCCGCTACCTCTTGTTATTTTTTTTTTCTTGCTTCGCTCTCATCTGGTTTTAAGTTATTCGACCTTTCCGTCCTCTCCAGCTCTGTTTGAGTGACGGTCCCCTCCGTCTCCCCCTCCACTCACTGCATCATTTATGCCTTTATCTCATCTACAGTATGTAGGTGACGCTCGGGTTTTTACCTTCACTGAAACCCGTACGTATCCATAATTGTCACAGAGTCATGGAGTCTGAGAGATATTCAGATAATCTCCACAACCGGCCGAGGAATCCTCGCCTTTTAAAGCTGCTTTTGATCGATATTTTTGAGGCATCACCCTGCAGCTTTTATAGAGTGTCTCTCTTTAACTCATTTACAGCCCCACAACTTCGGTTTTTCACCCTTGTGTCCAGATGCAGCAGGCAGCTGTTTCCCGCAAAAATAAATAAATAAAAAAACATAATCTGCCCGGCTCCCAGACAGCAGATAGACACAGTTATCGACCAGCTGGTGAAAATACCCACATATTCTTCTTAGGAGCCGGTTGCCAAAAAATCACTTAAAAACAGTTTTAATAAAGAATCTTGCTGACACTCAGAACCTTTTTAGATTGAGGTTTAACAGTGACTTTTGAAGGACAGATACAGTACAGTAATGATAGCAACATCCAGACATTAAGAAAAAAAAAAAGAGGAGAATCCACTCTTTAATCTTTTTAATTTTATTCCTGCTCAAAAATGCAGCAGCCAGGATTTTAACCGCTGCCAAGCGAAGAGACTGTAATAACCTAATTTTACTGTCTCTGAACTGTTTATCAGTTAGATGGGTAATTGATTGTAAAGATTCTTCCAGATCACATTTTAGGAGCAACTAAATCTTCCTTCCCCCTCGGCTACCCCGAATTCCCTCTTAGCTGAAGGTAAAATTTAAGTATCTTGCGCAGATTGTCACTCACGCCGGGCCATATAGGTCATCGAGTTCTTTCGCTTTTGGCACATCGGTGGCACGGCCTCCCCCAGGAACGTCTCAATATCAATCAAGTTAAGCCTTTCATAAAAGAACACACTGTACACCTATAATATTTAATGCAAAAACATATTTTGCAGCAAAATCACATTTCTTGACTGACAGGACGTATTTTTAACAGTGAACTCCACCAGTTTAACATTGCTATAGCACCTTTTTGAACATTTGATGGACAAAAAAAAAATATTCTGTCGAGATAAAGGTTCTGGTCATATAATTAGAATATTTCAGCATTTTCATTCAAAAAGTGAAACTTTTGTTTTGTTTGAGACTGACATATTTCAAGTATTTATTTTAAGGGGCGACACGGTGGTGCAGGGGTTAGCGCTGTTGCCTCACAGCAAGAAGGTCTCAGGTTCAAGACCTCCTTGGTCCTGGGTCTGGGACCTTTCTGTGTGGAGTTTGCATGTTCTCCCCGTGTCTGTGTGGGTTTTCACCGGGTACTCCGGCTTCCTCCCACAGTCCAAAAACATGCTGAGGTTAATTGGAGACTCTAAATTGCCCATTGGTGTGAGTGTGTGAGTGAATGGTGTGTGTGCCATCTGGGGTGTATCCCTGCCTCTCGCCGTAACATGCTGGGATTGGCTCCAGCAGACCCCTATGACCCTAATGAGGAATAAGCAGGTATAGAAAATGACTGATGACTATTAATTTTAATATTGATGATTTTTACTGACGACAAATGAGAACCCCAGTTTGAGTATCTTTTTGATCATTTGAAAATTTGTGTGGAATATTGCCACACTCTAATCAACTTATTAACTCAGAACAACAACTGCAAATGCTTTTAAATGGTCTCTCAGTCTAGTTCTGTAGGCTACACCATCATGGGGAAGACAGCTGTCTAAAAAACAACAATTGACGCCTTACACAAGGAGGACAAGACACAAAAGGTCATTGTCAAAGAGGCTGACTGTTCAAAACTCTGCGTCCAAGCACATTAATAGAGAGGGGAAGGAAAAGATGTGGTAGATAAAATTGCACAAGCAATAGGGATAACCGCACCCTGGAGAGGATTTTGAAACAAGACGCATTCAAAAATGTTGGAGAGATTCACAAAGAGTGGATTGCGGCTGAAGTCAGTTCTTCAAGAACCACCAAGCACAGACGTGTGCATGACATGTGGGTTTCAGCTGTCGCGTTCCTTGTGTCAAGCCATTCTTGAATAAGAGACGGTGTCCGAAGCCCCTCGCATGGGCTAAAGGCAAAAAGGACTGGATTGCTGCTGATTGGTCCAAAGTTCTGTTCTCTGATGAAACAAAATTTTGCATGTCCTTTGGAAATCAAAGTCCCAGAGTCTGGAGGAAGAGAGGAGAGGCACAGAATCCATGATGCTTGAGTTGAGCGTGAAGTTTCCAGTCAGAGATGGTTTGGGTTGACATGTCATCTGCTGGTGTTGGTCCACTGTGTTTCCAACGTCAACACAGCAGACCAAGAAGTTTTAGAGCACTTCATGCTCCCTGCTGCTGACCAACTTTATGGAGAGGCAGATTTACTTTTCCAACAGGACTTCTACCACTGCCTGGTTCAAGGACCATGGTATCATTATTCTTAATTGGTCAGCAAACTCGCCTGATCTTAACCCCATAGAAAATCTATGGGATTTTGTCAAAAGGAAGATGTGATTCACCAGTTCCACCTGAGCATTGTCAAAGACTGTTGGACTGCCAAGTTGCATTTCTGCAGTAATTCAGGCGAAAGGAATGCCAACTACTCTGTTGGCCAACATTTCTAGAAATCTTTTTTTTTTTGGATCAGTCTTAAATAATATTCAAATTTTCTGAAATACTGAATTTGGGATTTGCGTTAGTTGTCAGTTATAATTCTCAAAATAATCAAAGAAGCAAACATTTGAAATATATCAGCCTGTGCATAATGAATGATTATATTATACAAGTTTCACTTTTTAAATGGAATTATTGAAATAAATCAACTTTTCATGATATTCTATGACTGTATAACGCTGGTCCCCACAATACCGTTTGCTCATAGCTACGGTGGTGTTGTATTGATGTAGCCTTGAGCATTCTAGCCTTGAAGCGGAGATGAAGAACTAACTCCAAAACTGCACTTTTTTTCCCATTTTCCAACTTGTAGTTATCATCCCCAACTGATCACCAGTCATCAAGGCAATTCATCAAAACTTACGCATCTCGCTCTGCAGCCACTCTGCAGTCTTTAACATTTCGTATATCTTCTTTTTTTATTTTCTTTGTTTCTATTTGTTTTTTTTCCTTATGATCTTGTGGTGCAATTTAAAAAGAAGTGCAGCTCTTTGTAGCAGCTCAAAGTGATGTCTTTTGTAATGCGTTGAAGGTTGCATGTTCTGCAAAACGGATGGTCCAAAGCTATTCAGACGATATGAGAAGCAGCAATTCCGTACATGTGAAAAGCTGGAACCAGCAAATGTTCGGGTTTGAGAAATACCATTTTTTTTCACATTTTATCAAAAACAGTTGGCAGAGTTATCAATCAGCTAAGTATTTGTTCATCTAATGGTTTCAACCCCTGTTCTTTATACCATTGTTGCATCATTTGATCTGCGCTATTGCATAGCGTTGTCACATGGCAACACCATGCAAATTGTGTTCTATAGAGCTCTTTCTAATTTTGGCCCAGAATGCACCGCGATAATCGGGTTTGCTGCAACAAATGTACCCTGGCAGTTCAAAAGAAGCCGTATTTCCTGGTCATGTGATGTGATTATAAACTAAATAATAAAACGGAGATTTTATATTACTGCTTTTTTGTAATATCGAGTCAAAGTAATTGTTTCCATGTAGCAACTCTATGCAGTAGAGGGTTAATATGCATGTCTCCAGTATTGCAACGTGCATCATAAGAGCTTAAAAGGCTTTTGCATCATTTCTTTCTCAAAAAATCCACTTTGAAGTTCACTCCAAAAGCTGCGGCGCTGACAGTTTGTGCTACGATGAGCGATTTCGACATCTGTCTGTTAAATATGGCGCTCTCTCACCGACTAGGCGCGTGCTGTAGCTGTCGGGGGGGTAATGAGCTGAGATGGATTGTAACCAAGCAAACCAAAGCAATATGTTCATCCAGAGGTGCTCCTCGCGAGCCGCTTGGCATGTCGACATCGTCGGAGTCGCGCGCCTCCGACTCCCCCGCGCTTTGTCAATCTCACGCCGTGTGAAGCGAGCGGTAAATAAACGCGGCCTCGTCCCTTTAATCTCAGCCAGCCCCCCCCTTCTCTCTGTTTTTCCCCTCACCTCTGACTAACCACGCTTGGAAAAAAAAGGGGGGGGATGAGTTCACAGCGTTCAGAGGCTGCCTGTCAGCTGCAGGGCAAATTTAAACAAACGAGAGAAATTAAAGAAGCAACAGGAGACGGAGAAAATAGGGAAAATGACAGCTTTTGGTACAGGAAAATAATTACAGGCTAGAGTGAAATTAGAACATGCAAATGGAGGTAGCGATTTGCCAAGCCAGCTGCCTATGCAGTCACTGTTTTTAGTATAATAGAAATATGAGAAATCGTACAACAGGGATCCGGATGTGAAATGTAGAGGAGGAGATGAAAGGAATAGGGTAGGCGGGAGGGGGAGGCCGTCCACCGACGCTTGGTTATTCCCTCCGTGGTTTTCCCCTCTCTGAGCCACAGAGAGAGATATTCCCCACAGAAACTTTTAAATGAAATTCTTTTATGTGGCTGAGTGTGTACATTAGTCCTAATACACCCTGTAAATATAGCCTGTAAATCAAGCATAAAGCAGTGAGAATAAGCTCTCACATTTTGACAAATAGCCTCAATTTCAATTAATAGGGCCATTAAAGCTGCAAAGGAGAGGCCAACGGGTGCATTCAGAGCCGCCTGTGAGCGGGGGAAGGCAGCTCACTCCGAGACGCATCACGCACACTCGCCGCGACTCTTGACACCGCGTAACCCATCCGATCAAGACCCCTCTCTCCCTGTCAGCATCAGAGGCGGACAACACAAACGGCACGCTCAGGGATTACCGCCAGAGGATCCGAGCTGATTGGGCCGCCGGCGTAATTGTGATAAACGACGGCCTTTCGTCAGGCCGCCACTCTGTGAAGCGAAGAGCTGGCTTTTTTTTAATATATATATTTTTTCTGGCTTGAATATGCGTTGGAGGCTGGGTGAGGGAGGAGGGGACTGCATCAGGAAAAACATGCAATTTTCTCCGACTGCAGAACGGGGGCTGATTGACTTTAATGCAGGGGAGGGGTTTTGCGAGTATGATTATTTGTCCCTATGGCCTCTTGGCCTTGAATAATTTGCACCGAATCCACCTGCTTTTTTAGTTTTTGTTTTTTTTTCTCCTGCTGTTCATGTGGGTGATAGGCTGCCAATAACACATATAATAGCCAACAAACCGTCAACACCGGGCAGGTATGTAACACTTTATTAGCTTGCACTCTGTCCTGGAGGTGGGGCTCAACACAGCTGCAGAATAACTCCTCGGTACATGGGGCGAATGTCCAGGTTTCACATGGTAACGTGTGTGATCCCAGAGGCTGGAGGCTCGGTGGGGAAACGAGGCACTTGACTCTACTGTTCCTCTACATCTACTGCTCGAACCTAGAATCCCATAACGCCCACAGCTTAATGGTTTTTGTGGATGAAAGTCTTCATTCAAATAGTCACTCCTGTAGTGGCTGATATTGTAATAACAGATAATGTAATAAATTTGTCCTCTTTAAAACATTATAGATAAATAACGTAGTAAAAGTCCTGATGTGATAAGGTCATCCGTTTTTGTATAATTATAATGTAATAACTTATTATGGTATTGACTCACTTATTACATTTGCAAAATATTTGTTTTCTTCACCAATAACTTGATAAGCAGCTAATAATGTAATATGTTATTGCATGCAAATTATTAGTTATTACATATCAGAGCTGCTGCAAATCTTCCTATTCATTATCATTACTCATCTTCATGATGAAGATGATGTACTGCACTTTTCCCAGTGACCATTGAAGCCTGTTTTGCATGCTTTAATCATCCCTGTAGCGGCTGATAATATAATAACCGCAGATAACGTAATAAATTTGGCCTGTTTAAAATGTAATAGGTCAATAACAAAATTGGTCAATAACATAAAAAAGTCATGAACTTTTAAGGTAATTACTTTTTTGCCAATAGTCTTATAACTTATGTTATTGACTCAATTATTACATTTGCAAAAAAATGTTTCTTCCTCAGGCCAATAATCAGTCCCTCCAGTTTTTCAAGATTTTGAAAATTGTGAAATCCTAGTGGGACTGAATAATTTAATAACCAAAAGTTATTGGTTAATAATCATTTTTAATAAATACCGTTAATAATACTGTAATAACTAGAAGGTAGTGCATTATAATACAGTAATAGCCAAAAATCATTACATTATAATCATGTAATAACCAAAAGTTCTTACATTATAATTTTTTATCTCATTTCATTTATTCAGTTATTAGACGATTATTACGTTATTGTCGTATTAGATTTTAAAGAGAGCAAATTTATTACGTTATCATCCGTTGTGTTATCAGCTTCTACAATTCTTCCTATTCATTATCATTATTCATCTTCATGATGAAGATGATGCACTTTGCACAGTGACCATTGAAGCCTATTTTGCTTTGATTCCTCCTGTAGTGGCTGGTAACATAATAACAGCCAATAACGTAATGAATTTGGCCTCTTTAAAATGTAATAGGCCACTAACATCATTATTGGCCAATAACATAATTATTGGCCAATAAAGTTATAAGTCCTGAACTGATGAAGTAATTGCTTCACAATAATATAATAACTTATTATGTTATCAGCTCAGTTATTACGTTTGCAAAAAAATGTTTTCTTCACCAGGGCAATAATTAATAAATTACTACTTATGTTATCGTTTCATCACTTTTATTACGTTATCGGACAGTTCTCAGTCATTATTGTTTTATTAGCTGCTACAATTCCTCCATTCATTAAGATCATTAGAAGATCCCCTTAAAGGGTCTGTATCATAAATGTGAGATTTGTATGAATATATGTATATTGACTATATATGATATATAATACAGCCTGTATTCAGAAACTGTGCCTTTAAATAAGCAGTCAGGACTTCTGTGAAGTTGTGATGTCACACCTTGTGCAGACCGCCAGCTCCACATTCATCGCGATTCAAACGAGCCAATCAGAGGAGAGGCTCATTATTATTAACGAGACAGTCACAGAACGACCTGTTCCTTCAAGAGCTCCAGAGAGAGGAGGAGATGTAAAATTATATTGAGATGGTTTTTGGTTCTTAAAACCAGAAATATATCCTGTTGGACATATTAAACCTTCAAATAAAACCCTGAAATATGGGACCTTTTTTAATGATCCACTTTTAGCATCAGATTCCCACTGTGTTTTCTTGGACAGTGTTTCTCTGTTCAGCAGCAGTGGAAGTATAATAAAACCTCAGACAAAAAGGGACTAACGCTGAAAGATATATACTCAATTCGACCAATATGGTCGAAGTTTCAGGTAAACCTTTAAATACGCTTTTGCACTGGAGGAGGCTGCAAAACAGCTGAAAAATGCATCACATAATGTTTAATTTCAGTTGATATTGAAAAGTTCTGAGCTATTATTTTAATAAAGACCATAATACATTTTGTGACATCACAACAGGAGTCGTTTCTATGTGTTTTCAGCAACATTACAGGAGGCCAGACCACAGAATTGAGTTGGTGGACTTATTTTACAGTCTGTGTGTTAACAGGAAAACCAGAGAGCTCAATATTTACACACACAGCACTGAAAATGTGTTTTTTTTTTTTTTTCATTATAGGGCCCCTTTGAATCAAATAAATTATCTGTCATTTCAGAAGCAGTTTGGCGTGTGGCCGATCACGAGGCTCATGAGTCTGCAGGTTTTCACTCCAAACTTACACCGCAGTGACTGATTCCTCTGATTATCATTTTCTGCCAGACAAATAACTGATATCAGCCAATGTTGCCTTTGGCTGGAATGATTATATAGAATGAAAAGGTTTTCCACTGCCCTGAAATATCGGTGAAGTGTTGAAGTGTGTGGGTTTTATTGTCGGATGGCTTTTGAATCATAGTTCTTGGTACTGAAAGAACAGAAAAATCCTCTCTCCTCTACCTTTTCTTATAAAAACCTTTCTTGTTTTTTTTTTTCCCCAAGTTCCCTGTGAAGTGACAGAGAAGGTGTACGCTAAAGGTCATCCTTGGTGTTCCTGTATCTAATATCAGGAGAATCAAACGCTCTGAACTCAAATTGCAAACACCTATATATTGTTCGAGCAAGAAATCAGAGCTCACGCTTACAACCTCAAAGAAGGACTCAACAGATACGTGGCAGTTAGAGCAGGTTGTGCCAAGATTTAACAAGGGAATTAACACGAATAGACTTCAAAATACATTTCTGGAGTAGTGTTTTTTTTTTTTTTTTTTTGTTTTTTTACTAGGAAATATGTGTTCAAGTGTCCAATTCGAAAAAATACACATCCACAAATCACATCAATGCATTCAGAGTTATCCATTGCACAAGAATGTGCAGAAAGCAGAGCTCGCCGAACGTATTTCCACAGCGCTGCGTTTATCCATGTCACTGGTATCCACACGGCTTGTCTGACTTTTGGGAAAGTGTGTGTGTCAGTGAAACTCTCTAGAGTTCATGGGAGATGAAAGAGGGTCCTAAGGGTGTCTCGGTGGGCTCCAGGGTGACGCGGGGCAGAACATGGCTTTGGGAGTGTGACAGTGTGTGATAGTGAGTGGGCGGGGCTTTGCCCTGAGCCTGACCCTCGCCCTGATCCGAACTCGGCAAGGCGGGTTCCGCCTGTTCCGCCGCTGCTGCCACCCCCGCTGCCCCCCCCCGCTCCTCCGCCGCCGTGCTCCTGCCTGCGCCTCTCCCAGGCTGAGCTCAGCTTCACGGCCAGGGCCAGCAGGTTCTTCCCCAGGAACACGGTGGAGACCCGGGGGTCCCGGTACCACACCATGCCCGTGCCCCTCAGGGCCAGGGTGAAGACGTTGATGGTGACCAGGCTGAGCCACGGGTACAGAGCCTCCTTCCGCGGCCCCCGCTGGCCCGGCAGGCCCGTGGCGCCCAGCTCCGTGAGGGCCACGCACGGCAGCAGCAGCAGGAGGGCGTAGCAGTAGAAGAACACCAGGCCCTCGGCCCAGATGGGCAACCTCTGCTCAGCGGGGCTGCCGCCGCCGCCTCCCTGCGCCTCCCACAGCCCCGCCTGCAGGTCCAGCACGTCTAGCAGGTCCACCACCACCCACAGGAGCCGGCCACGCACCTCCTGCTTCCGGCGCTGCGGCGTCATGTGGTCGGCGCCCGTCAGGATCAGGAACAGCGAGGGGAGGCAGATGGAGAGCAGCAGGGTGAGCGTCTTTCGCGCCAGCGGGTCGGGCGGCCGGCGCTCCTGCCGGTAGTTGTGGCACACGAAGAAGAGCTTGAGCTGCAGCAGGGACAGGAAGAGGAACCAGAGGGCGTTGGCGAAGCCGCGGCGAGGCGAGCGCGCCTCCGACACCACGCCGGCCGACACGAAGCGCAGCGCCAGCAGGAAGCCCACGTCGCCCAGCAGCACCGCCGCACACTGCCACACGTTGGGGCCGGGGACACCACGAGCCCCCAGCATGCTCTGCTCCAGCAGGTAGAGGTCCACCACCGCCATCGTGCTCACCGTGACCAGGGTTGATACGCACACCTGGGGCGTGGGCACCATGCCTGCAACACACACACACACAGTGAGAAACCTGCTGCATCCACAGAATTCAGACTCCCTACAGAACAAACCAACGTTTGCAGGCTAAGACCATGTTTTCTCTTTTTTTTTTCAGCATTAATTCGAAACCAAATGTAAAATAGTGTGACGCTTGTTGCTATGGGTAAAGGCATCGCCTGCCTAGTAAGCAGAGAGCGACCTTCATCTTTCGCCAGTTACATCTCCCATGTCTGCTCAAGCTGAGCAACCTGTTAAATCAGGGGTTTTTTTCACCCTGTGAATTAAATGGTCTTCATTTTCCATAAAAAGGTCCTGATATCGCTCCTTTCCAATACTGAGATGTTCCCAAGGTCTCTGCTGTTAATCTTTTTTTCTCCCCCCCCCCCCCAATTTATTGTTATGTTTCTGTTCTTTTTTTGTGTACTCACCTTATCCATTATTAATTAATTGCGCGGAGGCGCAGCTAGGTACACTGTCAAAAGCCTTTTCTTTGCCTTCTATAATCTGCCGTGTTTATTCTCATGCTGTGCTGCAGTCTTTAATCATCGCAAATTCCCCCCTCTCATTTTCGGATGAATATTGATAACTTGCTATTTATTGAGAGATGTGTTTCTTTGTCTGTGCATGTCTGGGGCGAGTGCAGGCAGGCAATGCTAATTTTGTTGCGGCTCATATCTCAGCGATGGACAGTATAAACCTCGGTATTGATCCCCCCCGCGCGTGAGAAATGATCATTGAGTTTACAGTGCCATCTAACCGACGTCTCTTTATCGTATTTGGCTGAAAAGCACCTCCACAGACCAGCGGACCGTCTGTCGGCACCCACCTGGGGGGGAGGAGGAGAATGGGGTTAGACCGGAGAGATGATATTCTAATAATAAATCATTACCAGGCTCGGATGTGACCTAATGGCAACATTTGAGTTGGATCGAGCGAAGGATTTGTCCGCGCGATTGAAAAGTCCGCCTGTGAAGACTGTGTATTGATATGTTGCCGATGGAAGACACATCACTTCCCTTTGCTGTGAGATTAACAGGAGCTCTGCCATCTCCCCTGTGCTGTCTGAATCATTGAAGAAGGCTGAGGAACTCCACTGTGTTTTTTTTTTAAAAAGGGGGGAAAAAAGAGGGGGATTTAGATTGCGTGTGAGAGAGAGCGAGAGAATTAGCACAATAAGACTCCAAGTGAAAGATGAATAGGCCTCTTGGCTTTGTGCATGCTCAATATAGTGTTACTACATGATGGTAATAGTTCATAAATAAGCTCAAGGGAAGAGGAGGTGAAAGTGATGGAGGGGGGGGAAGACTCACAATGCAGATACAAAGTGACTTCCACCCACTTCCACACGAAGACGCGCGGCCCGGATGAATCCAAACGTATTCATCACCGCGGGTATTGAAATATCACAGACATTAGGGTTTGTTCTTGAGCAGATGAATCAAAGAGATGAGGGAACAGGAAAACCATCTCGGCTGATTAATCGGCTCAGAGGCACGGTGGGAGGACGGGGGATCACGCCGGCGTTTGGTGAGATCTGATTGTGCCGCGAAGCCTCCTTTTGTCTCGCCTGCATACCGCAACTTTATTATCCCTCGGAAAAAAATCCAATGAATTCCGCCGAGCATGCGAGATGGAGAGGATATGGGAATTTCAATTTGTCTTCCCCACTAACGAAACCCACCCACACCCCGATCCGTGGGCTAGATTTGGAGAAGTTCGTGGCTTCTTTATTTCGAGGCCTAATTCCACCCACGCTTTTAGATTTCCAACCCTGGAAGTCTCCCCCCCACCCCGTCAGTTCCTGTTTGTGTTTTGACTCCCTGTCAACACAAACCTAATTTATTTAGCCGGGGCTGAGGGACCCGGGACAACGGCCCCGCCGTGTCCACTCAGCTCATCAGTAATGATGACCAAATCCATCATCCCCCTGTCTGGCAGAGTGACACTGCTGTTGACAAGGTGAGGCAATCTATTTGGCTGTAAAGCATGAGTAATGGCATGTAATAGTGTGCAGGTGAAATATGAGTTTCCATCCGATGTGTGTTCCCTCTTTCATCGCTTGAGAAATCCATTTTCTTTTTTGTTTCAGCATTTAGTTTCAGAGCCATGTGCACCAGTAAGTAATCATCCTAAAAAAAAAAAAAAAGAAAGGAAAAAAAGAAAAAAACACACAAATCTCTCCTACTGACAGAGATAACGGATTAAAAGGCGGGCGAGGTTAAAGCCCCTTGCGTTTGTTTTCTAGAATATACGGGATAATTGATTTCCAGGTGGGCAGGGAGCATTCGTTCGTCTCCACATTCCAGCGGAAGGACCTCGCCTCTAAACAGGAACCTTCACAAGTTTATCACAGGTGGCACGAAGGGGGCAGCAGGATAACATCTGCGCCTTTAGGTGCCAACCGGAGTCATTAATAGAGAAGCAGGCACGTGGCAAATCCCCGGTAATGCGTTTCAGAATAAATCCTCTGCGGACCTAAATCCACAAGACTCAAACATCTGTTGATATCGTTTCAGGTAGCATCCCCTCTTGTTGTTCTTGTTTTTTTTTCTTCCCCCTGCTACTCTTGAAATGTTATCAGCTGCCCAGCATGCAGTGCTGTTGTGCGACGTCTCGTGCATCTAATTTAACAATCTCCTCTATATAAAACCCCGCACTTCCCCGCAACACCTGTCTCATAACCTGCCGCCTTATTAGCGGCGGGGGGTTATTTAAAAAAAAACCCGAACATGGCTACTTGGCAGTAAAAAGTGCAAAGTGAAGCTTTTTAGTTACCCGAACCATTCGTCTTGCGCTTGATCCTCCTGGATTGATTTACAGTAACTGGTGATGTTTTGCCCCCTTTTTTTTCTTCTTCTTCCTCTTCCTCCAAGTAGAAGCGCTGTGATTTCCTCTCCTCCCTCCTCCCCCCCTTTTTTTCCCAATAAAGTATCTTTTATTATCGCTGATAAGGGGGTCGGAGCTCCACGTTTTTTTTTTTTAAAGTCTTATTGTTCCAGTCCGGGCGTTTGCGCACATGAGCGGGTTATTGTCCAGGCTGCGCGAGAGGGAAGTCATCGCCGAGTTTTTGTAGGGGGAAAAAAAAGGGTTCATACTTATCAAGATTTGCTGGTGCAGATCTGGGCATCGTGGCAGCAAAACGCTGTCACGAGACAACCCCAACACCCCCCCCCCCCCCCTCTTTCCTCTCCTCTTCTGTTTTTTCGGCTGGTACCGGTGCGCGGATCCGGATCTTGCTGTCACCTCCCGCAGTGTCTGGGTCTCTCGTCGCGGGGCAGAGCCGCTCGCTGCCCGGCAGCAGCAGCAGCAGCCGCCGGCAAGTCGGTTCAGAAGTGGAGGGGGAAGAGGAGAGGAGGATGGTGGTGGTGGAGGTGGGGATGATGAAGCCGACGCGGAGGAATGCTTTTAAGTGGAGACCGCAGACCAAGAAGGAGAAGATGGCTCGTGAGAGGAGGAGAGAGCCGTGCAGCACCGAGAGAGGACCGAGGGGAAACTCTCTGCTCATAGTTGTGCTGTTAATTTGTAAGCAGGTTACGTGCTCCAGCTCAGACCTCCCACCCTCCTCGGTTCCTCCTCCTCCTCCTCCTCCTCCTCCTCTTGCTGCTGCTGCTCCTCCATCACCAGCTGTGGAAGATGCATATTTGAGAGCGCCCAGTTTACAGTATCCTGCCGATGCACTTCGCAGGAGATGGGAGTTGGGTTGCATTGTTTTTCTGCAGCTCGGATTAAGGGCGAGAGGAGGAACTGGAGCAAAAGACGCAGCCTGTAGACACATTCTAACTTTAATTAGTCCTCCTTCTGTCTGCGCACTGTCTCAGTCACACAAGGAAATCAGCATGAACTCATTACAGCAGGCTTACTGCTAAACACAAGGACCGGGGGGGGGAATTTCTGAGACCCATCAAAATGAATGTTTTTGTTTTTTTTGTATGTGTGGAGATAGTTGACCAGATTATTTGACTATTTGATTAGTTGACCACATGCATTTTTTTTTTTTCCCCATCCATGAGTTTCATAGTGTCACCTTGTCCCCAAGGTCCCGCTCCTTCAAGTGTATCTGTAGGCATCTTTTTAGCAAAGGCTCGCCTCGCTTTCCCCTTTCTCCGCTGTTAGCGCGCCGGGTTCGCTTCAGACTGAGAGGTTTAATCAGACTGGTGAGAAAAGGGATGAAGAGTCATCTTTCTTGTCAGATTCGGCTTTGCGCTCCGCTGGCTTCCAAGAGAAGAGAGATTTTCCATTTTCCCCACTTCAGCGTGTGGAGCTTCTTTTTTTTTTTCTCCTCTTGTTCTTCTTCACTTCTCTCCCCATGTTTATCCCATTCTCTCTTCCATACCGCTTCTATCTATCTATTTTTTTTTTCCTTTGGTTCCCCAGTGGGTGTGGTTGAAGGTCACTCTGCACACTGGCTCAATTTCATGATGAAGGGGGGGGGACGCCAGGACCGGAGCGAGGGGCATCCAGGCGGCAGGCTGCCCATGCTATTGTGCAGTCATCACTTTTTCTTTTTTTTGCTCCAGACATGATTGGGGGGAAGTTTGAAAGGACACGTGGGGTTACACACCATGGCCGGGGCTGACCTCCACAGGCGCGACAAACATGGCGGATTCAACCACTTTGCGTTCCTTCCTCCTCTTGTTTCCCGCTCAGCGTGTCATCTCTGAGTCCGCGGCTTGATTTAAACGACACCCGTCATCCCTCAGACAAGCTTTATTAAAACGCTGCTATCTGTGCTGGTTGTTGTTGTTGTTGTTTGTTGACTGCTACAGCTCTCTTTGTCTGTCCTCCACTTATCAGTGTGTGGTGTGATGTTGCCATCAGTCATCTTCCAGCATGGAGCCTCAGCCGCCTGCAGTTCAGGCCACTGTGTTTCTGCTGCAGCCTCCACACGTGATTAATCATGTGAAGTGGCATAAAGCACAACACTATCAAGACGGTGAGGCGACCCAACGAAGCTGAAAATGTAATGTTTTGTCCTGATAATGGCTGTCGATCAATTCAAAATATTTAATCTTGATTAAATGCATGGCTCTCTGTGGTTAATCGTTATCATTTTTTTTACACCTCTAATTAAAAGAACACATTTTAGAATCAATACCGAACAAAGACTAGGAGATTATCAGAAACCTTCAAAGGTGCAGCATTTTTTTTCTTTTTTTTTTTTTTTTTTTTTTTGGAATATGCTCAAATCAAAACTTATGTCCAAATCAGGCTCAACAGGCGACACATGGCACTGGCAGATACGATTTGTTACTTCAGGACTGATTAAAGATCACTCCCCGGATCCCTCGCGCTTCTGAAGCAAATTGCACGAAAAGCTGATTGAAACAAAAGCTAATTGTGTCCAACCTCGCATAGGGAAAAATAAAGGCTCACAAAAGCCTCCCCCTGTGCTCTGGGGAAAATGAAACGCACCGTAAAGTGAGCGGGAGACGGTGGAAAGGGAGGATAAGGGAGAAAATTCCTCCCGCTCTTTGGTCATCAAAGGGGTTTTGATATCTTGGATATGGTGGCAGCATTCGATTGTTGGACTCGATCCTCGCTCTTTCACTGAAACCCTCAGATCACCCGCCACAACGTTAACTGGCCTGTGGGCTGTAGCCACATCCAACTCTAACAAACTATCAATCCTGGTTTGCTGCTGGTTGGGGGTTTATGAGGTTCCCTGCATTGACATTAACCATGAGCTTCTCTAGCAAACTGTATTTAAGACTTAGATGTTCTCCAGTGAAGGAGTGAAAAGGGGTTTTCAATGCTTTGGTGCAAACCAACAGCAGTTGGTGAGCACCAAACAGTTCATTTGAACCGAAGGTGCTTAGTTTGGTTCATTTTCATTGATGTGAAAGCATCAGTCGCACTCGACACCTCCAAAAAGCGGTGGTTTCGGTCAGCTTGACTCTGCACCAAATGACAAACTTGGTGTGGTCCCCATGGTGAGAATGTGAACTTGGCTCCAAACGAGGGGCTGTGAATTATTTCATCGCTACCTTGTGGGTCTTTGGAACAATGTTCGTCCCATATGAGCTCATTCGTCTCCTCTGGCTAAAATGATGTTGTATGCATCTTCGGCGACTCTAGTTCATCCACAGATTATTGTCCAGACACACCTAGGACTCATATTAGAACTGGATATTTTTCCCAAAACAGCCAATAAAGAAGATGTAATACACAAAGATAAGAGCAAGTAACAATGTGCGAACATGTCACTCCATAGTGAGTCAGAATTGGCGCTTATTTCCATCCAAAGATCAGTATTGGTAAAACGTCAATCAGACACATTTTGGTTCATTTGCAGGAGTGAAGGTGGATCACACTGGAGTCGATATACTAATTGGTAAAAAAAAAAAAAAAAATTGATTGCCGGATATAAATCAAATTTGTGGCGTGAAACCGCCCTAATTCTCTGGTGTTTCTGTGAAATAAGACCACCCACTCAACCTGTTGTAGTCCGACATGGAAATGGCTCTGGTTGTGATGTCACAATTCAATTCAATTTCAATTCAGTTTTATTTATAAAGCCCCAAATAACAGATTCACCCTAATTACAGCTTGTACAACACATCTCCTGTCCTTAGACCCTCACATTGTACAAGGACACCCCCCCCCCCCCCCCCCCCAAAAAAAAAAAGCGTTTGGTAAGGGGGTGGGGTGAGAGTGTGTTTGTGCATTAAACTGCATTGCTGCTACAGTTAGGTGCTTTTGCACCATAAAAGCATGCAAACCTGTATAAATAGACCATGAAATTGCAAATATTAAACCGGAAAAATCACAAAATACAGCCTTTTTTAATGCCGCACGGCTTAACTACAACTGAGGCGAGGGGTCATCATAACAGAACCCATGTTAATGGCATCAATAAACGAGCGTCGTTAAAACAAATTTGCGTTAAATGTTATTGTGATAGCGTTAACGTTTGACAGCCTGAGTCGTGATGCATATATTCATGTTGTTCCACCCTCTCCCGTTGGCTCTCGCCGTGGACTGAAACAGGAAACCTGTGCCAGGTACAAACGGAAAATGTGAAGGCTGTATCTATTTTAAGCAAAAGACCCAAACAGCTGCGGGTATTGTGTGCCGAGAAGTTTAGTCTCGTTGTGGTCATTGTAAAGACGAGTCCTTGAATTTGCTTCGCTCAGTCAGCGCCGCCCGATCGAGCATCACCTGAATACCGGCCTCTGCGCCGTTTCACCGGCGAACTGGTGAAAATCGCTCTTCATTTTACACTTTTAAAACTAATCCACCAGTTCCTCAGTGGAAAATCAAGTCAAATTCACTTCCAGCGTGAACTCAATTTTATTCCGTGCTTGTTTTGCCGTGTGCGGCGACGGCCTCGGCGGGCGAGACCTTAACTGACCCCGCTGCTCAGCTCCCCGGCGGCGGGGCACCTCTCTGTTTTCCGCCGCATTTGCAGGCGCTGGCGAGCTGCAGACGAAGGGGGCTTCGACATGAAACCTAATCAGCTGTGCGATGCCACAATGAGACAGAATGTGATAAAATGCCAACACCAGAGCAGATTAAATGAACAAGGTAATGAAGGTAATGAATGGGAGTGTTTCACACTGAAGACTTTAATTAACCTCGCCTCCCAAAAGCCTCTCTGCACTGTAACGCCTCGGCCGCCGCATCGCAGACCCTCCTCCTCTGTGCCCGCCGCCCGCGGCAATTTATTCCTGCCTCCTGCCCCGAGGCCTTATCCCTGCATCCATGTCCTTTATCTCCATGTTTGCCACGCTTCTATAAGCACAGTTGCTTCTCTTCACCTGTGCTCCTTCCTCCTCCTCCTCCTGTTATTTTCCCTTTCTCTCTCTCCTGCATTTCATTTCTTTTTCCTCTCGGACGCCAAAAGGGTACCAGCGACCCCCACGCAGCGAACAATTCCTCGACGTCAGCAGTCTTTGAGCAGCTTGGTATGCGCACACATCCCAGTCGTCAACCGGTGGTTTTTGACAGATTGAAATGAGGCCGAGGTATTCATACATAAACATATGCGCGCGCTCGCCCATATTCATGAGGACCTCCCGCGGCCTTCACTTTTACGCCTCCGCCGTCGTTTCACCTCGATCAAACAAACCTCCTTCTCATTGTTTAAATATTGACCGCAATCGCCGGCCGTATTCCGACAACTTTAATACACCTCAGCCCGCTGTCTCCTTCCTCATTCTCATCGCTCCTCTCCCATCAAGCTTCCACACATGCACGTAACGCACACACAATCTTGTTAAAAAGAGTTAGTGAAGCTGAAAGGCCAATCACATTAACACGGACGGAATGTCAAAAAAAAAAAAAGGGGGGGGGGACTGTAGAGAATATGGTGGAAGGGTCAAATTAAATGGACACTTCTCAGATTTTAATTGCTAGTGCCTAATTGCTCCTATAATTATGAGTAATAAGACTCCGCCGTGCTGATCTCAAATGGATCATACAGCAATTACTCACCACTGTCGCTGCTGTGTTGTGTGTGTGTGTGTGTTTTTTTTTCTGGACGGCGAGAAATATCTTCGTAGATTAGCGCTTAATCCCAATGCCCAGGATCTCCGAAGCCTTTGAAGATGTGCGGCTGAATGTCCTCGTCTGCGGCCGGCGCGCGGAAAAAGGCCCCCGTCGCCTCGGGTGATGGGCCGCGGCCATTTTGTACTGGAGAGCGTCCCCGGCTCTAATCAGTCATGGTGCAGGCGGGAGAGAGAGAGAGAGGATTTATTCGGGCGGCTCGCACTCCACGATGATTAGATGGTCAGATCCAATGAGCGGGGTTAGCCATTTTGGCCGGGGCCATGCACGTCGCCGCTCTCTCCGCTCCGTGGCGAAAGCCATGGGAAGCTGGATAGGAGACGACCTTAAACCTTTTTTTTTTTTTTTTTACGGCACGCCCAGCCCTCCACCACCACATTTAAAGACTCTGTTTATAATCACCAACGTGGTCCAATTACTCTAATTACTCCAGTTAAAAGATTATATAGCCAGAGGCCAAAATAAAACTCCCATCTCCAGGGGTTAAGATGCCTGGACTCATTAAAGTATGATTACCTGTCTCAGGAGCATATTTTTGTTTGTGTGCAGAGCGTAGGGCAAACTGCCCCCAAGTGGGCCGTGGCGCTCCTCCGCTGGGCCGCAGCCTTGTCTTATTTGCCACTCTTTAGCCTTTTCGCTCATTGTTTGCCCAAGCTCCGATTAGCAGGAGAAGGGCCGCCTGCTCGGGGAGGCCTCCCGTTGAAGTCTCCGCATCCGTCTGTTCTCCGGCACCGTCGCTCCTCCGTCTGCATAAATGTCTGGCCGTACGTGCTTAAGCACATTTTAGAAGCATCAGGCTTTATCTGCGGCCGGTCAGGGAGGCCCTTTCATGGCATTGTGTGGCATGAAAAGGACAGTCTAGAGTCGGTGGGAGAGATCATTATCCAGCAAGAAGGGAAGGAGCCGGGGGGGCGGGAGGAGGCGAGTGTCTGAGGCAGAGCCCGGGGGTTTTTTGCTTTCTCTTTACCCAACATCACAGCCCTTATATTAATCCATATTTAATTAGACTTTCCTTCAGTGCTCCCTCCCCACTTGTTTATCCTCGCTATGTTGTTTTATGGAAAGCGGTGGGAGGGAAGGGCACGGCGGAGAAGGTAGCGCGGTTGACATGGGATTACTATTAATAAGCATTGGAGGGGAGGGAAGGTGGTGCGTGGCGAAGGGGGGGGGGGGGGGGGGGGGTGAACGTAGCATGCCTACATTTCATTAGCAGGAAAGCCTAATTCAAACAGCGTCCACCGGCTCTGAAACAATAACCTGCGTCAGCTCCTTTATTTCGCATCTGTACCATCATGATCGCATTACCGTAACTCCGGCGGGTAACGAGAAGCCTTTTCAGACATTATGTCTGAATGAAGCGGTGACGTCCGGGCCCCTTGATTAGCATTCGTCAGGTGCTTTCGGAGCCTTTAGCGGGAACCGGCGTTCAGAGAAGTTTCTGCTCCGTTAAGTTCAAATAAATGCCTTCCCCATCCTGTCATCGTCAACGTCTCAGGATGACTGACTTCTCATCAGATCCATTATTAGAATCAGAAGGCTGTGCTGCGCTCAGTCTGCTCTGTTGTGAGGCAATAGAGGTTCATGAGTCTATTAAACTGTGTATAAAACCCCCGTTTTTTTTCTTTTTTTTTATTATTATTTCCATTCCCTCATTTCCGAAATGAACATTTCAATCAGCGAGTTGCCGTCGGGAAGGGTGGCGGGTGAAGGTCAGTGTAAATTTCAGCAGTAATAATTAGATTCTTTATTAGTCTTTTGCCACCGAATTCAGCTCCGGAGAGGAATGGTGCAAAGGAGCAGCGTTGGCCGGGTGTTGACTTAATGTCACCCATCCATTCTGCTCTCGCTCTGGTTGGCCACGCAGGAGCTGGAAAATGAGAAGCTCATTCATCACCGGTTCTCTGGCTCTGGGCGCCAACATGCATTCAGTCATAGCTCGAGTGACAGTCACACAAACACTGTTGTCTAGAACAACAGAAAGCTACACACACGCATTTCGAGAAAAAAAACAAACACTATGAAGTATAAAAATGACCCCACAAAAAATGTTATGGCACATAAACATACTCCCGCTCTGCCACACAAATATCCTGTCAGCCGCCCGTTCCCCGAACCACTCGTGTGCGAATATAGTCGGACCTCTCTGAAGCTTCTGACTGATGGACTGACAGGAATCTGTATCCTGGCAGCACAGTGTGACACATGTGACATTCAGCTGAATGACTCATACATTTGAAAAAAAAATTGTTTTTCCCCCCTCCATGTTTATTTTTTATTTCTTCTCTACTCCCATCCAGAAAGGAATCCCCATCGGGCAGTTCTGCAAGGACTTCAACGAGAGGACCAAAGACCTGAAGGAGGGCATCCCGCTCCCGGTCAAGATCCACGTGAAGGTGGGTCTTCCTGCGGGTCTCGCTAACCCAACGCTGACCCCTCACACCCGGCGCCCTCTCCCCCACAACTGTGGTTAATTCCATCGGTGCATAGCTTTACCAGAGCACTTCCATTATTCATACTCCACCACTGAAGTAAGCCTTTCCATTTGCATTCATTAATGAAGCAATACCCGGAGGAACTTAGAGTCAAGAAGCATTAAGTGCCTGCAAGAGATGTGAATTACTCAGAAAAGAGCTTGTATTTTTTGAGGGGAATTTTTTTTTTTCTTTTACCTCTTTGTGCGTTGTTTCAAATCAGGAGTTGCGTCCTTTGAGCTGAGTAAACGTGTGTTGTAATGAGGTTTGTGATGTAAGGAGCGGGGGTCTAATCCTTTAAATAGCGTGAATTTATTTTTGACACGCAATATCCAGCAACAGCTTTTACCGTCACATCACGGGGCCTCGCTGCTGCGGATCAGTGCCATCTGCTGGCGGCTTGTCCCGTTCACACCGGGCTGTCTGTGCTCTACATGTGATGTTTTAATGTGTGCACGAGGCATGTTTCAGCGACTTGTTTCCGTGTCGGCGTTCATCTCGTCCGTAGCTTTTAGCACCTCTCACAAAGCCTTTCGTCTTACTTTGAAGGAACTGTTCGACATTTGGAGAAATATACTTGCCGAGAGTGAGATGAAAAGATCAATACCACTGCCATGTCTGTGATTAACTATGGAGCTGGAGCCGGGAGGTGATTAGCTTATCTTAGCATAACGAATGAAAGCTAGGGGGGGAAAAAACAGCCAGCCTGGCTCTGCCTAAAGTTAAAAATACCTCTACCAACACCTCCGAAGCTCACTAATTAACACCATTGTTTCCACAAGATTGTGTCTTGCTCATGTAAGTGAACAGTGCCGCAGGTCGCTGAGGTTGCCATGTATGAAATGAAGAAAAGGTCTGTCCTCCCAGAGTGGAAACGAAGAAACCACGTTCAATCTATGTATCATTCCTATCAAAACCCCATAAGTGTAAAGGTAACTGATTATTTTGATTATTATTCTAACACAAAAAAAGACTTTTTTTTTCAATTTTAGGCTCAGATCTAAAGTTATTAAGGGGAAAAATGGGGCACACAACTGAATTTGATTTTAAGTTTAATTGGTCACTTTAATGTGACCTGGAAATGTAGTAAAGTCATTCCCTGTGGTCTGTGTTAGGGACCGTCTGCAAGTTACATGTTTCATGCAGCTTTCTCTGGGTTGATAAATAAAGATAAAAAGGAAGAATGATGTATGAATATCATGAATGATGAATATTTTTAGGTATTAAATGCTTAGTACATCCATATAAGATATTCTTTTACGAAAACCTCACTGGTAGTAGTCAAGGCATTGTGAATATGATGAACTGCAGCAAACAGAGTAGGGAAAAGTCATTTTGTTTATTTTTGGTGAACATTTTTCATCAATCAATTCCTACTGAAACATGTAACTTGCAGACGATCCCTAACACAGACCACGGTACATTTCCAGGTCACGTAAACCCAACCAATTAAATATTAAAATCAAATTCAGTCGTTTCATTTCATATTTCCAATTTAGGCCTAAAATTGAAATAGGAGAAAAAAAACAATCATTTTCTTGTTTCTTTTTTTGTCTTAAAATAATAAACAACAAAATAAGCAGTGACCTTCAGTTTTGGATTTTTGATTGCCATTTAAAAAATTAAAAGAATGAATGCATGATGCACAGATTCACATTATTGTTGTGTTGCAGTGTAAAGCTGATAACAAAGCCATGTTTGGCAGCTTATTTCACATTTTCAAAAGTATTCAGTTTTCATTTTTAACAGCATGAGAGAAAAGGCTTTTGGACAAACCAGTATGTTTGGCAGTGTAATTCCATCCCGACTGCCCATTAGTCTAAAGGCCCATTATTCTGAAAAATACATCCCATTGGACTGAAAGCCCTTTAGTCCCGGTCCGTTATCCTGAAAACAAACGGTCGTTGCTCTGGGTGCCATTGGTATAGTTGGGGTTTGGTTAGCGATAGTTAAGGAAAGATGACGTTCTGGGTTAAAACAATCAACTGAAACATAGTGTGGCTTAATGCTTGCATGTCAAAACACACTAAGATATTAAGGGCAAAAAATGGCCGGGGATTGTGTGTATCTTCAGAGCAACGAGCCTTCGGAGGAGTTGGCTTTTGTCTTCGGAATTACCGGCCGCGGGTCTAATGGGCAGTTTTTAAAACTATCGGGGTTTCGGAATAATGGGCTGTCGGACCAATGGCGTGGCACCGTTCTATCTGGGGTAACGTCGGCGGAGGCTGCTGGAGCGTAAACTTCCCCCATATCCAATTAAGAGCAGGAGAGCGCTGCTAACATTAGCTCAAACTCTGATTGCATCCAGACCCGGCTTTGTCACACTGTATTACACAGCGGTTTTAAAAAAAAAGAAAAAAACACCTGTAACCTACAAACTAATGTAGTCGGCTGATGGTTCATGCAGGGGTTACTACGCTCATAAAATTTTAAATGGCACTATATCCATTGAATAATTAATTGTAATGAATTAATAAGACAACAGATTATGTCCAGTGAATGTGTCTTAACTGTTAATCTCTGAATAGAGGAACCTCTATCTCTGAAAGGAGAATAGAAAAAACAGCTTTAATAGTTATAGTAATTACAACTTTATTTTGAACCCATTTAAACCTATGAGCCTTTAGTTCTATGACTGTCTTTTAATACTCTAAATCTAGATGTTACCATAGAGATTTATTTTTAATCACATGATAATACACAACTTAGACAAAAGGTTTGACCAAAAAAAAAATAATGAAGTACTTCCTGTCATGGACCCCTCCCCGAAAGGGGTCGTTTTATTTAAATTACTGTTACTATGGCTTTCAACCCTGACATGTGTCTATATCAATTTAATCATTCCAATCTTGAGTATAATCCCCAAAAAAAGAATTTTGTACATGGGATAAGTAGGTTTATGGACAGATTTGTCCAAGCAGCAGCTACAATAGTGATTAAAATGGAAAAACTAGATATATAGTTTTATAATATAGCATACATAATACTAATATGATTGTTAGTGACTCAACTGGTATAATTATATGCATGAAATCTTTATTACACGCTTGAGATCTTTGAAACAACCTGGGCTTAAATGGGTTGAAGTACTTTTCATGCATGTAGATGTAGCACAAAGTGCTTTACATGTTACATACAATCGCTGTACAATTGTAATGTGCACTGTGCAATACATGTGCAATAATCTATCCTACTCAATGTAGCGTATCTATCTTGTATATATGGCGTGTCTATCCTATATTATATTGTGTGTGCGCATGTGCGTGTGTGTGTATAGTGTGCGTGCAATCATTTCTTGCTTGTCACTTGTACTGTCTCTACTGCTGTTGCTAATGTAATTTCCCCACTGTGGGACAAATAAAGGATTATCTCATCTTATCTTAAATTTAAATTTGGAGTGTTAAAAACATGTGACTGAACACAGAGGAGCAAGGTCAGGAAAATCTAAATACAAATATTGAATTGTTACCAACAGAGAGGGAGGAGTAGGGAACTACTACACCTATATTCACACTGAATGAATGAAGTAAATGAAAACGAGTATATTAGATTATCAAATTACGTAATGAGGGGTAATTAACCTTTACTGAAGCCAATAACTGTTTAATTGTATAGCTCTTTGCGTTGTCGCCGAGACAGGAGTATGGCGAATGGTTTTCCCACTGTTTCCGTGGTGATGAATGGCCCGATGATGAGGCGAAACAGGCTTGGTGATCATCGGGTTGCCAAGGTGACGGCAGGTCCAGTGGAGCACTTTGGTTCACTGCTTCCCAGGAGGGTGGATCCACTTTCAGACCCACAGCAGCCACATGGATGCGTTCAGTGGCAGGCTGCTCCATGCTCTAACTAAAAAAAAAAAAAAAGTAAAAATAATAAATTATCCACAGGGTTCCTGCAGGGTCTTTAAAAGTCTAAAAAGCATCGAATACATGGAATTGGAAATAATACCTTAAAAAGGCTGGAAAACGTCTTGAATTTTGATATCTGGGTCTTTTGTACTACTACAGGTGAGGCTTTAGTGAAAAAATATTCTATATGGTCGTAGTACCAGAAAATATTTACTAAAAATCAATTAATAGACTTTTTATCATTCCGTTTGCTATATCACATCATATTCACAATACCCTAGCTACTACAGGTGAAGGTTTAGTGAAAAACATTTTATATGGGCGTTAAGGTTGTGCAATAATTGAATTTTAATTATTTTGATTTGCATTTTGCAATTGAGTTGAAACGATATTTGACATTTTTAATTATACAAATTATTAAAAAATAATCTTTTGAATAATCGTGATTTTAATATTGACCAAAATTTCTTTACTCTACCAGTATGTCTGTGAAACAGGTTGTGAAATAGATATTAAATTTTATATAAACGGTCTTAAAAAGACTTGAATTTAACTTAAAGAAACCTGTAGGAACCCTGCATTCAAATGGCAACCAATGTGCAATACAGCTAATGGTACTTGGCTTGTGTCTTTCTTCTTATTGGAGCTTTCAGCCCTGTCAGATAAAAAAAAATAAAAAACGCCTGCATGGACGGATCATGACTGATAAGGTCGAGAGGAGCATAAAAGAAGCAGCAGTGGTCAGCAAAGCCAGCGAGCAAAGAAGCCGAGCCAGACAAGGAGTTGTAAAACTTTATATATATAGTAGGAGGCTTCTGAAAGAAAGAGGAGCCTTAGTGCTCTATTTTTTTTTTTTATTTTTTTCAAAGGAACCACCTTGATTACTAATTAATTTCTTCTGTGGGAAAGGGAGGACTGCCCTTCAACTTAAAGGATAGATTTTCTCCTATTGAATATTGGAAAGCTACGCATGTTTGGCAAAGTGGCTACTCGCTCATTTTCATTGTCTATGTTGATATATCATGAAAAACCGCTGGAGAGAACAAATATTGATTCATTAATAAGTATGGAATAAAATCAATACCTTCATCTTCTAATCTGTGGCTAAAACTGTTCAAGGTCTACACGGAGTCGAACCACAGCCAAATACCATTACTTTGGTTAATTTCTAATAAATTGCAATAGTAGAAATGTAGCAATAGTAGAAAGTTATCACAGAAACTTATCACAGGTATTGATTTTCCAATAACTTTGAGGATAAATGGTTCTGGGACACAGCACAGGTTAACGTTGGTTAGACAAGTCAATATATGTATTTTTACACGCTTCAGTAGGTATTTTGACTATTTCAGACTATTCTTTTGTGAATAAAAGGAAGAGGGAGACGCTCTGAGAGGAATGTGGTCTCTGAATTTACGACCCTAGCGGCGGTTTGAGCAGGTCGTGGGAGGGAGCACGGATCCTCCGGCTTGCTGCAGTCTGTTCCGAGCCGGTCCGGAGGGAGAAAAACTTGTTTCAAAAGTGTCCATTCCCTTTCATGGCTGGTTCTTTTTTGTTCCGTTCAGTGTTCTCCCCGTCATCTTTTTATGCCTTGAAGTCAGTTTGTGTGTGCTGTTGTAAACACTGTGATGAGCTGTTAGATCAAAACGCTGTTCTGTTCCTGGGTCCAGTCGCCACAGTATGTTAAGCCTTTGAAGTAAAAATTGGAAGCTTGGTGACTACTGTAGGCAGCAAGCTAGTTAGCTGAACATGCTAATCTTTGCAGCTGAAGGTTAGAGTACATGATCCTTTAATGGTATAGTCCACGATTCCGGTCTAATACACGTTTTGTGTCACATTAAGCCGATATCTCCTCGCTGCCCACGAGCTGTCTGTTCAGTGTGTGTGTTCTCAGCCTCCAGCTGAGACGCAGACACACACCACTGCCCCAGCCAATCAGCAGCAGGTGGCGATCAAGCTCTGTGACGAGTCCCAGTCTGTGTTTTCCACCACTGTGACGATCTGCTTCCTGTTTACAGCAGCGTGAACGGTGTACGTGACCGTCACATGATGCGTTTCAGCGGTTTTAATATGGGCTGAGATTATTTTCAGTTAAAAAATCAAGTTTGGCGAAGCAGCCGCCCCGTATATAGAGGCTGCAGTCCTCAACTCTGGTGGCCCCGGTTCGAATCCTGCATATTTCTGCCCCTCTCTCGACTGTACTATGAATAAAGGCAATAAAAGCCTTAAAATATACTTAATATTTATAATAAGTTTGGGGTGAATACAGAGTAGTGTGGATGTAGCATTACTCGTGACCTAAACATTTGGCGTCCAACCTTTTTTTTCCTAAAATTAAAATAAAGAAAAACCATTCCAATAAACTATTTTCATCATATAACAGGAAGTCAAACTAGATGGCCGCTGGTCTGTTTTAAAGGGATAGATCAAATTTTTGAAAATGTACCCATCGTCATGTGTACCATAGTCATAGGTGCTTTACCTTTTTTGTCGATAAAAGCTGTTTCCAGACCATTAGAGCAGCGAGCTGCTCAGCTACTATTAAGCGGCTAATGGTATTTTTTGGTTTCCCTCATTAAACTCAACAAACACACAATCCAGCAACTCCCAAACACTGTGGTGGACGAGTTGTGGCCTGCACATTCACAACTCTATGAGATAATAACTGTAACATTAAATCACGTTAAGCAAATACTCAGGACTATTTTCTTCAGTGAGACACTGGGCGGAGGGATACAGCGTGTGTCGCCTGTGCACTTCAGGCAGTGAAGCAATACTCCTTCTGTGTGTTTTGGCTCAAATGAATACTGATCCAGGTCTTTGTCAGCTTAAAAAATGTTTTTTTCTCATAGTTTATCACAAAGTCTGCCATGATGAGACTTTGCTTCTTTGCAGGTTTTGTTAACAGAAGTAAATGCAGCGTTTGAGATCAGCCGTGTCTGGAGTGTGAAGTCCGGCTTTACTTTTACCTTGAAAACGGTTCCATCTCGTAACGTTACTGTTATTATATCATATCGTGGTGAATGTGCAGTGTGTAACTATCCCTTTAAACTCCGTGAGCAGCTCAACGAGTGAAAAGCTCCCGTCCAATCGGGCTCATCCATAAAAGGCGAGACGCGTGTTAGTGTGTGTTCATTTCAAATACCGACAGTCTTTCTCCAGAATCTTGGCCTCTCCGTTTAAATCCATTATGCACACATTTGTTCTTCCATTTTTTTTTTGTGGTTTGGAAAGAGAAAAACTGCACACCACTTCAACATGTGGAGAAATCCAAAGCAAATAATCACCTGTCTCCAGTAATTGTTTCTACACTTGCTCCTTTTCCAGTCACTCCTTTTTTTTTCTTCTTTTTTTTTTATTTTACCTGTCAGAAAAAGCCTGGCACAGTAAATGTTTGCTTTTGATAAATGGAGGAAAAAACAACAGCGACTCATTGGACCTTTACAACCAATAGCTTTTCCATAGATAGAGAAAAATACTGTTGCCTCTGTTGAAAGGTCACTTCTGTTAGATAACACAACTTTGATGACAAATCACCAGCGTTGTGGTATCTTTTGAGCTCAGGCTACAGTTTATTTCACTGTGGGTGTTTGTGTGTTTTTTTTATTGTTAGTTTTTTACGTGACAACTAAAAAAATTATCCAAAGAAAACTTTCCTCGGGTGATTTATTGATTGGATCGATATAGCAGATTTTAGTTAATAAAGCTTGAGTGTGGGAATGAATCTGAATTAAATGAGAGGGTCAGAATAAATTGGTGAGAATGAAGAGATTATTTTTAGTTTGAGGCTGAGAAGCTGCACACAGGAGGTAGACAAAATATGTAAAGTGTGAAAGGATTAGTTGCGATATTTTAACGATATTTTAAAGGTACAGTGTGTTAAAGTCGACCAGAACATTGTTAAAAATTACTTAAAAATAGGGCACAAGATATAAAAAATGCACTTATTGATCTGAGAGGGATGAAACATGAAGGGAGCTCCTAATTTACCAGAGTAGGAGGAAATACAGAAAGAAAGATGATTACTCTTCTAGAGGAAGAATCCTATATATTTGTTCTGTAGGAGGCTCACACTCCATCCCAGTAATACACATTTCCTCGCAAGCAACAAACGTTCCCAAAGAATCTGATTTAGGTTTCATGTCCGCTTATTAACACCGAGGAGAAGATGGGAAGGATGAACATTTATCTTCCAGTGGAAGACTAAATTAATTTCCACAGAGATGTTGTCCCAAAAAGATTTAATTATGGGACAAGATCAAAAACAACGTATATAGAGGAGGCGGCAACTTACTTTTTATGCACAATGGAGAGAGACTTGGGAATTGAATTTGCTTAATGTTGAAGACATTGAAGATGTAATCTTAAACTGTGTTTCATGTTGCCAATTACAGATAAACACAGAATTAATTGACTTAACGGCTTCGTTCAAATCGTCCTCGTTCAAATCAATTTCCATGTTGCAATGCTGTATATGTTTACTAGCATATCTGTACATGTATTTATATCCAATACACATCTATATTTTACCTATTTATTTCTATTGTGTCCATACTCAGGAACTGACAATATTCCTATGGCCCTCATATTCCCATTATCTTTTATTTTCTTTTAATAAGAAATGGATTATTTTCTTACTAAGAAGCATTTTATTATTTATTATTTCTGCTTTACTTACTGTTGTAAGATGTTTGTTTTCTTAGAATTATCCTTTTCTTTTTTTTTTAAAGTTAAACAGGAATTTCAATGTGTCTGGACTGTTGTCCTACGCCTAAATGAGAAATTATTAAAAAAAAAAAAAAAAATCATTAAAAAAAATACTGGGCTGGTTTTGGCTCGAAGAATAAAGTGATTTTAACTTGGGGGGAAAAATAAATAAATAAAAATAAGAAAATAAGGCAAATAAATAACAAAAAAATCTGGAGTCTATTCCATGCTGATTTAGACTCTTCAATATTTCTGAGGTGAGGGAGCAATACATGTTATAACACTCAGAAATACATAGTTACTTATTATACTGTAAAGTATAAAGAATAAACCTAGAAAGCTGTGTGTAAATTTCTAGAAAGACAAAAGAAGAAAGTGCAGAGGAGCTGTGTGATATTTGTGGACCTGTAGCAGGTCAGTGCTTTGCTGCTGTTGAACTGACCCATGTGTGTGTTTTGTGGTCTGTAGGGAATCTGGCACGGAGTGAAGTCATTGCTCTTAAAGGGCCGACGCGCTCTTCTTCCAGACAAAACAACCCCATCGGTCAGTGTTATTGACCTTCCTCTTGTACAATAATAATTATTATACTGACTCAGTGGGTTCCATCGGGAGGAAGGAAGGAATCCCGACCTGTGAGACAGTTTGATTTGACAGAAGACCGATGATACTGCTGCATGAGGCAGTTTGATTCAGTAAAAAGGTCATAAACACTGGACTATGAAACCCGTTGATTGGCCGGTGGGGTGTTAATTTTGACCTATGACCCATATTTTCCCATCATAGGTGGCAGGTATTTCCTTAAGATCACTTTGGATGAAGATGATATGACAATTAAACTGTTTTACTAAGTTGAATTTTAAAAAAAATTCTAGACGTAACCACTATTTGTCTATAAAATGTATGTTTAACATGGTCCTGCAGCAGTAAAATGATCCAAAACAGTTAAATTACATTGATTGTTGTTGCATGCTGGGAAATCTTTAAGAGGGTGAACTCTATACTGCCACTTTTTCTGATAACATCTCCCACTGAACCCTGTAACACAACATTGGATGTTTTTTTTTTTTTTTTTTTAGGAAAATAATACAACTTTTATGCAAATTATCAGATACCATAGGCTTATCTGTGTTTTTCCACGCTCATCTGCAACACAAATACATCCTTTTATTCCTAAATGTATTAAATTATTTCATCCCTGTTCTGTGCAGAGAGTCTTGTGTAAGTGGTTGCTGGCTCGTAGTTATTTATATTCATGGGTGTTTTGCTGTGTGCTGTCTTTTGGATTAAGCGGGTTACTGTAGGTTAAGAGTGATTCTTTTTTTTTTTTTTTTTTCCCTTTTCTTGCTCAACTCCAGCCCCTGTCTGCCACATTCCCTACAGACCACGAAACACTCGTGGGTGAGATTTTCTGACATGTGAGTCAGTAGAAATGTAGAAAACAGCCCCAATCACTGACCTGCCACAGGTCAAAAAATATCCCCAAGTCACCCACAAAAAGTGAAGGTATTCCATTTATGGTCTGAATCTGATGCAATGACTTTGTACTGTTTGCTTGTAATAAATCATTAAGAATCCAAAGCCGTCTTTGGCTTATACCTGCTAAAAAATTATTTATTCATTATTTAACACTATTTCATAATATCGTGTCAGGAATGTGTAGCGCTACTTATACCGTTGTGAGTAATAACTGCATCTAGTGATATCCTATGGGATACTTGAGTAAAAGTAGTACAGCGCCGGCTATCACGACTGTCAATTATTTCCAAGGGCTCATTAAGCCATGATTCTAACATGGTTTGCCAAGTGATCAAACTGAATATTTGACGTTTTCACTTCAGCTTTGAGTGAGATTTGACCCACGGGAAAGAGGAAAGAGGTAGGGGAGGGGGGAGGGGTATACGTTCTCGCTGCGAGCATTTTTGTTCATTATAGAATGAACATGGTCAATTAAGCCATGAGACCACTCTTAAGTATGAGAGGATGTTTGTGTTTTTCTTATGCAATAGCACAGAAGCTAGTAAAGAGTTTTCAAATGTATTCAAAGCAAATAAAAAAAACTTTTAATTTTGGTTCAGATAGTGTTGCTGCTTGTTGCAGTGAATCTCCTGGGGAGGAAATTCACATCTCTGTTGGTCATTGGAGTGACAGCTTGACCACTTCCCTTCAGGATTGCGGGTATTTATAAGGAGGACAAAGGTCAGAGTAAAACAAAAATGGATTGAATAGTATTTAATAGTCAAGGACTAAAGAAGAAGTGTCTGTAGTCAACTGTCAATGAGCTACAAACTAGGGATGGATGATTTTAACAAAAAAAAATGAATTGTGTGAATTCTTCTGGCAGATATTGGTAACATTTATAAGCATCACAGAAACTTACATCGTACCATTAAAACAATAAATGCTGTAACTCTAATGCAAGAATGAAAACTAGTCAAGAAGTAATTTCAAATGTTGTGTAATTGTGTAAAATAGTTGAAGAAAACAAAACCTGGGTTAGGAAAACCACAAAAAATAAATCGCAGCTTTAACGATTTCAAGATGACGTTGCCTGAAAATTGCAGTTTTCAATCTAAAATAATAGATCCTCCAGGTCTTCTACAAACAATCTTTTTTAATTTGCTTGAATCCATTTTTTAACCACATAATCAAATCTATTCTGCTTGATTGTGTAGTAAAAACACAAATGTTCTTCTGACTTACGGAGGAGAAGAACCATTTTCATGAGATTTTTGGCTTTTTGGCTTATTGGGTACAATATTTTGTTACCAAGTAATACTTTGCAAATGGAACAAAAAGAAACTGCTAAGGAAATGGCTTCTTGCTTCACCTTTTTGCTATTTGCAGGTATGTAAATTAGCTCCCAGCTTACCTTCTTTCCTTCTCTCTCTCTCCTTTATTACCAACAACTCCAGTGTGTGTGTGTGTGTGTGTGTGTGTGTGTATACAGCTGACCTCTGTATACGTGCAGCACAACACAGAACACTAATTACTGTGAGATCCTGACCAGTTTAGTGTTAATGAAGTTACAGCTGCTGTGTCTGCGTGTAAACACACGGCCTTGGCCTCAGTTTGAAGAGTCGCCTATCGTTTGTGCTGCCGGTTATTGCTGCAGGCGTCTGTGACACGTAGTCGACTCTGTTAACGTTACTGTAGGATTCAGACGTTAATTCAACACCTTTCATACCTGTTGGAGTCACTTAGATTATATTATAGATGCCAAATACTAGAGATGTGTGAGAAGAAAAATCTGTGGACTTTGGTTTGGTTTTCAGGGCTTTTCTGCTTCTTAAAGACACACAATTAGAGATTTTCATGGTCTCTGCAGTTTGGACTGATCCGTGTGCTGTAAAATGGAGAAAAACTGCACAACTGACCAAAAATACAATAATTGGGAAAACGTGAGAAAGTTTCAGAGCATCTTTAGAGTTTGTAACCATAGCAACTCGCTCCTGCCTGGTAGCGAGTTGTTACAACCACCTTTCATGCACTGTCAACACAAACAAAGTTGATGTTCCCTAAATTTAATAATAAATCTATTTTTGAAATCTGGATGAAGGCCCAGAATATGTAGATGCTTTTTTTTTTGTGTGTGTGGAAATGCCCCACCTGTCCTAACGCCAGCATGCGTGTGTGTGTAGCACCCATCAATGCTGTCGGCACTAAATGCGGCGACTTCTGTTACTTCATCACAAGAAGCTACTCTCTGCTGCTGTTTTAACCTGCTGAGTTACACGTTATTAAAATTTTAGCATGTAGGGCACTTTCTAACTGGTGGTGTCACTTCAAAACATGTCTGTGTGTCACACTGAACCAAACAAAGGTTCCTAAGAGTGAAAGATACCTGCCTAGATTGTTTTGATTAACATTGCTATCGAACCTGCTGACAAAGACTAAAGAAAGACTACTGAATAAATAAAAAACTAAAACTAGAATAAAATATCAGAACATTTTATCGACAAAACAAAAACAAAATACCAGTTGAATGAATATAACTAAAACTAATATGAGCATTTGACACAAGACTACATTCTGGTTTCTGTCACTAGCTCCCTCTGCATCTAAAATTGTTTTTAACGATTTTGTTGTTTGCCTACAAATCAGTCAATGTTTTAGCTCCAGCCATCTGTCTGACCTTTGACAACCACATGTTCCTTCAGGTTCACTCAGGTCAGCTGACCGGTGGCTTCTGGTCATCCCAAGGTCACGGCTGAAGCTCAGGGGAGATTGATCCCGCTGTAGGACACATTTGTATTCCTCGGCTCGGAGCCCGTGTTTGTCCGTGTCTGTTAAATAGGCCTTTGTGTTTTACTGTGTTGTTTTATGGTCTCGCTGTTTTGATTGTACAGCACTTTGGTCAACTGTTGTTTTAAAATGTGCTTTATGAATAAATTCGACTTTGACTTTGACTTCTAAGGCTTTTTACTTCAGATCCAAGCAGGAGCTAAGTTGCCAATTCCTTCATTTTTTTTTTTCCAGCCACCAAAGATATAATAGAATCTCTGATATACACTTTGGCAGCTTCCTGTACCATAGATTGGCCAGTGTCCGCTTTATCATTTGCTTTTATGTAAATATGTAATTGCTCATCAAGATAAGTACAGAAAGTATCATTACTCAACAGTGATGGGTTCAGCTGTCAGTGCCTCTGTGAAGGGTTTCTGTGTGTTCGGGAAATGTAATAAAAATAGGTGAGATGACGCTTAGTGGACTAGAGACAAATGTACAAGTCTGTCCAAGAGCTAATCGACCATGAATCAACACACAGTTGACGTCACCTCCTAATCTATCTTTATATAAAGCAAGGAGCTTCTATGTCTCTATGGCTCACATATCCCTGACTGCTTCCAGATCAACAACTACTTTTGGATTTTGATTGCATATAGCATGTTGGTGTTGTGATTTTGTGCGCTGCAGTGGTGTAGGGGTAGAGCACTTGATGCAGGAAACCCAACCCGGGTTTGAGTCCTTTCCTTTTCTGCAAGCCCCCCCCCATGCCACAAAAAATCCTTTCCAAAAAATAAAAATAAAAAAAATTCCCATTGACTTGCATATCACACCACTATCCTGCAGCAGCAGCTCCGTATCACTACTCCTCCTGTTGCTTCACAGTGACAGTTCAAAGCTTTGTTGTCCCATTTCTTCCTGCAGCCAACACAAAAGTATTGTAACGTCTCTTAAAAACAACACGCTAAGATGTTAGCTTGTTTAGCTGCTACTTTATTCCTCATTCTAACAAGATGCGTTCACAGACCCTCAGGAAATCCCAACACTATCATCTAACAGAACAGAATCTGAGCCTAAACCCATTCATTTATAAACAGATATAACAGTAACATGCCCAGGTTGTTGTTCTATACGGGAAAAAAAGTGCAAAGTAAGAGATTTATCATGAATCTGGTTTTGCTTGGTAGATTGACATTCAAACTTCCAACATAAATTGTGGCTTTCTTACAATAACTATATTTTCATGTCTCTCCTGATCTGAATGTATGTCCATGTCTTACCCAATGTACAATTTGTCTAAGACAATGAGACAGTCCAACACACCCTCATTTGGCCAAACATGAAAGAATGTGAAACCTGTAGGAATACATACCTCCCACAGGCACTGCACTAGTATCATCAAAACTGAGTCAAATTCATTTATAGTAGGTACAAAGCAACAGGTACTGTTGTGAGAGACAGACCTCTATGTGCCAATCCTGCAACAAAGAGGAGGAAGCTCCTTAACCAAACCAGACATTTACACATTTACTTTGAGCTTCATGTTCTGAATCATTCAAGTGTGTCTCTTGAAATAGTGGAGTTTGAGGATCCTGTTTTTTTCAGCCAAAAAAGGACCTTTTTTATTTGCTTATTAAACAGCAATCCTAACCTCATTTTGACTGAACTCGTAGTAATACAATTTTAATATCTTATCATGAAGAATTACCTTATGTTCAGAATCTGGGGTGAGTTATGTCTACTAGATTTGCCGCCAATTCACAAAATGTGTAGTCGTAAAAATTAATACATAAATAAAATGAAACCTTTGACAGAGATACCAAATTGAGCAGTAGTCACACTTTAACGAGTATTTAAAAAACGGTTTCTATGGAATTGACAGAATTTGAATAGCATCTTTCTAGTCATTCTGAACACTTAAAGTGCTTCACAGTATTCACTTTTCACCTTCAGTTACATTTAAGCAATTAAAGATCTTAACACAAAGCTGAAAAATCAAATACATCGTGTGTGTGTGTGTGTGTGTGTGTGTGTGTGTGTGCGTGTGCGTGTGCGTGTGCGTGTGCGTGTGCGTGTGCGTGCGTGCGTGCGTGCGTGCGTATAACGTTGACCTTGGTATTTAAAGAATCCTGCAAGTGTATATTCACACACTGATGGTGGTAGCTGACATACAAGATGCCAACAGCTCATCTGGAGAATCTAATCATTCACACACATTGAAATACACCCATGAAACAGCCATCGGGAGCAATTTGGGGTTAAGGATCTTGCCGGAGGACACATCCACATGGAGCCGGGAATAGAACAAAGGCAGATTTCCCTCTAAGCTGCAGCCACCCGATGTGTGTGTGTGTGTCTGTTAGAAAACAGGGCTCAATTGAAAATATTAAAATGAAGGTACATAATAAGAAATAGAGGAGGGCAGTGATTCCAAGTTCTTATGAATAATCTTAGGCGTGCAACTCAAATTTAATAACCATGTAAATATTTCAAAACACAGTAAACAGTGATGTTGACTGTTTCAGATTGATCAGCCACTACATCTCCACTCCAGCAGCCGCAGTTATCTCTGAACTCTATTATTTTCTCAGCATTTACACTCAAGACACCTCACATCCTTCTACAATCAGCCACTGAGAATAATGGATGACAAGCCTGTCCGGCGGCATCACTGTCACATATTGAAAAGATACAATCTACTAAGCTTTGGGAGCTTTTTTTTTTTCCTTCTCATTTCTGTTTCAAATTAGTTTTCAAATGTATTAACGGAGGCTCTTTCCAGATCAGGGAGAGTAACAGAGTAACTACAGTACAGCCGGAGCCTGGTGAAAGGCAACTGTAAAATATCACATCGTAGATTTGGACATCAGCTTCCTCTTATAAAGAGCCGTCAGCTTTGGAACACATTACTAACTGAAAGCATTTGAAGTCCAGATCGAGAATCTCATAGGAATCCTATAATTTATAATAAATTGCTTTTCTTGCACATAAGCCCCTTCTTTGTCTTTCTGTAAATGTAAAATGTCGTGGTAACTTTTCCTGTGATTGGCTCTTTCAGGAAACTGGATTCTCCATCAGTGTCGTGCACAGACTTTTTGAAGGGCGGGGGGGGGGACGTCATAAAGCACATCCTCTGCACTTTAGACATGTTTTATATATTTATTATTATACGCGGCCACTTTACCATGCTTTTTAGCTCCCAAGAGGGCATTTTAACACACATCTTGGCTCTAGAGGGCGCTTTAACGTGCATTTTTCAACAACTGGGCCATGAGGGGACAATCCCCCCCTTGTGAATTGTAGTTCTATATTATCAATGGACAGCATATTAATTACTGATATATATTTTCAGGAAACTGGTTTGTTCATCAGTGTTGTGCAGACCTTTTTTAAAAGCAGGGTGAAAGGGGAAAAAAAGAGCACATATAGCAGGTCCTCGCCACCAAAAACGACACTTTAACATGTTTTTTGCTCCCAGGACCGTACCTTAGTACACTTTATAACAGTGTAAAAAACCCTCAAGAATAACCAGGCATCATGCTTCCATCTAGTAAAATCTGCAAATATTTCATCAAAATCATTTTATTCTATGTGTCTCATTGATAAGTTTCTCAAAAATGGACTGTTTCCATGAGCAGGACTCGATTCACTGATTTTTCTTTTTTGTCATATGACAATAAATCAGTGGATTTGTGACTGAAGTGCAGCCTTTAGCAGAGAGAAGATGACACAGATGCACACACACAGTTTAAGTGTGTAGACATGTAAATAGTTCAAAATGTAACGGCCTTATTTTTTTTTGTTCCTGTGTTGGTGAAGCTTGTGAGCATTTGGTAAAATGTTGCATATAGATTCTACCTTTTTTCAAGTTTTGAAAAGCTATTCATCAAAAAGATTCAGCATTTTTATGATTTATAGCTCTGTTATAGTGCACAAACGACCTTCTTGAGATATTTATCCTTCCAGCCATGATGTTTCCATAAAGGAGCAGAACTTGTAGGTGCAGTGAAAAATGAGCCCACAGTGAGTAGAAATGTCACTGGAGTAAAAAAAAAAAGCCCAAAAAACTGCTTGTGGCTCAGAGGGTTAAATGACAAGAAACCAACATGTACACAAAACGTACATTTTGAGAGACCTGATGAATGCTTTTCAAACTGTAATATTTTATTTGAAGAGTTTTCCTCCTCATGGGTTATAGGTCATACTGTTTTCCTCAGTTAGAAACACACTCACCAACATTTAGTCTTTCTATGTTATAAAAGCAAAACATTTAAAAAGTACTCATGACTCATGTCACTGCTTTTGCTATTTTTTTTATGACAATTTTGTGTTGTCTGTGAAAATGCACACTTTTATTCACCACCATGAGTTGTAAAATGAATATAAAATATAGTCAAGACATTGACAAATACTGATTTGTATTTGAAATAATATTTTTTTTTCTTCAAACTTTGCTTTTATCAAAGGAAGGTCAGTTTTCTAGCTTCTCTAACCAGCTAAACTGATCATCCATTAACCTTCTGATGCAATAAGCAAACACATTGTGCCATTAGAACACTGGATTGATAGTCTCTGGAAATGGGCCTCTATACACCTATGTAGATATTGCACCAAAAACCAGACATTTGCAGCTAAAATAGTCATTAACCACATTAGCAATGTATAGAGTGTATTTATGATTAGGTTAAAGTTATCTTCATTGAAAAAAAAAACAGTGCTTTTCTTTTAAAAAAAATACAAAAATTTGAAAGTGACTCCAAACTTTTGAACAGTTTAATATATATAATTTAAATTCTTCTTTGTCTCCTCAGCCTGACAGAACCTATGAGCTGAAGATCAACCAGCCCACAGTGTCTTACTTCCTCAAGCAAGCGGCCGGCATAGAGAAAGGGGCTGGAAAAACAGGTGAGATGTGCTGCAACCCTCCTGATTTTTTTTTTTTTTTTTTTTGCTCTCACTCTTTTTCTTCACCCGTTTCATCCTGTTACGGACGCACGTCTCTCTCCGTGAGCTCCGGGTTTTGAGCTCCGCTCCCATTGATGTTATATTCATGACGTGCGACGTGGTGCGAGGGAACCACAGCTGAAGGAAGGAAGTGGCAAAGGTGGTGCGTTAAGAAAAGAGAATTATGCATTTCCCCCTTTTTTGCTCCGAGCTATAGTATCTCCAGCTGTGATTTAGCCATCGACTCCTACTGCACCGTCTCCATCCTTGATTTGTGCTCTTTTGTGACAAACTTTTCTCCTATTATTTGCCCCCCCATCCCCCCCTCCCACGTCTCTTTTGTGCGTGCGCAGGCCATGAGACGGCGGGGATGGTGTCGGTGAGGGCGGTGTATGAGATTGCCCAGGTGAAAGGCCAGGACGAGAGCTTCAAGAACATCTCCACCATGAACGTGGTCAAACGCATCATCGGCTCGGCCCGTTCGCTGGGCATCAAGGTCGTCAACGAGTAAGTCCTGCTGCTGTGCTGTCGTTACATATGCAGCTCTTCAAAGGAGCGAGGACACTTCTTACAGTCCCGTGGCGCCGCATGTGAATGATGCTCATGAATGCTGCTCTGCCCCCGAACGGCCACTAGAGGTCAGATAAGGTAGCAAAAAAATAAAAAGTGACTGGACTGGACACAATAATATGAACAGCTGCACTAATTAACTCATATAAGCCTATGAGCCGCTATGTCTGTGACTGTCATTCATACATTTATACAGATTTTTTCCAAAGATTTCATGCATACCAGTTGAGTCACTAACACATATGTGTTATGCAACTATTTTGTTTCATTTTGCACTGTTTTCTTTGCATGAAATATAATATTAATGGCTTTAATGGCAGTTGCCGCCTGCACAAATCTGCCCAGAAACAAAAAAACTATTTATCCCATGTATAAAATAATTTTTTAGGGAATTATTCTAGAGAATTGAATGATTAAATAGATATATACATGTCAAGGTTAAAAATCATAATAATCTAAATAAAATGGCGTCTTTTTGGGAGGGATTGTCTTTGTTAGGGGCAGAAAGTTGATGATGTCATGTGACAGGAAACTTACATTATTTGCTTAAAACCTTTTGTCTAAGTTGTCTAAAAAAAGCTCTGACTTTTAATTTTAGGTATAAAATGAGGTCAAAAGGCTTCAATAGGTTAATTGAAAATCATTTTTTCACACTATACGAGTGGATTTTAAATGTTCAGTTAATTTCTCTATTACTCCATTCACTTCCACTGCAGTACCTTACTATACTACACAAACATTTCAAATCATTATATTGCTACAGTAAAGGTACTGCATTATAACATCATTTACATGGAAAATTATGGTAAAAGCCTTTAAGATATTTCCCCCAACCAATGTAAAGTATATTGACAGTCACTGTCATTCATTGTACAGCGCATATATTCATTATATACTGTGTGTATATATGCACTTCATTTACATGCAAGCAGGGAGCCAAATATGAGAAGAACATTTCAATACAATTCAGTCCAGTACTAAACAGTAATAAAGAATTAGAATTCTCACCTTTCTATTGTCACAATGTTGACAATCACAGAAAAAGGTAGAATTCATGGCAGAGATGTTGTAGTGAATTAATATTAGTTTATACACAGTAGGTGTACTGTACCTAATAAAGTAACCAGTGACTCTATTTTTATGTGGTTTATGTCCAAATTAGATTTTTTTTTTTATGACTACCTTTGATTTAAGGTGGTATGGTAAGGTTTAATTTATGGTGCCTGAAAACATCTTTCATTTTCATTTCATTTGTATTTGATAGGGACAGATAAAATATGCATGGAAAAAAACATAATTATACATTACAATCTTTTCAAGGTTTATATATCATGCTTTTAACTTAGATTGCATTGCAGCTGTGAGGTCCCCCTACCTACAGATCCACCTGTGTTTACTCTCCCACTTCTGCTATTTAGCATTCATGATGTTCAGTTATTTTTCCCTGAACTGTCTCAGTTTATTATTCGAGCAGAACCACACTGCCTCCACCTGCTTCTTCACTTTCTACTTCACTAAATTATATTATACTTTTTTTTCCCAGAATCCTTTATCCCCCTTACTTAAAAGTTAACATATCTCGCGGCCTCGACACATTATGATTTATTGAGAGAACTGTCGGTGGAGAAATGGGTATCTCTGCCTCTTTTGCAAGTGATTCCTCCCTGGACGGTTGTTGAACACTGCTGCACTGTGGCGAGTCCAGAAAGAAGACGTCGCTCTTTGATTCGAGGGGACTGATGCCAAAAAAATGGATGTTTAACATAAATGTTTCAAATAGCTGAAGGATTTTCAGCTATCAAGTTGACATTGCTGCTATTAAGTAACGTCTCTACTGGAAATATCTACATGGGGGATGTTAGTCCATATTAAACAACATTGCCTAGGAGTGCACTTTTTTCTGAACATGATTTTTTTTTTTCTTTCTCCCTCACCTTCCTCTTCAGCCTCTCAGCTGATGAGTACAAAGTCTTCATGGAGCAGAGAGAAGAGGAGTTGAAAGCTGCAGCAGCGGCTGCTGCAGAAGCTGCTGCTGCAGCTGAAACAACCAAGAAAAGATGAAGACCTGCAACACCCAGTACTGCCCCCCCTGCATTCCTATTTATATTGACTTTATAAATGTACCCCATTCATAAAAAATACACTGTAATGTTGTGTATGTCAGATCTAAATAAACAGTCCATTAAAAAAAAGTAGTTTCCTGACTTTCTATTTGTGCAAAGCAAACTTTTTGCTTTCAGGACTTTATTTTTCGGTTTGAGATTTTGCATCACTTTCGGCATCTAGGCAACAAAAAAAAAAAAACAACCACTCACATTTTAAAAAAAAACATGTCTGATCCTGAGGGTTTCATTTCCGCCGAGCCAATGAAACTGTAATTTCTCTGTCTTGGAAGGATTTTGTACATTCAGTCTCTTTGATGTTGTTATCTATTAATAACACTTCTTGAAGCAATTTGGCTGTTTGTCAGCTTGTACAGATGGTTTCCCACATATCAAACACACACACACACACACACACGTACCATCAATCCAGAATATAAAACATTCATCAAATGGAGTTAGGGGCTGTGTGATAATTCAATAGTATCATTATATCTTCTTCTGTCACTTTCTCCTTCAGGAGTCGTTTGGCTTGCAGCTCCCTCTCATTGCCAGGAGCTTGAAGCTGCTGGAGTCTTATATATCACAGTATCGTCATGTTATCATTCTAAAAACCTCTGTCCAGATTCATGATGCCGAGCAAACCAAAATTAAATTGTATCAGCAAAGAGGATATATATATATATATACACACAGCCTGTATTTTTTGCAGAACAAATGGAGGGAAACAAGATGATCCACGCACTGGATTGTAGCTTCCAAAGTCTTTTTCCTTACTGACTGAAAAAGACGACGTTTCAACCTCATCAGGTAAAATGATTCCTCTTTCACAGTCTGTAATTAAAAATCCAATATGCAGACACTTTTTTCTTTCATTTGCTCTCAAGTAAGGCATAAAATATGTAATGAGCTGGAACCGTTCACTGATTCTTAAATATGAGGATTTAATTATTTCCTATTTGGACTGTTGGACAGACAAAATAAGCAATTTGGAGAGGTCAGTTCAGATTATTCAGTGTTTTGTGACATTTAAATACAAATCAATAAAAAGGTGATTAATTGAATCAAATAGAGCTGCAACTAAATAATGTACTAATTGAATTTGTTTACGATTTACTCATTTATTGATTAATTGTTTGGTCTATAATATGAAATCAGTATTTCCTAAATTCTACAAGCTGTTTACTTTCATAGAAGACAGAAATGAGATAATATGACTTTCTATGATATAATACTAGTCTGAGAAGCAAAAATCACAGAAGTTTAGCATTTTTTCTCTTTAATAGCTGCCATTTTACAGATTAATCAATTTCTAACATTCTAATGTGGAATATCTCATTCTCGCTTCTGTTGCTCGCCCAGCAACAGAAGCGATATCTGGACATGGATTTTGTTATTGTTGGAGACTTCGATCAAGTTAACCTCAAGACTGTCCTCCTAAAATTTCATCAGTATGTTAATTTTTCCCACTAGAGGCGAATATACACTGGACCATGTCTACTATCGAACATCAAAGATGCTTACAAACCCTTCTCTTCCCCCCCATTTGGGTCAATCAGACCATATCTCTCTACTCCTCGGTGCAGTTTACAGGCCTCTCATAAACAGAGTCAGACCCACCATCAGGACGGTGCAGGTATGGCCAGAGGGTGCTCTCTCCCAGCTCCAGAACACTTTTGAATGCATAGATTAGAATATATTCTTGCAACAATACAAGCGGATAAAATGAAGGCATTGAGGAATATAAATCCTTGAGGCTTGCATACATTAACTTTTGTATTAAAGTTATCGTAAACAAATGCAAGACTGAGGCATTTGTTCCAGTTCCACAAAGTTCCACCACTAAAAGCCTCGATGCGTTCCGTCAGGTTGCACTTGCCCCGATAGCAATGAAGTTCTTTGAAAGACTGGTACAGATGCACTGAAAAAAAAACAAACATAATTCCAGCCACCCTTGATTTCCACCAGTACAAGTACCCCAGATCCACAGAAGACATCTTGTTAACTGCCCCTCACACCACTTAACTTACCTTGAACACCTAAAACCACATGTGCTGTAATCCCCACTAAATTAGTCCCCATGCTCCAGCAAATGGAAATCAACCAATACCTCTACCCCTGGATCATAGACTTTCTGTCAGAATTAGAACACATCACTCCTCCATTCTAACATTGAACAAAGGTGTTCCTCAGGGCTGTGTTTTAAGCCCCCTCCTATACTCCTCCTTTAACCTTTTAGGACCCACTGTACCGTGAGCTGTACGGTGGAGCAGCGGTCATTGACGGCAATACTATGCTTTGAGTGTTGGTTTCTATGTGAAAATAACGCAACAATTGGAACTGTGAAATTTTGGCCACCTTTGGTTTAATGGACAGCAGTGCGACCCATGGAACTTTCCCATGATGAGACCATCCAAATTTGATAGCCGATATCCAGGGCATTCGAACGACATGTGACATGTGCTACTTATATACCGTTTTAGCAATTAAGACTGAAAAAGGGGTTGTCTCTTAAAAGGTTAAACTCTACGACTTTTGCAGAAGACAGATGACAAGGTGGTGGTTGGATAATAGCTCATCTTTTAACACCAGTAAGACCAAGGAGCTCATTATCGACTTCAAGGCATGTGGAGGTGGACACACTCCGCTTCACTCAATGGAGACATGGTGGCAGAGTGTGAAGCTTTAACTTCCTGGGTGTCCACATGTCAGACGATGTTTCATAGACGACCAACAACGGCTATACTTCCTGAGATCGCTAACGAAAAGTAAACCTACACAAAGGTCTGCTTGTCATCTTCTTGCAGCATTTAAAGCATCCTCCTGAGAGATCGACTCTGCAGCAGGTGATCAACGGAGTCCAGCTCCAGCTGTCTCTGTAGAGCTGCTACCATCTGCAGGTACCCAACACCCCCTGCCTCCATCTATTCACTCTGTAGGTGCATCAGTTTCTCCCCCAGAGCAATAAATCTCCTGATAGTAGAGGAGTTAAGGGCTTTTTTACTGCAAGACCTGACACAAATGTTTGTTTTGGTGTGAAAGTACCCGAGGCCCATGGGAATAAATTCATCCAAAGAGACAAGTCAGATCATCCTCTGTTTTAGAGATATGTGCTTTTTTCCAAAATGGCTTCCAACAATACACTAAAACCTATAACTTTGCCTCTTCTGCTATAATAAAAAAATATTTTTTACTATAATAAAACGCTGGGATGTAGGTATACATTATTAAGGTCAACTAATCCAGATAAACGGGTATCAAGTCTAAAATTATAATTCCTCTATATCAAGAGTGTAGCAGCAAATTATACACATAACCCTAACCCTTTAATAAAAAAAAACAGACATACTTTTAAAGATGCATTGATATAACTGAATATGCAAGATGAAACATATTTAGAATGCAGAAAAATATTAGAAAACTATACTTACAGTTGTATTGGGACCATTTTTTCCAATCAACAGTATTTTATACATATGTTTATCTCCATGTGAGAAGTTATAGGCTTCAGTGGATTGTTGGTGCCCATTTAGAAAAAATGTGTATAGCTCCAAAACAAAGGTCGGTCTGACTTGTCTCTTTGAATAAATTTATTTCTATCGTCCTAAGGTACTTTTACACTAAAGCGGACATTTGTGTCAGAACTTCCAATAAACATGTGTTGTCCCTTACCTTCTCTACTATGAACCAACCTGCCAAAATACCATTTATTTAGGACTAGAAGACAGACCTATATGCAGATCAAACACTGCATTGTTGCTAATATAATGTCTTATACTGAACTGTTCACCAACCACACTACCACTTTAAAAATCACAACTCTACACCCATACAAGGACTTCACACCCACTGTTACCCCTACACACATAATACACACAATGCTTTACTTCATTTTCATGCCTATTTATCCTTTATCTGATCTTTATAGTTTATTCCTCCTATATAGCTTGGTACAACACCTAATCTCATTGTTCATATACAATGAACATGCACATGAATGTGCATGTGATTTTCTCTAATCATGTCCCTAGCCATGTATAGACTGTACCTTTTTATGTAATCTTTTAATAGAACTGATTGCATCTTCGTCATAGATGTGGAATTTTATTCAATGTAGAATAACGTCCTTACATCTGCCCTCTCCATAACCTTTTCCTAACATGGCTTCTTACACAACCGATGCCTTTTTTGTGTGCTGCAGTGCTTCTCTTTTCCAGGAGATAGCAGCAGTCAGCCGTGCAGCACCTCCTCTGCTGCTCATCTCCTCTCCATTACAGACACTGCAGCAGCTAGAGATGGAACAAGATGTTCACTTGCAGAGAAACGGTATCATGTTTAGGGCTTTGTCTCACGAGATATGAATATAAAAATCTGTTCTCCGTGGCACAGGTGATGTTGGTGCGTTTCTGGAAAAAAAAAAAAAGGTGTCACATGCCTCATTATTCTATATTTTATCCATTATGATTTAAAGAAAATTGGTTATATATTTTTCTGTGGTTTTGATTTGCTCCATCCATCCATCCAGTGGCGACAGAGCATCAATTTGTCCCACATCCCTCTTTACTGTACCTCTAATTTTAGCCTTCTCTCACTCTTTCTTTGTCTCCCCTCTCTCTCGCTCCCGCTCTCTCTCCTCAGCCCTCCCCTCCCTGAGTCTTCTGAATGGAGGCTGAGAATAGACGGGCACCGTTTCAGCCAGAGCACTTGAGCAGGAATGCCTATATATGGAGCCTTACACCACACCGAGTGCTGATAGAGTCGCAGGTTCATCGAGAGAATGTGGGCAACTGTGATTTGTAAAGAGGGGTGGGGTGTAGGGGGGGGATTCATATGCCTACTATCGCGTGTGTGCATGTGTGTGCGTGCATCATCATAAGTGGGAGGCCGACCGTATGTGCCTGTGCATGCGCATGCTCACACGCAAAAAAAAAAAAAAACTTTGATGCCAAGTGTGTGCGTCAGTCTGAGTCAGATAGTGTCTCATTCTGTCTCGTCATGTGTGTGCGTCAGTGCTGTTGCTGAGCGAAACTCGCTCCAGGGGAAGAAATGGAGGAGAGTGTATGGGAGGGAGGGAAAGAGGCAGGGGATGGTGGGATGATGATGATGATGATGATGATGAGGCTGAGGGAGGAACGGGGGGTTTGACTGTGACGACACGAATGCATCAGCCGCATTAAGTGCACTTTAATATAAATGCATTTGTATGACAACCAAATACACTTATAAGCAACACAATAGAACACTGGTCCACAATGTCCATTCTGCAGTCCGTAAGATGTTTTTTTTTTCAATATATTCCATCTTATGCAATAAAAATTTCTGTCTCATATATACAGACCAATATCAGCTTCATACAAATGTACAAATGTGTACAACCTTTCTGAAAAGAACATATGCCTATATCCACAGACATAAGGCATATGCATTGACATCTTTTTCAAATATCACACATAGAATAATGTAATTTTACACGTGTATATTAACTTTAGCCTTTAATAGCTAGAACGTAGGAATCAATCCTTTACTTGACCGTAGACAACTCTACGTGAGCATGTCGACACCATGGGAATAGTACCATTCTCAACCCGTGTCGCTTGGTAACTGAATAGAAATAGCACCCCATCCCTATTTTCATTTTTTAAAACAAAACTTTTTTTCTCTTTTTTTTTTGTATTCTAACCCCTCTCAAAAAAGAAGAATCGCTCATTCACATAGTCAATTGTGCCTCGACTACACCGCGCTCCAGTGGAGCAACGATGCAACTGTCCATGTTTGAATGGACATGGATAAAGAGTTCAGAGTTCAGCAGGTCAGGGCCGTTTCAGGCACACAGGAGCCGCTATAAGCTGCCAGCATTGCAAATATTGATGCTGCAAGAATATCCAGCTTGACTGCCCTCAGGCCAGGAGAGACCCGGAGAGCCCACATTCAGAGTCTAATGTACAGTACGACGTAGCGGGAGGGGGAGTTGTGGCATGATCAGAGCTCCGGCAACCTTCCAGACAAACCTCTCGTTTGGTTTTTCACATCTCGTGAAGCGACGGACACCAACGTTCTCGAGATCTTCTCATGCCAGGATGTCTTTACGTGTTTTCTTTCCATTTGCACATCACATCGATACACAAGATTTTTAGATGGAGAGATAAATATGAAAATGTTAAAGGTTTCTGAAGCCGCAAACCCAAAGCTCAAAGTATCTCAGGTTTTTTTTTAAGCTGAATACTATTTATGCGTTTTGAAGACTGTGAGGAAGGCCTGCAACCAAATCAGAGCTTAAAGTGGCTCTGAAGACTGAGCAGAAGAATTCCAAGCAAGAAATCCTTCTTTTTTTGAAATACTGACAGATAGAAGTCATCCTAAGGATGTACAAGATTTGTAAACATTTGACTTTTCATACATTTGAGGTTTGGGTTTGCGTTGCTGCATGTCAGGAAAAAAGTGCTATAATCCATCTCCATTTTTGAAATACCAAGAGATGTATTCTTCTTCTTCTTTTTTTTTGTTCACAACTGATTTTTCACTACGAGTGAATACAAATGCGTGTCTGGAAGTTAAACAGCGCTTACACGTTCAGAGAGGTCTCTCTGTTTGATCATATCTGAAGCTTTTTGTTACAGAGAAGCTGAGAGACGCCGCATGGACTCAAAACCCAGTCAGTTATGGGTCCATACGGCCGCACCATCATGTAAATGTTGCACCAGTTTTGTAGTATACAGATTAATGACTGAACAAAAATAGAAAGCCAATCTTTGTTCTCAGGAGACATGTAGGAGTTAAAGTCCTTAAGTTGTATATACATTATGTATATTTATACACTTAATTATTTTTTACTTTTCAGTAAAAGGGGCTCCACAAAATATGACAATATGCCATACTTAATGAAGTAAGTCACAGACTTATTTTAGAACGGAGGAACACTTCCACTCCCATCTGAAAGACAGAAAAAATGGAAAAGAGAGAAAGAAGATGTTAGTAATGCAACTTTTTCACTTGATTTAATCGAATTTAATTTATAAAGGAGGGTGATTCTCACCTTTGTGGAAGCACTGTGGCGATGGATGACATTGGAGTTGATACAACTCAGGTTGTTGCCCTAAGCCAGGGGCGATCGAGGCACCTGCCCCAAACATGGGTTCCAGGACGGCCAGTTCCTCCAGGAGGGACTGAGTGCAAGACACGGCGGGCATGGGCAAGGCGACGGGCGTGGAGGCGGCGGGGACGGGGGAGGCGGTGAGAACCAGGGGAGGGGAGGCCGGGACGGAGGAGCAGGAGGACACGGGAGATGACGCCACCTCGATCTCCATTGCCTCCTCCGCTAGCCCCTCCCCTTCCACCTTCGCCCCGCCCTCGGCGCCCGCGGTCGCCCCGCGCCCGGCCATAGGGTTACGTTGCGCCGATTGGACGCTACAGAAGTGGCCCTCGAACGGGGAGGGTTGGCGCCAGCACATCGGGACCTGGGGAGAGGTCGGGCTGGATGGGTCGGGCGCAGGGGAGGAGGAGGAGGCGGGAGGAGGAGGAGGAGAAGGGGAGGGGGAGGACATGCCTCCGCACAGGGGGATGGCGAGCTCGTCTTGGAGGAGGGTTTCCATGATGCTGTCTTCAAACAGAGAGTCATCATCGTCCAGGAAGATGGGGATGTCCAGACCTCTCCATGCTTTGATGGGATAAAACTCCCTGAGCATGTGGACTGGGTCGCCGTCGGGGGTCTCTGTGGGGGGCGACATTAAAGGGGAAGGAGGGGAGGATGAGGGTGACATGGAAGGAGGGGAGAATTTGGACAGGAGCGGATCCAGGTAGAACCCCTCCGCCAGGGAGCTGATGTGCTGGGCTAACAGGGAGATCTCCGCCCTCTCCTTCTCCCGCTCCCTCTCCTGGGAGAAGAAGGACAGGCAGGGCTGTTTGCCCGGCGACGCCTCTGGGGTCAGGAGGCCATCGGGGGGACACTGGAGGGGCCCGAGCGGCACGTCCACGTACAGAGGGCCCCGCACCTCGGGGAGGGTCATCACTGTGCAGTCGCCGTCCCCAGGGCTGTCAGGCGTGGGCGGCAGCTTCTCGTACAGGGAGCCACTGCAGGGCTCCACGGGGAACAGGAAGTCGGTGGTGAGGTTGGGCAGCGCCAGGGGCAGCTTGGTGGACAGGGTGGTGGGGGGGGAAGGGGTGGAGGCCGTGGTCGGCGGCGCCTTGGGGGAGGGCGCCGGGGCCGTGGAGGTGGTGGCGGTGGAGGTGGTGGCGGAAGGGGGCGGCGTGGTGGTACCAGTGGGGTCGAAGCTGAACAGGGGCTCACCGAAGGGGAAGCCGGACCCGCCGATCTGCGGCGTGTAGGGCGGCGTGCACACAAACTCTTTGGTCTGCTGAGTCTGCGAGGCAGGCAGCGGCGGGAGGGGCAGCGGGAGGGCGGGCAGCGGCGGGTCCAGCTGGAAGGAGGGCGGCAGGAGGATGTTCTGGGTCAAAAAGTCCAGGTCCGCCACCGTCTCCACGGTGACCGGGGTGGGGGAGGAGGCGGCCGAGGGTCGTTTGGCGGGCTGCTGCTGGGAGAAGATCTCCTCCTCCATGGAGGAGATACTGGAGCGGGGGTCGCCCTCAGGCCTCGCAGCCTCGGCGGTAGAGCTCCCCGGTTCGTCGGAGGAGCCCACGCTGCAGCCGGCGGTGCTGAAGTCGAAGGACTGGGCGGACAGGCCGCTGCTGCCCGGGGTGAAGACCTGGTCCGGGCTGGACAGGGTCTCTGGGGACTGGAGGCTCAGGCTCTCCTGCTGGGAGGTGCCGGAGCTCAGGACCAGGGTGAGCTGGGTCTGCTCTGAGCTGAGCTGCTGACGCACAGCCCAGGCTTCAGAGTCACTGAGAGAGGGAAAGAAAATCAGGACAAACACAGTTAGTCTTGTGTTTTGGGCTGTTTAATTCATATTTATTGATTTTTTTTTTAATCATTTTCTGGCAGTTCCAACCTGATGATGTAGTTGTTGCTGCTGATGGGGATCTCTCCAGGCTGCAGCTGGAGGACCATGTAGAGCCAAACCCACGACTGGTCCTCAGCTTGCACGCGCACCACCATCTCAGCTCTGCCTTCTCCTCCTTCTCTCACTGTTGGAGAACAAGTCACAGCACAAGTTGGCATCAGGCGGCTTCGTAATCCTATTAATCACCATACTGTCTTTTTTCTTTTTTTTTTTTTTCTACTGTGTGGATGTGTGCCAGCGTGTGGGCCTGCGCGGTAACATGGTGATGGAGGAGTACACTTACACAGGCTGCGATGCTGAGCAGAGGCATGTGACAGATCCTGTGGGTGGAGGAGGCTGTACCAGGAGCGGGAGCATAGAGCTGTCACGTCAAAGCCGAGATAGGCGCTCACACTGCAGGGGAGAGTGGGTGGGTGATGCGTTAGCTGGATCATGTTTTACCCCTTCGGTTATCACGTGCAACAGATTACCAGTTCATATGAGAAGCAACAGGTGGGGGGATAGGGATGGTGTTTGATCAACTCACATATCCTGGGCGCTCTGCAGCCTCATGTCCCGGGCGTGCTGGGAGTGGAAATAGGCCAGGAACAGGTTGGCGTCGGCCGGGGAAGGGGCGGAGGTGGACTCCCTCTCCGCGCCGGGGCCGGAGCGGGTCGGGTGGGGCTCCAGAGGGGAGCAGAAACACACCCAGACCGGGTTGGAGGTCCAGTAGGAACTGGCGGCGGGAGCGGAGGGGGGAGGGAGGCAGCGAGCCCGGATCAGAACCAGCTTGTTCCCAGCGCTCTGCCTCCGCACGGACTTGGACGTGTTGAAACGACAGCGGAAGAGACGATCTGTAAAGATGGGAGGAGATTTATTAAAAAAAGAAAAAATCACACTTAGGGGGGGAGGGAGGGGGGGTTAAAGATTATGAAAATGATATAATAATATTGTTTTACCTATTTCAAGTGATGTAGAGGTTGACAGGTTGGTCCTCATGATAACGTGGTCCGAGGCGTCGATGATATCATACACACTGTCCCCCTGTGCCACGAGATCCACCTGGAAAAATACAAAGGAAAGAGAGAAAAAAAAACGTTATTCAATGTATGAATACCGAAGGAGAGCTTTAAACACGTTACGTTAACGAATGCCGGATCAATAAGACTAGTAGAGACTCACCATGGAGTGTCCGAGGTGCTCGGTGACGCTCTCTGACAGGTACAGGAGCTTCCCTTCCCCGGTCAGCAGCATCAGAAACCCCGGCAGCGCCTGCATCAACTCCGACAGTTCGTGGAAAGACAGAAACTGCGCGCTCTCCTCCAGACCAGCAGCACTTCCTGCCTCTGGAGAGATATAAAAAGAAAAAAAAAAACGAAAAGGAAAAGAAGAAGAGGTGCCACATGTGTTAATAAAAGGTGGATTTGACCAGTGACAGCAGCTTATACCTGATCCCTGCAACAGAAAAAGCAGCGGTGTCTGCAGTGAGGTTTCAGCACCGCGGACAGCGACGCTGCTCATTATCTGCTGCTGAAGCGATTCGGCACCGCGGACAGCGACTATTTCTACTAATCAGCTTCTAAGTTGATCATTAACGACATAAGGTTGACACACAGAGCGATATTTTATGTCAAAATGTCAAAAAAAATCCGATTTACATCAAGACAATCGCTCGCGGCGCCACTAAAGCACTTGTTGATTCCGCCGCTGTGAGGAATCGCATCAGTCTAATGCAGCAAAGCTCCGATACTCATCAACAGGTAGTTTTTGTTGTTTGTTTTATACATCGTCGCTTACCTTGCGTGAAGAAGACGGATTTCCTGGAGTACATGCAGGCGAGTGACATGATGTGCAGGTAGGAGAGCCGCGCTTTATCTGCCTCGGATATGGGCAACAAGTCCTTCAGGTTCCGGATCTCGGCGTTGATCTGGTCCCGTCGAGCCTTGGACGCTCCTTTGGTCGAGCGGTACATGGTGTTCGGTCGTCGGGGTGGCGGATCTGTCGGGGAAATTCCTCCAAACGGGAGTTCTGGAGAGTTGCGCGAAGCGGTGCGCGTTGTTCGACGTCTCCGGGAGTGCGTGAGGAGACGGCTTGCAAAGTGGTGGAGCTCTGAGGCGGTGTTATTGGACTTTCATCTCAGCTCTTTTTTGGTTGTTGTTGTTGTTGTTGTTTCTGTTCTTCTTTTTCTTCCAGAGCAAGGCTTAATAAACCTCCTCCTGTCCGGTCTCCGGGTGTTTGAGCTCCGCCACGGCGTCCAGCCCGGATGTGGCCGGCTGCTGGATGTCTCTTCCCTCCTTGTCGGAGTGAATCGGCGGCCGCGGTGAGCCGTCTCTCGTGCAAGAAGTCCGGAACCCGTAAATCTGGTTGAGGGACTCTGCTCGCCGGCGACTTATATAGCCTGGGACTCCGCCGGAGTAGGGGGGCTCCCAACGCACCAACACCGACGTAAAACGGAGGGAGGAGGGAGGGGGGGAGGAGGAGGAGGAGGATAGATATGCTGTGTCTCATATCAGCGTTCGCTATGGTGGAACTCTCCCCCCCCCCGCCAACACCCCTCCCTCTCCCGTTGCCCTCTCCTTTCGGTGACTCTGCCTCGACGTCAGCTCTACCCTCTGCTCGGTGATGACGTCGGGATGAAAATCGGGAGCTCCGGCGACGCAAAAAGCCCGATTTGGACAAAACCGAGTAAGGGGCGGAGCGAGCGTAAAAACGTAAACGGAGTCACCGGACTCCCGGTGTATTTGGAAGGGGGGGAGAAGGAGGAGGGAGGAGGAGGAGAGGGGGGGTGGGAAGACTGGGCTGCATGCGAAAAGAGGGATCTGTGTTTGTATGTCTGGCACCTGAGCCGCGCTGCCTGTCACCGTTTGGCCGTCTGTAAACACCGCAGGTTGCTTCTGTTAGGTGCGATTCATTCTTCTTTTTTTCCCCCCTTTGCGCCACATTTACTGTCAACATTATTACGCACGTGAGACGGGTTATTACGCGTGATGCCACACAGCAGCAGCAGCAGCAGCTGCAGAGCTCAACGTGCTCCGTCACCGAAATGATGCTGCTGCTGCTACAGGATGAGGATAGAGATGCTGAGGCTGTTTCACGTCGCCTTTTATGAATGGAAAACGTGATATTGGCTGCGTAATAATACATGTTCAGACACACAAACCCCGTGTTTTCCAAATAGCAAATAGACTAAAAACGCAAATAACAGGACAATATATACATGTATGGATGTTTGAGTTGAATTTTGATTCGCCTTCATTGCGTGTAGTTTAATAATAAAAACCACCCCTGAGCCGCCCCCTGCTGAAATAACCCGTAAAGCGTCAGTAGGCCTGATGTGATCCTCAAACAGCAGCAGCCATTGCATCAAATATAATCATTTTAATAACGATCCCCGCTGTTCATGTGTGAGTCAGGGTCGGCACTTTCTTCCCCCCCCCCCCCCCTCTTCTCTATTTCCAAACTTCAAGTGGCCGTCTTCGCCATCTTAACGAAGCGCAGTCGCCGATGAAAAGACGCCGGTGACGCGCAGTTACGCAACCCGCGCGAAACCCGCGACGTCATCTGACGCCGTGTTGTCTCCCCCAGATCCCGCAGGTGACCGACTCCCCGTCAGGCTCCAATCGTCCTATTTATAGCGAAAGGAGGCTTCGTCCCGAAATAGATTTGTAGTATGTGCTTCATATTTGGAGCATCGCGCGCGCGCGCACACAGCCACAAACACACGTATGTTTCATCTGGACGCGTTACGAACACGTTTGGCCCGTTTTACGTGTGTAATCCCAGTGGTGGACTCAGGCTGTTTGAGGGCAAGGGCGGTAATGGGGACCAGCAGCAGAAAGTCCAGCTGCAGGGTGTCAAAAGGCTGTTTTGTCCCTGGAAGAGAGCCCTAGGGAGCATTTTATCATGTTTATCCACTGGAAGGGATCCACTTACACATTAGGCCACTGCAGAGGGCGCTATCATGTTTTATCTCAGCTCCTGGAAGGCCCCAGGAGGGGAATTATGCTGCATTTGATTGACCATGGGGGCAAATATTTCTAGAAGGATGCAGAACCCGATCTATTATCTATTGGACTTCAACTTGATGAATGATGAACCAGCCAGTATGGATTAGTTTTGGGCCGCTGTTTACTTACTTTGACACTTTATAATGTGCAGCATGTTCTGCTTCTTGTTGGGAGCTTTCAGTGATGCTTGTTTCAGTGGATTCTGGGTCTTCTTTTTGGGTCGTACAATACCGTTAAACTTTGCTTTCATCAGAGGAAAGTCAGTTTTCTAGCTTCTCTAACCAGATAAACTGTTTTCAGCTGTTTTAACATGTTAGCATCAAGGGTTTTCTAATCATCCATTAACCTTCCGACGCATTGAGCAAACACATTGTACCATTAGAACACTGGAGTGATAGTTGCTGGAAATGGGCCTCTATACACCTATGTAGATATTACACCAAAGCACAGACATTTGCAGCTAGAATAGTCATTTACCACATTAGCAATGAATAGAGTGGATTTATAATTAGTTTAAAGTTATCTTTATTGAAAAAAACAGTGCTTTTCTTTCAAAAACAAGGACATTTCTAAGTGACCCCATACTTTTGAACAGTAATGTATTCCTTTGATTTTCTTTTTTAGCCACTCAGTTGTATTTTCATACTTGGTAATGACTCAAAGTCTTATCAGATGATGAATTTGCACCTTAAAGTACAGTCAAATAGTATTTTTCTTCCTTTAAAAAGTGAGTCCTGGTCCTCTTTATCAATCTGTACAGTTCTAATTATCCACAGCTCTCATCCTCCAAGTCCTGCTGTAGAAAAGAGAGATGTGAGTTTGTCGTCTCTGCTGCAAACATCAGGGCAGAGCAGCAAGGAAACGTCACACAGTGTCTGTTGCTAAAGAGGGAGCCGCAACGTGTCAGGATGTGACATCACTTTTCCTCTCGGCCATCATGGATGCAGCGTCCTCCTCATCCACTAGTGGTTTTTAATAACTGACCCTGAGAGGACTAAAGTTTAGTCATGGTGTTTGTTTTATGTGCATCGTATAACCTTTGGTTTGTTTTGATGTTGCTGCAGTGTCAAAAATCCAGAGAATATTTCTCCTCCTGGATGTGATGAACTGGATCTGAGGTTTGAAGGGGAGTGAAAGTGTCACAGGTTTTTGACTGAGATGAACTGAGGTGAGTGTTGATAAGGCGACCAATTAACACTTCTGTTGTCCTCAGGGAGGGAGGGAGGAAATAAGTGAAGAAGGGAAGGTGGTAGGGAGGAAACGAGTGAGGAAGGAAGGAAATATAGGAGGAAGGAAGGAAGGAAGGAAGGAAGGAAGGAAGGAAATGAAGGGAATAAGGAAGGAAGGAAGGAAATGAAGGGAATAAGGAAGGAAGGAAGGAAATGAAGGGAATAAGGAAGGACGGAAGAAAATGAAGGGAATAAGGAAGGAAGGAAGGAAATGAAGGGAATAAGGAAGGAAGGGAGGAAATGAAGGGAATAAGGAAGGAAGGAAGAAAATGAAGGGAATAAGGAAGGAAGGAAGAAAATGAAGGGAATAAGGAAGGAAGGAAGAAAATTAAGGGAATGAGGAAGGAAGGAAGGAAGGAAGGAAGGAAGGAAGGAAGGAAGGAAGGAAGGAAGGAAGGAAGGAACAGTATCAATTTGACCCTGGAGGAGGTCAATTAACAACTCAAGACATTATCATCTTTGCATTATTGCTAAGCACATTTGCATCTTTGTTTTTTTTATTGCATTTTATTATATTACAAATGTTTTTATTTTATTTTCATTTTAATATGATTTCAGGCATTTTCAGTATTATTTTACTTTTCCTGGCAATAGATACAGATGTGTTTTTTTAACGTTCTGTGTAGTTGTCTGTGGCTGACATAGCAAAATCATTAAAATATCTACCTAATTGACAATGAAATGATTCTTTTTTTCTAGATGCAGCCCTAATAAGATCTAAGGAGGAAAGCAGCTGCACATCATCAAATCCAGCCTGTAGAGGTAAATATTTGGCTTCTAATGTCACTTTCTTAAAATCACTCCTACAATATATTTATTGTGTTAAGTAACTAATTTTGCCAGTTTGTCTTTCTCTCTTTACCTGTTAAAATGTACCCACTGTTGTTCTATCTTCTCTTTTTTTCAAATTTCAGCTTCTTTAGAGTCAACAAGACATTGAATTTTAAGCCACAAGTTGCTCTTTTATCAGAATCACGCTGGTCACAGCCCTCTGCTCGTTCTTGTCATTAGAAATGGTAAAATCTCCAACTTAAGTACACAACAAATTTAAGTCCACTGCATCATTAAGTAGTCCTGATCTGGCCTCATCTCATTTTGGCCATCATTAGAGAAATTAATGACAGACAACAATCTTTAACCACAACAAAACTCATTTTCAAGAGGATGACTGACTACTAAATAACTTTCATCTCTTGTTCAACCTTATTGGCCGCCACCATCGACACCATCTGATAGATTCCAGTCATCCTTAAAGGATCCAGTGTTTCCACATGATTTGTGTCATTTACTGAACCACATATTCATTAAATCAAATCCCCACATCCTGTTTTCAGATTTATGGGAATGTTTTTCTTAATCTCCTTAAAGACTCTTAACCAGATGTGCTGAGTGTTGTTGTATTTTGTGCCGTGTTGCTCTCAAATGATATGTCAGCACTTAAATTATCAGCCTGGAAAAGACATATTTTCCTAGTAAGCAGGTTAAAGATGCCAAAAAAAGAGTTGGAAACCTCCACACCGTATAGATTTACACTTATGATGACATAATTAATTTGACGCTGGGATGGGATGTAAGGAAGCATGATGCCAGGAAGGAACCGGTCTAGACTAACAATGTACTTGTTGTACTCATCTTCTGAATTTGTGCTTTCCTTTTTGCATCATTATTGAATTTTGGCTCATTTTGTCCTACAGATTTTACCATGAGATGCTGAAAGGAGCAGGGGTCACGACTGCAGGTTAAACATGTGTTTCCTTTTTAGTATACTATAAATACAACTGAAATCACAGTATTTATCTATTATTATTATACAGTAAAGACATAATACTACAATCAAAACTGCATTACTTCTACTGTAAAAAATTAACTTTCTGGGTAATTGCTGCCTGTTATTTACCATGAATTTTAAGGTATTTTAAGTACAGGTTATTAAAAAGTAACTAATTCAACTTTTATTTACACAGAACCTTTCATAACCAGGTTTAAAACGTGTTTGATGGTTACAAAAAAACATTACAAAGCTTTTGAAGGAATATTAAAATCCCAAACATGCAAAACAGAATACATCAGAGCAGGGCAGCATCAATAAAATATCCTTGAACATGGAATTTATACAACTTCTGATGACCCGAGAGATCATGAACCGCTGGAACTAAATCGTTTAAAGCCTCTACACTAAGTGCGGTGATATGGGATCATGGAGGGGTTTTAGCTTGTAAATGTGCAGAATGTTTTCATTTGAACAAAGGGAAGATAACGGCTGATTAGTTTGGACTGTTAGAATTATAAGGAGTGTAGTTTAGTAACCGAAAAGAACGAGACTGAATAACTAATGCAAGATGTTTGTTAGTTCACCTGGGACTCACAAATGAATATTGAAGCCAGGAAACCAAATTGCTTGTTGTAAAATTGAAGTAATTAGCAACTGGAGTGTAGCTTTGTGCAGCGAAAGTTGCAACAAAATGAAGTTCTGGTTCAGGAAAGGTTCATTGTTTTTTAAGGCTACAGGCAGGTTCTTATACGAGCACTGAAGCTGTTTTTTACCATTAAGAAACCCCTTAATGTGCATTCAGTGTAAGCAATGGGGCGGAAAATCCATAGTCCATATACTCTGACTTATTGTCATTTCAGTACAGAAATCCCTGTTTGTGTCAGTCTGTGAGGATGAGAACAAAGAACAAAACTGTAGCTTTGGAAAAAAACAACTGATTTGACTTGTTCTTGTTAGCACTCCGCCATGCATGCTGCACATTTAAGCCTCATTTGAACTGGATCCTTGTGACTGAGGACACTTTCTGATGTTGTGTTTTGACCTTTAACCCTCAGAAACCTCTGAAGTTTCATACACTACCGTTCAAAAGTTTGGGGTCACTTAGACACTTCCTTTTTTTTTGAAAGAACAGCACTGGCTTTTGGTTTCTTTCCTTCTTTCTGCAATTATGCGATTAATTTAGTCTTGTTTTAAGAAAACAAGACATAAATTTATTAAAGGAAAAAGTGGATTGACTAAAATCAAGGAAAAAAAATGAAAAAGGCAAAATTATCTGCTAGTGGAATAAGATCACTCTGCTCACTATTGCACTGCAAAAACTAAAATTTTAACAGCTGAAAACATGTTAATATGTTATTGGTACAGTTAATCCAATATTTAGAAGAATTATCTTATTCCACTAGGATAATTTATCTTATTTCAACTTTGGACCAAATTTGGTATTGTTTTAAGAAAAAAAGACTAACATTTTATTTAAAAAAAACGATTAAATTGACTAAGGTTAAGGAAAAAACACTTCGCTAGATAAGCTAAATTATCTGCCAGTGGAATAGAGATAATTCTACTCGATATCGGACTAATTATTATATCAGGTGAAAATTGTACCAAAATCTTGATTTTGGTACAATTTTCACCTGATATAATTTCAGTTTATTGCAGTGTTCCAGGCTCATCTCCAAGCTTCTGTTCTCATATCATCATGCACCGTTAAAACTGCGAATCCCACGATTCAGAGGCGACTTCCAGCTCCTTCCTGTCATACACACTTGAAGGGTTGTTTATGTTGTTTGTAGACCGTGTGCTAGTTTCCAGAGGGTTAACACAAACAGCACTGGCAGACTTCCTCTGGACAGAAGTAGCACACGTCTTTATGCAGAAGCTCCCAGAAGAAAAACACTCACAGTTGTTTGTTTTTTGCTTCTTCTTCTTCCCCCCCACACCCCCCCCCACCCAGCAGTCTCGTAGGTACTTAAACCGTCCCGGTGTCCCACATGCTCTGTTGTTGTCTCAAGCGCTGCCATTGTTGCGGTTGCCATGATAATCCGCTGCCATTATGAGGCCTGCTTGTGTTGGTATCATAGGTGGGAGGCAGAGCGGAACATGGCCGTGGAGAGGCGGATGTGTGAAGAGCGAGGGGTCGCGGGGATGAAGTGCCTCGTCTCCCTGACAGCAAATGGACTCAAATGAATCCAATTAGTGCTCCGTCTTTGTGCCAGAAACTCCTGTTTGTCTCAATATTCATACGGAGGCTCTTTTAGGCGTATGGCCCTCTTGAGGGGGAATATTAACTTGGCTCCTCACTTGCTCATTTGTCCACTCAAGGTTCCATTTTTGGTTCACTCAGTCACACACTGCAGGAACAGCTGAAAATGTCTGGTTTTTCACACATTAGTCCAATATTGAGCAGAATTATTTGATTCCACTGGCAGATAAATTAGCTTATTTCAAGTTTTTTTTTTTCTTTGATTTTAGTCATTTTAATATTTTTTTTTGTGGTGAAAATATCTTGTTTTGGTATAATTAGTCTAATATTGAGTAGAGTTGTCTGATTGCACTGGCAGATAATTTAGCTTAGCTATTTAAGTTTTTTTTTCTTGATTTCATTCAATTTAATCTTTGTTAGTTTTCCTAAAACAAGACCAAATTGACCCAAATCAGAAAAAAAATGAAATAGGTTAAATTATCTGCCGGTGGAATGAGATAATTCTACTCAATATTGGTCTAATTATACCAATAACATATTAACATATCTTCAGCTGTTAAGATTTCTGTTTTTGCAGTGCAGGTGGAAGTAACGGCCACTGATCTGCCCATTTTCACTCATTCGTGCCATAATGCATCTCTGGCTCATTCACTCTTATGGAAATGGTTGGTTTGATCACTAACTTACACCTTCACCTATTCATTGTCATGCATTAATTTTAATTTTCTTCTGTGCTACCTTTGTAATTATTGCCCTGTTTATATATATATATATATATATATATATATATATATATATATATATATTATATAGTTGTACCCTATTTTCTCTCCCCACTTTTACTATATCACGTTCCCTATCTGTTGATAATTTTATTACTCTATCTAGTTGTGTTCAATATAATAGCAGTGTGTTTAAAAATGTGAGTAAAGCCAAAGTCATTATGAAGTCGACCAACGTCTGGCTCCTATGAATGGGTGTTTCAGCCTCACAGTTCCTCTCAATTTATTGGTTTTGCCTCACAAACAGCATTTTTGATGTTAGCCCGCAAGTTTTCAATGTGATTCAAAGGTTTGGATATTGGGTTGGCCACTCCAGAACTTTAATTTTGTTGGTTTGGAACCAGAATACTGCTGGTCTACTGCTGTGTTTGGGGTTTTTGTCTTGCTGAAACACACATCAGGAACAAAATCTTTAAATAAGCTAAACTATCTGCCAGTGGAATAAGATAATTCTATTCAATATTAGACTAATTGAACCAAAAATAAGATATACTCACCTGTTTCAGTGTTTGCAGATCTCAGATCTTCACTAATTTTCTCTTATCTCCACATTTACACTCAGTCACCCTCATTCATTCTATTTCTCCCACTCACATATTTACGTGATTGGTGCTCTCGCTCTCATCCAGACACATTTCAATCAGTAAATTGATCAATGGCTCACTCTCCCCTCACTCAGACTGTTATCCATACATCCAGTCTTTCATTTTCTCTCTTCATATTCACTCACACACTCATTCAGCAACTAATAGAATACAATAGTAAGGAGTTTATTGTCTGCTTTTTGCTTGTGAATTGTAGAAATGTGTCTTTTGGCTTGCATGTCATGAAAAACACATTTACATGAAACACAATAGATGACACATCCGTACACATCCAAGCACATGAAAAACACACACAATTACATAAAAAACACAATAGGAGCTGCATTAAAAAGGAGTGGCGAGTACCCAATGGTGAGGACTGAGTCAGAATTAAATAATAATGAGCTGAGGTAGCAGGCTGGCTAGGTATAGACTATCTGATGTTCACTGATTCATGATGATGGTTTTATGGCAACAAGGACAAATCATTTCGTACTGGTGTTTTTTTTTCTTTACGCTGAGACTTTTGTACATTTTCAGGGGGCGGCAGCTGAAATGACTGATTTAAGCGATGGATGTGGTCGTCCAAGTTTAACATGACGTGTGAAGGTGAAGGATGAGTCCAACAGTCCCTAAAAGGTTCCTAAAAGAACTCACTTGCTCCATTTCCTGGCCCTAGGATTTCCCATATTTGCAAATATTTTTAGTATATAAAAAAATGAAACATTGAAATTTAATTAAACTTAAAAATAAAAAAAATAAAGTTTACTTACCCTAGATAGCAAGTTCACTTTTTTATTTGGTGAAAATTTCTGAAATTCTCACTAAAAAACAACCTTCAATTTTGAGACAATGATGCTCACATGTCAAATATCCATGAGCAAACAGGATATCCTGGACATGCGTATGTCCTTCAAAATAAAAGCCCCCTTTTGATGCTTAACTGTAAAAACATAGATTTTATATCGCACCTTTTTTTGGAAAAAATGAACATGAATTAAATGTTGCCATATGGCAACACTATATAATAGAGGGTTGACAAAAATGAGATTTTCTATTACATATAAACTGATTTGTGTTACATTATTTACATCTTTCTATTTACCGTTGTTATCCACACTTTAACCTTGTCAGTTGTTCACTCATTATCTTGTTTACCCTGTCAAATCCCCCCCCCCCCCCTTCTCTCAGATTTCTCATTATTATACCCTTTCCCTTTTACTCATACATTTACTTTTTCACCCAGTCTCCACAAATTCATAAAATTATCAGTTTGCTTATTTTTTTATCCTTACAATCACGTTTTCATTCCGTTCACTCGTTCACTCATTCATTCATTCCTTCACCGCTTATTTTATTTTATAACATAAAATAATAGCAATAACAGCAGTGTGTTTAAAAACATGAGTAAATCCTTTTTGTTTCAATGCATTGAGAACACTGCATTATATATCGTAAATCAAAATTATTTTACAGAAAATGAAGAAAAATTAATATTAGGATTTTCAAAGTAATAGCAGTGTCTGCATTTTTCTTTACAGTTTACTGTATAAACTGAAAATAATCTTCAGGATTTAGCATTTCTGTGAATCACTAAAGTAATTGTTATGACCATGGTTTCTGAAACCTGCTTCATATCTGTGTTGAGTTTCTGAGGTAAAACCAAGAAATTCAGAGGAATTATGAGGCTAAAATAGTCCATGCAACACACACGTGAAACAGTTCTCAGGAACCATAGTTATACAACTAATTATTACTTTAGTGATTCACAGAAATGCTAAATAATATACAATTTTCACTTCATACAGTAAATATTTGAGTTTGTAAAGAAAATCTCAGACACTGCTATTTCTTTGAACAGCCTAATATTATTTTTTCTCCATTTTCTCTAAAATAATGAACACATTTTTCTTCACGATTTGATTAGATTAAGGATATAAAACGCAGTGTTCCCAATGCGCCGGAATAAAAATGATTACAAGGGTTTTTACTCACATTTCTAAACACACTGCTGCATCCAACGGCTTTGGAGCCATGCAGCAGCCTCTATCCTCATCCACTCACTCACTTACTGTGTAACCCCGCTCACCCTCTCATATTAACACGTTTCACTCACTCGTTCACTTTCTCGATAATCCACACAGTCACACACTCCTTCATCAGCACCATCTGTCACTATCCTCCACACACACACACACACACACACACACACACACACTGAGCAGATGTACAAAGGTCAGGCATATTCTGGATCTTTCTGACCATAACCACTCATAGAGTCGCGGGCTGCATCAACAGGTGTAACTTTCACGACTGAAACTACGGACGAGGGATGAGCTGCATGTTCCTCCACAGCCTTAGTCATCACATGGCAGGAAGCAGCGAGGATGGAGCATCTCTCCCTGCAAGGAGCTCCATTACTGTGTGAGTCCTGAAAGTTTTATTACGGACAGAGAACGCCAGTGATGATTATAGTGATAAACATGGTGACGATTGTGTTTGTCTCAAATGTAAAACGGGAATTCTTTGTGGAGCATTTCAGGGTGAAAGGTGCAGGCGATGAGTGGGTAAATGGGTGGGCGGGGGTGGGGGGGTTGTATCCGAAATACTTTTCATGGGGTAAAACAGAAAGTGTGGTCCTCATGCCAGAGGTGAAGATACTTGTCCTTTTTCTCCAACACTGTCTTTTCTCTTTCTGTTTATTTTTACACCCAGAGAGTCAAGGTCTGCACTCTGCTTCTTGAAAGGAAGGAGCTAATCTGTCGCCTAGCAACGCCTCCCACTCCTGCATCGAAGCGGGAGCGAGAGAGAGGATGTGGAGTAAAAAAAGGAGAGTTGAGAGAGAGGGGGAAAAAAGATAGAAATTAAGGGAAACAGAGAGGTAGAAAAGGACATCTGGGAACGTGGGGAACTAACCCAGGAGGAGACATTAAGGGAGTAAAATCTGAATAATCAAGCCCTAAAAGCGTAAATTATGTTTTAATGTACTACGTACTGTACACGTGTGTACTGACACGTGTACACACACACACACTCTTGCTAATATATGCACACACACACTTCAGTTGTGTTTCTATGATCAGTTGAATTTGTTTTTTTTTAAGTTGCTTTAACCTGAATGAAAAAAGCCAAATCATAAACAAGGCTCACAAGTTATTAGTCCTCTGTAGAGATATATACTGTGCATCTGTTGCATTGATTTATCTGTATTGTCAATTAAACCAATAAATAAAAGAAAATTTCAGTAGACAATTCAAAAAATCCATACAACCATCTATCTATAATGGCCTCATCAAATTGTGATTTATTTTTGTAACAATGGACATATAGAAGCTAAACTTTGATAAAGATGAGTTCATATTAAATTCAGACATTTTTTCTTTTAATCGTATTTTTGAATTATTTTTACATCCAAACTTCAGTCGTTATAATTTTGAGGTAAAAGCAGCCATAAATAATAGTCAATGCAACCAAATCAACAGTATAAGATTGAGTCTTATTCAAGGAAACCAGTTGCCTGTGTCACAGACAGTAATAGAGATGTAAGGGAATTGATTAATAATAAGCCTTGCGGTAACAGGCAACAGCATCAGACCAGTGTCCTCTAATTTGTCACCAAAGCACATGCTGACAACTCAAAGCCAGTTCATTTAGGTTAACAAATAGATGCTCGTGCCTCCTTGTTGTTCAGCAACTAATCAATCAGACAAATAACCACTGTTTGACTGTGACAGATCTGTATTTATAGATTTCAAAGAGGCTTTATCAGTTCTGAACATGACACTGTCATGGTAGACCAAGAAGTTGAAGAAATTCAGGAAGCGTTAATCCGTTTCTTTAGTGCAGTATAGGAAGTATGTATTTCTTAAGAAATGTGGAAGATTAATAGATGTTTCATGTTTGGCCAAATGAGTCCTAATAGACAAACTGTACATTAGGTAAGACATGGACAACTACTGAGATAAGGAGAGACTTGAAAATACAGTTATTGTGAGAAAAAAGCCACAATTTATGTTAAAAATCCTGATCTCAATCTACATATTAGTTTCTAAAATTGTGTTTGATAGGCCAAGTAAAACCAGATTCATGATAAATCTCTTACTTATTACTTTATTCCTATATAGTGTAACAACCCGAGCATGTTACTGTCATATGTCTTTATAAATAAATGAGTTTAGGCCCAGATTCTGTTCTGTTAGGTGATAGTGCTGGGAATTCCTGAGGGTCTGTAAACGCATCTAAGGAGTAAGACCTGTGTTAGCACCGGCTAACATCTTAGCATGTGGTTTTTTGAGAGACTTTACAGTACTTTTGTTACGTTGGCTTTGTTACGTTGGCTTTAAATAATGAAAGCGCTGGGAAGCAACATGAGTAGGAGCCGTGATACAGAGCTTTATACTGTAAAGAAAGCGCTGCTGCAGGATAGCGCCGTGATATGTAAGTCTATGGAATTTTTTTGAAAGATTTGTTTGTAGCATAGCATAGCATGGGGTTAAGGCTGGTTAACTCCACCCCTACACCACCACAGCACACCTATGGGATTTTAACTATTAATGGTGTTTTGAATATCTATCAAAAAAAAACAGTTCCACATAAAAGGATATACAACACCCTGCCATGCACCAACTATATGACAAACAGAGAGATATACAAGCCACAGCCACTCCTTGCTTTTATAGATAGATTTTGGGTGAATTTTTCCTTTAATTCTGACACATACATATATATATGTGTGTGTGTCTGTGAAGATTCTTAATCATCCAGGTTATGGTAGAACTAACCACTTGTAGATTCTCAAAGACGTTTTCCTCTCACCCTAGAGGTCCACAATCTCTTGACTCAACATATGTGGAGACCCCTTCAGATGATGCATAAGAAAAATGTTGATTTAATGACCTGCAACCTAGTCAGATCCCCAGAATAAAACCAGGATTGTTACTTTTCTGTTACTGTGACCACACTTCTGTGTTTTTTTAAGAATATCTTGTGGGAGATCAGCATCAGTCAGACCACATGATGTTTTCTGACCACAAGTCCTCAGTGTGAAGAGAGGAGAACTTAGAGGGCGAGCTGCTGTTTAACCACAAGTCCTCAGCCAGAACACGTCCAGTCTGACACAACCAGTCTGAGCCAAAACCGAGGGAAGGGAGGCAGCGCGTGACGGCAGGAGGTAAAGTACTGGTGGTACTTTTACCTTATGGTTCAAGTCCTCAGTCCTCATCCAGTCAGACTGGATGTGTTCTGGCAGCAGCTCGTCCTCCTTACCAGTTGTGTATATCTAACCATGATCTCAGTGAACCAGTCAACTCCCCTTGTTTTGTTTGACTCATTTCAGGAGTCCCGAAGAAGTAAAATGAACCGGTAATTCACAAGAGAAGGGAAACGATTCATTTAGAAGGAATGTTTTGTGAACCCTCGTAGGAGTCCTGACTTCCAGGTTGAAAATGACTGGGAATGGGTGAATCTCTTACTCGGTGCAAGCTGTGAACCTAAACAAATGTAATTTGTATTCATAAATGCAGGCCCCAAATCGTGTTTCTAGATTGATATAGATACCTTATTTATCTCGAGGGAAATTTGTGTTGTACCTGATGTAAGGTGAAGTGGCCTTCTGGGTAAAATATACAAAATGAGAACACAATATATGAAAACACAAGATGAATTGATGCATTATAAGAAATAACACAATATAAGAGAGGTAATACTTAAAAAAAGGTTAGTATGGATAGACAGAGACTGCATTTACTATTATTGGTGCAGAAAATGTCAAATTATGTTGAAAAGATTTTGAAAATGACGCTGTGCATGTGATAAAGGACAATTCAGTCATTTTCACATGTGTATAGTGAAGAACTGGACTAAATGTCCCAGTGTGTAGTCATAATCCTTCACATCAGCTGCTCGGTGTGCACTGACGCCTTCTAACTTCATGGCGCTTTGTCAGATTTGAAGCCTGACGGATCCACAGACAGACAGAGAGACACAACCTGTGAATATGAACCATACAAACACCCACACACACACACACACACACACACACAGCTCCACCCACGCTGCTGCTCTTTACCTCCTGCCGTCACTCGCTGCCTCCCTTCCCTCGGTTTTGGCTTTGTGAGCCAGTAGCCTTGTACCTTTTCACTTTGCTATTCAATATCCAGTTTATTTTTAGCAGCCAGGGCACATAACAGGGGCCAGAAGTTTTTCACTAGTGCTCTCAGTTGCGTTTGAGTTCTCCGTCTCCCCAAGGTCCCTGGATTATATTTAGACTCACAGGAGAACATATGGACAATAACTTGATAAATAGCTGAGATATTTCTATTAAGGATGGAGTCCGCCACGAGAGGCTTTATTATACTCGGAGACTGAACACTGCTCAAGGACGAGATCTGTATCAGAATATATTTAACAAGTATTTATGTGCATTTTTTTTTAAGGTGAAACGTGTATCGCAGGAACATCAGATGGACAGAACATCTTTTTTTTTATCTGGATATGATCACTCACAATATTAAAGAAGTATTTATATTTTCATATGTACATTAAGTATTGTATAAGTGTCTTGTGTCTTTTTTCTATGGTGGACAGATGCAGAGTGCTGTACAGTAACATACCAGCACAGGCACCGACTCTTTCTCCCCACAGTAAGTTGGTGCTGATGCAGGGTTGCCATGGTGACGTGATGTAGATGTGTTACATCATGAGAGACCTCCTAGCAGCATATCTTTCATTGAGACTCCCTCTCTACCTTTCCCCCCCTCCACATCCCCCGTTTCTCTCCGTCTCGCTCCCCCCTCAATTAACTCTCACCCTTTGTTTTTTTAGATTAAAAGGTCGAGTGCGGATCCGGGAGCGTACGGACGGATTTGATTAAGCTCAAGTGTCGGTTTTGAATGTGTAACAACCGGGCATATGTTAGAGATGCGCGTACGTGGCGAGGTGTTGTGTAACAAACGCAGAGAGTGGGTTTATGTTCCGACAGAGGCAGCGACAGCGAGGGAGGAACAGATGTGCTGAATGGGCTTCATATCCACCAATAAAAAAAAACAAAAAACATGTGTTCCTTATCTTTTCTTAGACTTGGTCCATTTGTCCTCCGTTCCCTCATTGTCCTTGTGCAATGTGACTGAAAATACGCCGCTATTGACCACGCGTTTAGAAACCAATCACATGTCATCCTTCACATCACAGCCTCACTTTATTCTGCTCTCCCTTTCTGTGTCTCCCGTCCCGAGCAGGTTCATTCATCCTGGGATGATTCATGAAGGGATGGGGGTCAATTACTCTTTGGAGTTGTTTTCCCCAATTGAAATCTGCTTTCTATCTATAGCGCTCCAAAAATACACACAATCAAGACCCGTGTGGTGTCAACAAGCTGTAAAACGGGTAACAGGTTACAGATAAGCCTTTTTTTCTAGGAAGCCGGCCCTTTCGCTGGATATTATTATTCTATTGACTCGTTGATAGAACACAAAATTAGACATAGGTATAAAAAAGCAGGTTTGGAAATGTCACACTGAAAAAATGCAAACTTTATCAGGTGAAAATATCTTGTATTTGGTACATTCAGTCCAATATTGAGTAGAATTATATTATTCTAATGACAGAATAATATGATATATTCTTCTAATACTTGGAGAGAGTTTAACAATTATCTGTTACTTTAAAACAAAACTCTATTTCAATATGTGCTGGCTTCAAACTAATTTTAGTTAAATTAATTCAATTTACTGTCTCCTGCCCATTGTAGCAGTAGTTTATTGGCTGATGGACACAAATATGTATACTACATCGTTTTTTTTTCTTGATTTCAGTCGATTTTGATAAGAAAATATTAGTTAAAATAAAACCAAGTTGACCAAAATCAAGAAAAACAAAATTTAAATCAGATAAAGTGCTCTCTGGCAGTGGAATAAGAGAATTTTACTCAATATTGAAATAACTGTACCAGAAACAAGATACTGTTTTTGCAGTGCACCAATATTGCAGTCTTTTCTTTTTGCAGTCTGATTGGTGTTAGTGATTTGTTGTGTTTATAACCTTCCAATGGGAATCTTTTTTTTTTGTTTAGTGACATTTTTCTGGTGAATTGAAAACTCTCAGTTGCTGCTGCCAGTTCGAAAAAACTTCACCTGAACTTCAGTATTTAGTTCTGTAACTCTCCTCTGCACAGATACTACAGCACGTTGTACAACAGTTATATAATAAAGCAGCGGAGAAAGCTGGAGACGCAGTGAGATCTGGCTGCTGTGGGCTCTGTTTCCCCAACATCGTTGTTTTACGTGTTAAATCATTAATGAACGTTTCGATCCTTTAATTTGTCGGTAGGATGTAATACAACATATCAGCCCTATTATCTGCATGTGTTTGCATCACCCTGTACTTACCTGAGCAGGTGGTAGGTGCCAGTCGTGCTGCAAAGGTAGAATGTATTTTACTGGTCAACTATAGGAAGGAGACAGTGGCTGCTTCTGAGCCTGCATTTTTTTTTTATTCGATTTTACTTTTTTTGTTGCTATTTTAACAAATTCCACCTTTTCTTCCAGCCTGCTTCTTTAACACCATCATGAAACAGCATCTTCCTCCATTTGTCATGTGGCGCTGCTACAGTACGTCTTTAAAACAGATTGAAATTGCAATTACTGTATTTTAATGAAACGTCACAGTTGCTGCAGTATGCTCTGTGGCCATAATATTAAATTGGAATCAGTTGGCAGATGCTCAATTTATAAATATTAAAGACTCAAAGAGAAAACATCCATGTTTTTAACCTTCAAACCGTTGCTTCAAACAGGCCCTTTGACCTCCGAGACTATTCTGCATAGAGACTCCACCATCGTGAGCTGTTTTCATCTGAATTCACAAAACCGGTAAGAGTCCCACATCCAAATATCTGTTTCACCATCGGTTTGTGTTTTCTGATTCACAAAAATTCCACTTCTGCTCTCTGGCGTCCGCATACCTTTCAGTTTTTTCCCATTTCTGTTATTATTTTTTTTTCTCAGGGCTGAAAGTCTTTTCAGCATAGGTCCCTTTGCTGCTATACACCCACACACCCATAGCAACACGTTGTCGTTTCTTGGTAACCACATTTACGCAATGAGTAAAGAAACTGAAGGTCGAGTAGGCATGGGTCGAGCTTAGAGCCTTATATAAATCTGTCCAAGGCTCCGGAGAGACAAGAGAGATATTGTCTCAGCAGCTGGACGTGAAGTCTCGGCAGCTCTCATGTAACGGCTCAAGTTTTTTGTTTTTTTTGCACGACAAAGTCAGGCAGGCAGAAATGCTGTAAAGACTCTCTGTGGCAGCACCTGAATCTCAGCATAGTCAGTGAACACGTCGTATGTGCAGTCACCTGCTCAGACACATGCATAGTTATATATTTTTAATTACTTTGCTGTTAATTCCTGAAATGTGACCAAATATCCTGCTCGGTGGAAGCCATGCACTAAATTCCCAGGTTGCTGGCAGGAGATTACACTGACCTGAGTTAATGAACATACTGTACCCAGCAATTGAACCTGTAATTGAACCAGACTGATAAGCTAATTATTTCCACAGCTAACAAGAAACGACACTTATTACAGGGGGGGAGCGATTTACATGTGAGCTCCTGTGTGATTCGTGGGGGTCACGTCTGCTTCTGATAAATGCTCATAATAATAATAATAATAAAAAAAGAAAGAAAATCCCAGAGGATTTATTTCTCAATAATACGAAATCCAATCAAAACCCAATGCGTGTGGAAAATTATTCATCCTAGTTAGACATGAGAGTCCCAGTAGATTTAAATGTAAATGCCGGTGCTGCTTTGTATCCATGGGAGCAGCGTGGCTCTATAGGGAGATGGTCCAGTTCACCTTTTTCACAATCAATAGCTGTTTAATGGATTGACATAAAATTATGTACAGACAATAATAATCACCAAAGGAGAAAACTATTTTATCCAACTGTTTTTATTTTTAGAATTAGTATTGTGCAATATAAATACAATTACACTATTTTCTCTGTTATTTCTCCATATCCCTTTCAAGTAGCCTGTCATGGCAATGTGTTTGTTTGAATCCATTTAAACTATATGTTATAATTTTATATATATATATATATTTATATATCTGTATATATATATATATAAAAAGAGAGAGAGAGAGAGAGAGAGAGAGAGTAGATACTCATAGACACCCTTAATCATAATTTTTAGTTCTTTCATTAGATTTGGTTAAGTTTGCATTTGTATTTCTAACACCTGGAGAGATTTTAATCATTATCTGTTACTTTTAAAACAATCTATTGTTTCAATTAACTCAAATTAGTGTATGCTGCCCATATTATCTAATATGTAAGCTACATATTAGTTGACTTACTGTCATTCAGTTAGTGCAAAGCTGCTCAACACTGTCCTGCAGTGACATACCATAGATCATTAGTATTATTAGTAATCCAATTGTTTTTTGTACTCTCATTTGATTAAGTTTGTTTCTATTCTGTGATTCTTACTGTTTTATTAAAAGAAAACAATTTGAAACACAAATATTGTGTCTGTAAAACCCATTAGTCTTTGACTACCAGCTCAGATGTTTATTGGTTGTTTATATAGTATTATGTAATTCTACTCTCCTTCCTATAGCCTACCCTATATATATATATATATATATATATATATATATATATATATATATATATATATATATATATATATATATATATACAGTATGCACGTATCCAGAGGAGAGAAACATTTCCTGCCTCGTACCCTCACTAATTTACACTCCCTAATCACCTGACCCTTTGTCCTCTATTCAACGTCCCACAGATTCCACTTCTTGCCCTTTTCGGTTCATGAATTAATCTCGGTGCTCCGTGGTTGTGGCCACTCTTTCATTCATAAATATAATACCTGCATTGTAGTGTGATGAAGGGGGGACTTGGAGAGGCTTTTTGTAATGCAATAGGGGAAACAGATCACTCTTCCATCATGGCAGCCTGTCAGACAACCAAGAGACAGTTTTTTTATCTGTCCACCATGTTTGTTAGTGTGAAGACCTCTAAAGTGATATTGGTGCTCTCCATGCATGGGCCTGTGAGTTTCTCCACTTCCGGTCCTTTCTGCCGTCGTGGCCCACAGGGCACAGCGTTGCCCAGAAGTGAGATCATGCTCGGGCGAAGGCGCCAGAAATGAGGCCCAGGCAGCACCGGCATTTCTCCCCCCTTCTACCGCCCGAAAAAAAACAACAACACAGGCCTCCCACTCATCTGCGTGGGCACTGGCATTCTCAAACACATGCTCCATCCTATGTAAACACCCACACCCTGCGAAAAACCCCATATACACGCACGGAATCAGGTTTTCTCCCTGCTGTCCGAGGGCCAACAGGAAATGCCAGGGGACTGATCGTACACACACACACACACACACACACACACACATATAGATCTTTATCATCTTCACCAGGTTCTGTCATCCTCAGTCTTTTAAATTCTAACAAGTTATGAACGAATAGTAATCTATACTACATAATCTTTCAGAGCTGCTGTATTGTAGTTTATTTGTAAAAAAAAAAAAAAAAAAAAAAAAAGTAAAACTGTTTGCTTCACTTTTTCCTCCCACAGGGGTATGAGTTCATGGAAAAAACTGGAGAAAATGTAGGCTCTCTAGTCAATTAGGTTATAAAACCAACACTCTCTCCTCAGGTTGTTGCTATTCTTGGACTCCTCTGAAAACAGCAGATCTGTGTGATCTGCTGCCCCCTGGCGGCTGAAGGATTCCTGCTCTGATTACATAAAACAAGAGCTGTGTGAGTCATCACCCCCCAGTGAGGACAGATGGAAAGTGTGTGTGTGTGTGTGTGTGTGTGTGTGTGTGTGTGTGTGTGTGTGTGTGTGTGTGTGTGTGTGTGTGTGTGTGTGTGTAGGACTGGGCGGAGCCAACGGCAGTGGACTGTGAAATAAGGGCTTTCCCCTCACTCTTTTTCTCCCTCTCTCTCCTTTTTTTTTTGTGGGTCAGGAGCATCAGTTAGCACACAAGCACAAAAATAGACCAGGAAAGCTGCAAAGCTTAATTTAAACTGCAGCCATTTGCTTCCTCCCTTTGCTAATTTAAGGATGTTAAGATGTGATTACAAGAATGAATCTGGCCCTTCTTACTGCAGGAAGGATTTTTATATTATTAGTGAGGCACGGAGGAATCAAAATATGGGGCAGAATGCTGCTAAATCATCAGACGGGATGGAAATACATAGAAATAGGCCTAAAGCTCACAGATATTTTCATTAGTATTGATTTTTTTTAAAAGACTCATACACAATGTGTGCAGTAAAATGCAGGGCGGCACTTTTTAAAGGACAGGTCGTAAAACAATATAAAAAAAATACATGTTTTTCTTTGTTATAATCATTTCTCTTGTTCATACTGATCATTAGGATTTCCTGTCATTAGTCAAATTATGTAGATGTCCACCACATGGATGTTTTTAGTAAACGTTCCCCATTGTGCACCTGGAAAGTATTCACAGCGCTTTACTTATGTACATGTGGTTTCTTAGTTTTTGATTTTTAATAAATTTGCAAAAATCTCAAAAAAACTTTTTTGATGTTGTGATTATCGGGTGTTGTGTGTAGAATTTTGAGGGAAAAAATGAATTGAATCCATTTAGGAATAAAGCTGTAACATAACAAAATGTGGAAAAAGTAAAGTAGTATTATGTCCATTAAAAGAAACAAAATGAGGGAATTTGTCACTAAAAAGACAGAAACGTTCCACTGGATCTAACTAGTTTGGATTAAAAAAAGCTTCACATTTGCTTTAAGTAAACTTTTAAATGTGTTTTAGCACAAAAGGAGGCCTGTTGGATCTTCCATTGCTCTGTATGAACAGTGTGTCAGTGTTGATTTGGGCTTCTGAGTGTTGTTTCAGGACAGACTTTCAAATTTGTGAACCCGTCCTTTAAGGTTGTGCTAAAGATAATATTAGGCCCAATTAGAATAAGGTTAAAAATAAGAATAATTACAAAGTTTGACAGTAAAACACTGGCTCAACATCTTTCTGCTGCCATCATAAACACGGCTAGTCCTGCTATGGTGAGTTTATGGGAAGATGGAATTCTGTTCTTGTTATTATTACTATTAAACAGTCACTGTTACTTTTAGTTATTAAGTATTATTTTTTATGACTCTCTCTTTCAGGTAGAGAGGGATAAATACTGTCTTTATGAAGATTATTGACTTTAATCACTTTAATCCTGAGTTGAAAGGATCATATAAGACCCTATAGGACAATGGCCATTTTACTTTGAACATTTTATTATCATTTATGTACATTTGTGTTTAATTTACCCCCAGGTAATGTAAGATTTGAGTTTTCACTATGGAAGGAAAGTTTAATCCAGCTTTAAAATTGCCTAAAGTCACACTAGAATATTCCAAAATTGTCCGGAGTCACTTTATTCTTTAATGTTACATAAGTGGAGGCTGTAGAATATTTCAATTCAGAATATACTGAGTATAAAACAAAGAAAAGTAGCAAATCCCCACATCTAAAAAGCTGGAACAAGTCAATTTTGCGCCTTTTTCCCCTAAAAATGTATGGAAATGATTAATGTGTTCTCAAAATTGTTGGCAATTCACTTTCTGTTCATGACTAACAGGCTTTTTTCACAGCAGACATTTTGCATTGTTGCAGTAGAAAGAGCATAGGTGTTACTAATAACATTAACAACGTATTCAAATGTCCCATTAAGCCGTGACAGAGTGACAAAGAGCCAGCATGCAAATAATGTGCTTTACACCTGTGGTTTTCCTACTGGGACATGTAAGAATGGCTTATCGACAAATCATTTCAGCTCTATAATTATAATACAATATAATAATCACAGACATGGTTTAAAAGGTATATTGTTTTATTTGAGTTCAAATCTTAAGACAAAAAAAAGTACAACACAATCAGCAATGTGACAAACCTACAAAATGGCAGTGATGGAGAGCTCCAACATAGGAATGGACATAGTAAAAGGAGGAGTGTGGATGCTGAGGTCTGAACTGAGTGGTTACTGAATCACACCCGTCAATGGCAAAACAAGGCTGACGAGAAACAAAAAAACGTCAAAACAGGAGCAAAATTGAAAGATAAGGACATAAACCGGTGTGAACTGAAGGCAGACGGGTAAAAAAAACATGTCACAGATTTTGTTATCTCCCGGAACAGATGAGTAAAATCACTTTTTTAAAACACGGCAACCACAGAATGATGATGTCTGATATGTGTAGAGTTTAAAAACATGGTGACAATGGACAGATTAAATACAAGGGAAAAATTTGACTGGACTAATTATTTTTGAGACATTTGTATACTGTGCTGCATATATATTCTTACACTTAACATGGTGGGCTGAAAGGAACGTGTGAGTTTTCTTGGAAGACTAAAAAATATAAGAGTGTAACATCACAGTGACTTGGTTTAACTGCATTGACCACTTTTTCTTTTTGCATCTGTGTTTCTCTTCCTCTCCATCTTTCTCTGTGTCCCTCCACTCTCCTCCTCCTCCTTTAAAAGGTGTACGGCCCGACGTAGATGGAGAGTCTGAGGGCGGAGCTGGTCTGGTAGCTGCCCTGGTAGCTGAGCAGCGGATTGACGGACACCATCTCCAGGTCCAACGTGTACTCCCTCGGCCCTGACACGGCACGGGCCAGCACCAGCATGGCGCTGATATTATTGATTTGCTGGAAAAGGGGAAAAAACAATGTTACTGAGCATCTTTCTGCAACACAGGTAACCACCCAACAACATCCTACACTTATTGAATACACCCAGTTCAGGAACAAATGCAATAGTTGCGTCTGCCGGTGCAAGATATCACCACCCGGTAGCCCCCAGTCCATTTACCACAATGTTATCAAGCAACAAAAAATTTAAAGTGATCCAGAAACCAGGATTTTTTCATGATCATTACCAAAATTTAATCATCTGTTTATGGTACTATTCTCAATATTCGTTGAAAATTTGGCAAAAATCCGACCTAAGCTTTTTTTGGGGGGGGGGGATCTTGATAACAAGCAGACAAAAGCCGGCAAAAGCAATTAAACTACCATTCAAAAGTCTGGGTTCACCCAAACAATTTAGTGTTTTCCATGAAAAGTCACACTTCTATTTACCAACATGAGTTGTAAAATAATAGAAAATTGTATTACATTAGCCTTCTGACACAATGAGCAAACACATTGTACCATTAGAACACTGGAGTGATAGTTGCTGGAAATGGGCCTCTATACACCTATGTAGATATTGATGCACCAAAAACCAGACATTTGCAGCTGGAATAGTCATTTACCACATTAGCAATGTATAGAGTGTAATTTTGATTAGATTCAAGTTTTCTTCATTGAAAAAAACAGTGCTTTTCTTTCAAAAATAAGGAAATTTCTAAGTGACCCCAAGCTTTTGAACAGTAGTGTATTCATCATCAGCCTGAATCCACTGCAAAAATGAAATGTCTTTTATTTGGTACAATTCATTCAATAATGAGTAGGATTATTTATTTCAATTATACAATGTGCTAATCAAATATTGGTCACAATATTATACACAATATACATAAATGGGATATATTTAGTTTTTTGAGAAGGATTTTCTGTTATTTTTATACGGTCGGATTTCTCTGCTAAACACGGTTGAGGTGAACATATGTAAAAATGCTTCAACCTGCTCTGAACGCTTCGCTGCTTCCTCCTTGTGATGCCATCACGTTGCTCACATCTGTCCACAAACAGCTGCCTGTTGCTAAGCTTGTTTCACGGGTTGTTAACGTTCAAAAAGAAGCGAAATCCTACCAAGGTTAGTTTGCCTTAAAGCCATTTCACACCAGCGACATCCAAATTCTCATGTTCCATTTTCATTTTATACGTTCTGGGAAGAGAAGATGAAACAGAGCCTAGCAGTAGGGACGATGAGGTCACTCTGGGTCGATCCAATTTTTAAGAGGCACAGGCACTTGATCCAGGAGCTACGCCTGTATCACAGTCACGGTTTATTATCAGAAAATGGATATATGTATATGTCTATAGAGGGGAACACCCTGCAACTCTGGGAGTGATTTCCGTTTAAGGAAATGTGTGTCATGCAGCAGAGGAGACTCCCAAAACTGTGCAGCTTCTACATTTACCATCATCGTCTGTTTAATCAACATCACATAAAACAAACTATTTCATTGGTCATCATGTAGTTTTAAAAACAAAATTCTGCAGAAAACTAAGTGATTCTGGACATTTTTCTTGTCACACAACAGTTTCAGCCTCAACATCAATTCATTTTTTTTAAATGGAAATTAGCACTTGGTGTGACATGGCTTTAAGCTTCCAGAAGCTGGCCAATCAGAACAAAGAGGAGGGTCTTAAAGAGACAGAAGCTAAAATGGTTTGTTTCAGACACAGGCTGGACTGAGGGGCTGCATTTAAGAGGTTTTTTTATGTAAATCGTGCAAAAATATTCCAGCAGAGTATCAAAATAAAAATGTGAATGTAATGTCCCCTAAACACCTGTGTGGGTTGACTTTAGGTATGTAGATGTAGTTTTTTTAGGATAGATTTACTGTATCTAAACAAAAAGCAATTGGATCAAACTCTTAGACAGTCAAAATCATGTTAAATCTTGTTTTCACAACAGGAAATATACAGTACAATCAGGCAGGTTTGTTTCCACTAAATCATTCTTACTATAACTGCCCTGTTTTACACCAAAGAACATGCAGACATGGTTGATTTTATCCTGTGATTTGACAAAAAAAAATCTATCTTTAGTGAGAAGCTGCAGCAGAGCGGTTGTTGTCTCAATACTAAAGCTAGGACACTGAGGTCAGGCTCGTTTAAAATACGCAGCAGAACCGATGAAGACATCGAAAACAGATCTGGTTTGGCAAAACGCCCAAACAACAGCATCTTGTGACACCAAAGTCACAAGATAAAGTCACAGGATGAGGACTTAACGCAGTCTGACCTTCCACTCTAAATCAATGGTATAAGAAACTCTCAATATATCAGGCTTTTATAGGAGGACGTCACTGTTAAGATGATATGAATGAATGGACTTTTCTACATAACCGTGGGAGGAACCACCATCTTATTAAGTGAATACTACTAAACTGATTAATGTTTAACAAAAAAAGCCAGTGTTTCCCCTAAATCAGGGGTGTCAAACTGCAGTCCTGGAGGGCCGATGTGGTGCAGGCTTTTGTTCAAACCAAGCAGTACCACACCTGATTCTACTAATGAAGGTCCTTAGCAAGGGCTGTATTGGCTGATTAGTAGAAACAGGTGTGTAGCTCCTTGGTTGGAACAAAAACCTGCACCCACACCAGCCCTCCAGGACTGGAGCTTGACACATGTGCCCTAAATATACGCATCACACACTCTTCTCACCCTGATGTAGAAGTCTCCGTTGTCGTCGCCGGAGCGGATGCGGAAGGTGTTGTACGCCCCCGGGGAGACGCTGGTGGCCTGGATCTGGAAGATGTCGGAGGGGACGGAGCGCTCCGAGGTGATGCTCATGTAGCGGTGGACGATGGAGAAAGGAAGCTCCCGACAGGCGGGCTTGTTGACGGGGCACACACAGCGGCTGGACACACACACACAGAGGAGGTAAGTGATATTTAGTGCAGAAACACACCACTAACTGACATGTGAAAGCAGCAATAAATAAGGTGCAGCAACATTGCTGAATTGAATCTATAATCTATGAAAGTTAAACTTTTTTAATGGAATTATGGAAATGAATGAACTGGTCCACAATATTCACGATTATTTTGGAAAGGGACTGTAAATGCAGTGATTTAGCAGCAGTTCATAAATCAGCCAGCAGAGGGAGTAACATGACTGACAGGAAAAGTCCTGCTAAAATCTGGATAAATATTGAACAGTAGCCATTTTTATTCGTCATGTTTTTCTAAAAAACATGTTTAATATGACCAAATCATCTGGGATATGTTAATGGTGACCCACACCTGTTCCTGGTCCAACACTTGTTCACCACTGTAATAGTTTTCTCATTGCAATGGACCGTGTTCAAAAGAAAAGGTTGCAAAGTTGGCCTCATACGTGGAAAAAGTAATTGCGGTAATCTTGCAGTTTGAGCCATACTCAATACAGGGGTTGATTATATTCTGAGCTGATGGCCAACACATATTTTAGTAATTGGGAAAAGGTGGATGTAAAATTAAAAAAAAAGAAAGGTGTTCTCACTTCTCAGACACTTGTACGTAAGGCTCCTGGCAGCGGTTGGTGTCCACACACTGGTACCGTCCGTGGATGTTCACGCACGTCTGCGTCTCGGTACACTGGTGTTCACCTGTTTCACATTCATTTATGTCTGCGGAGGAGGACAAACAGTTTGACGGAACGGGAGAAGACGGGACTGTACGAGAATAGAGCTGCCGTTGGACAAGGAATAAAGATGGAGTCTGTGCTACCGTGGCTCTGAAAGCACAAAGGGGAAGGTGTTGGTTGTGGGAGGAAACGGAGGCGGCTGTGCTTACCCTGGCATAGCCTGGTGCCGAGCAGCTGGTATCCTTCTGGGCACACGCAGGAGAACTTCCCCGGCTCGTTGACGCACTGGTATTGGCACATGTAACTGGAATAGCTGCACTCGTCGATGTCTGTAAAAGTAACACGTTGGGGGGGGGTTATTAATTGCCAGAAAGGGGATACAGAGCGGATTTCATGCAGAAAGACTGGGGGGGGTCTCTCACCGTTACAGGCAAAGCCGTCAGGTCCCAGCTCGTAGCCTGCATCACAGCGACAGAGGAAGGTGCCGTAAGTGTTGTAACACCTCTGAGAGCAGGGGGCACCCATCTCACATTCATTCACATCTGACAGGATTCAAGGGAGAAGCATTCAGAACATTTACTTGGTAAAAAAAAAAAAAAAGCAATACGCAACACTACATGGTTATAGTAGGATGTGTGAAGTGTTTGCAGATAAATGAGTGTTATGCAGACTGGACACCACCACTTATAAATAGTTTATCATATTTACTGATGCATTAAGTGAGCAGAATCCTAAAGGAGTTCTCCAGTGATTTATTATTGCATATAAGGGGACTCATTTAAGAGGATGGATTGTGAAATGCAGAGTCCTACAATTTACATAATGCAACTCACATCTTTACACACTCCACAATTTAACCTATTTCTGTTCAACAATGCATAATATTTTATAAACTGATGGCATGTTTTGAATGTAAAATTGTAATTATAGTAATAATTATGCTACTATTACTATAGGTATATATAGCTGCCAAGTAAATCTAGTGGAGTTAACATGTTATCAATCAATCTTTATTTATACAGCACTTTTCTTACACATAAATTGTAGCAGAAAGTGCTTTCCATAATAAAAACTCCCTAAAGACCCAACGATCCTAGCCCTGTGAGTCTCTCTCTCTCTCTCTCTCACACACATACACATACACTGCGGCTGAGTACAGACACAGTGGCTGAGTACAGAGGAACCAGGTCAGGAAACGCTGCCGTCTGCGGTGGGGAATGTCCACGGCTCAGGCCAGAATGCCACAGCTCTGCTGCCACCAAACTAAAAGCAGGCAGAGGACACACGGCACTGAAGCAGAGAACGGCCACAGAACCACAGAGCCCTCAACCACTCCAGCCTGTGTTCCACAAAGAGAAGTGGTCGATAACAGCCCCCAGCACAGAGGGCCCCCACTGATAAAACACTGGATGTATGAGATTAAAGTAATTTTTTGATAAAATCAAATAGGAACATTAAAAGCTAAATTGAAGGAACATCTAAACCAAAAAGAAGTATGGATTATAAGAATGTAATAAAAGAACCAGATTAAGTATTAGAGTATACATAAATAATACAATTAAATAGAATGAGATAAGGTCGAGCTCTGGAAAAAGTAATAGACCACTGCAAAATTGTCAATTTTTCTGATTTTACTACTTACAGGTATGTGTTTGAGTCTATAAACTACCGACACCACTTCCCCAAAATTCCAAATATTATCATTTAGAGCAATTATTTGCAGAGAATGACAAATAGTCAAAATAACAAATGACCTCAAACAAGATCAAATTCATTTAAAACAAGACAATACTAATATTTACACTTAAGAAAATTTCAGAAATTAATATTTGGCGCAATAATCCTTATTTTTAATCCCATCTTTCAAATGTCTTGGCATACTCTCCAAAAGTCTTTACCGTTGTTCTTGGGTGACTTTATTCCACTCCTGGTATCTCTTTTAGCAGAATGAGATGTGCATGTGTTGGAATTCAACAGACGGTGGGATAGAATGACTGTATTACATGTAGAGATGCTGATTTCTAAAGAAAAATGCAGTGATCTCCTATTTTATCACAGAGCTGTATATTAACAAGTACATTATTAGTATGTCCTCACTAAGACTAAAATAATAGTTCATATCATTCCAGTTCTGAGGTCCTTGCACCGGCTTCCTGTCTGCCAAAGAATTAACTTTAAAATAGTTTTACTGGTTTATAAATCACTGAATGATCTAGGGTCGAAGTTTATCTCTGATCTGCTGATCCCTTATGAACCATCCAGACCTCTTAGATCATCTGGGACAGGTCTGCTCTCTGTTCCCAGAATCAGAACTAAACATGGAGAAGCAACGTTTCAGTTTCTATGATCCACACATCTGGAACAAACTCCCAGAGAACTGCAGGTCTGCTGCAACTCTCACTGTTTTTAAATCAGAGTTGCTAACTTTTCTGTTTGCTGCTGCCTATTGCTGATATCATTTCTGAATTATTTTCCACTGCACCGTAACTTTGTTATTGTTTTTAATTTTTGATTGTCGCCAATTTAATCTATTGTTTTTTTGTTGTTAATTTAATCAAATTCTTTATATTTTCTCATTATTATTTAAATTCATTTTCACTGTTTGTATTTTGATGTAAACCGCTTTGAATTACCTTGTTGAAATGTGCTATAGAAAAAAAACTTGCCTTGAGATGTACAGTATTGGAGCAAAAGTGTGGGAAAAAAAAAGGCATCAAACAGAAAGACTTGGGATGTAAGTGGGGAATGCTGACTGTTTGGCCGTTACTCACCGATGCAAGATCGGTTATTTCCTGCCAACTGGAAACCGGGTTCACACTGACAGGAGAAGGACCCGGGGACATTGACACAGCGATGCTGGCAGTATCTGTACCTGCACTCATCGATATCTGAAGAAAAGGAGAAGGAGGAAGAGGAGGATGAAGTCAGCTGAGGGACACTCACATTCCTGCAGTTACTATCCCAGCCTCAGCTAAGCTCACCCCAGACAACGTTTTTTTTTATTACATGGAAGTTACAGTATATCTCAAGCTGCTTTAGCTACACATGTTAAAGGATGAACCCGGATGATCTCACCAATGCACTCGGTGCCAACTTTGCGGTAACCGTCCGGACACTGACAGGTGAAGGCGCCCAGCGTGTTGACGCATTCTTGGCTGGGCTGACAGTCGTGTTCGTCTCGCTCGCATTCATCCACATCTGTGTTTGTGATGTCACACAAGGACACAAACATGCAAAAAAGAAAGAAAAAAAACTGTGGTTATTGCGAGCAAACGCGGCCTCGTCCGCTATCACTGGAAGCTGCAGTGTGAATGTTAGAGGGCGGACGATAGTTCTAACCCTAACCCTAGTTCTCCTCATTTGCACCCGACAGCTGAGGGTATCACGTCGTGTTGAATCATGTTTGTTGTCTCACGCAGGATAAACACCTCGCCGCTGCACCAGTAGCTTTTTCCCGCAGCACGTCCGCTGCAGCTGTCCTCGTGTGAATTCCTACGCCGCCTGTCCGCCCCCCCGCGGACACGTACTCACTCACACCCACACACACACACACATTACACCAACCCGCTGCCTCCAGTCTCAACACCTGCCACGGCCACCTGTCCCTCACAATCTGCGGCGACTGACAATAAATTTACACAAACATGCTTAATAATCACTCAGGCTGTGGTGGCCACCTGTCTACCTCCAACCCCCGTCCCATCCCTCCAACACCCCAGAAGACCTACAAAACCAGACACCCACCCACACAGCTGTCTCCCTGTGGCTCGTAGCCCAGAGGGCAGGGGTTAAAGGACTCCGTGGGCGTGATGGGAGCCTCTGGGGCCGGGATGACCGATGCGGAGCGAGGGAGACACAGGTACCCTCCATAGTGGTTGAAGCACTTCATTTCCCCTTTGCAGGCATCTGGAATAGTCTCGCACTCGTTTATGTCTGACGGGAGATGCAGAGGCACAGCGTTAGGTCCTGAATGTGAAGCGTGTGACCTTCTTTATGAAGAATCACAAATAAAACAGACTCTGGAGAGCAGGAGGACGATCAGAGTTGCTGCCATTCATAAAGGATGAGGATTTACCTTTACAGTGCTCGGTCTGAGGGTCCCAGTGATACCCATCTGTGCATTCCTGCAACAGGAATCAGAGACAAAGAGAGTGTGAGGAAATTATGGAAAGGAAGATGTGAACAGCCTCCTCTCTGAGCCAAGCAGTTGCATAATATTTTCATAATAACTTAATAAATCCCCAGTAGTAAGCTATGGAAAAAAAGCAGAGGATATAGACATTTGTTTCCTCTGTGTAAGAGTACACTGCAAAAACTGAAAGCTTACAAGTGAAAATACCTTGTTTTTGGTACAATTTTTCAAAAGAAGACCACATTAACTCAAAACAGGAAAAAAAAAATTAGCAAATGAGCAAAATAATCTGCCAGTGCAACAAAATAATTATACTCAATATTGGACTAATTGTACCGAAAACAAGATATTTTCACTTGTTTTCTCAGACAAGACGTCTGCTGCTTCTTAAAGGACATGTGACATCTTTAACTGCTTTCCTTCAGCTAATTGTAACTTCAAAAGGAAAACAAATCAAAATCTACTGTTTGAAAAAAGGGTTATTATTATAATTCTGGGGAAAGAAATAGCACTGCGACCTGCGTGGAAAGAAAAACTGGGCTGAAAGAAGCATGGTATTAAAACCAAAAATACCCCCCAGCTAGCACTACCATAAAACACTGGAAAGGATTGCTGTTATATTAAGCCATAAAAAGATGAGGGGAATATAAAGAAGCTCAGAAAGAAGATGGGGAAAAAAGGGGTATGATGTATGGTATTGAAGCAATGAAGAGAAGATGCAAAGAAAAAGAAGGGAGAGAGATGAAAATAGGAGGAAGAAAGATTCATCCATCCTTACCGTGTAGGTGTCACTTTCTGTATGTGGCTGTGAAATAGCGCTGCGGAGGAGCACAGACACACATATGCATACGCACAAGATTGACACACAAACACCCTGCATACTAATGCACTAATTGGTGGGAGATGGGACAGGAACACACATGTAAAACATGCACACAAACACACACATACACACACACACACACACACAGCAGTCAGACAGGTAGAGCTGCTTTAAAGATGAGAGAGGCAGCCGACTTGTGATGTGCAGAGCAGCCAAGTGGTATCTGTATTTCAGAGAGACAAGAAAGTGGAAAAAAGGGACATAAAAAAGCAATGTTAGAAACTTAGAGATTAAAAAAAAATAAAAATTTTAAATGGTTCAATTCATTTTTAAAACACACTCGTGTGCTTTGCTTTCAGGCTCAGTGCTCTGAGCTGCTCCCACAGCTGAAATGGATAAATCAACCTCGAAGCGAACCGCTGCAGCCAATTTTTAATTAGTCAGTCAGAACACAAACAGTTAGCTTCTTGGACCCGGCTCGCTGTTTGTCGACCAAACAGTCCCCCCCCCCTCATCCCCCCTCCCTTGATCGCTGGCAAGAATAAATTGAACGGAACACTCTTGCCAGGTAAAAAACATAAACACCGTGACGTACTGCCTCCCTTCGAGCTGAAAATAACAGAGTCAACATCACAGGAATACTTTCGCATTTCGCTGCCGCTCACAGAAAGCCCTCTGTCTTAAGACTGGCAGACTACAACTCACTGGAATGATAAGTCTCGCTGCCTCCAGAGGTTGGGTTTGCTGTGTATCAGAGCGGCGGCGGCGACGGGGGAGAAGCGACATACGTTCTGCTTTGTTTGCTCGCATATTTTACAAAGTTTGACATCTCCTGCTCAGCTGTTTCGGTTTCCTGAGAGAAACTTCACAAGCAATTTGTCTCCGATGCGAGGAATCTCCTTCTCTGAAGATGCTGCTGCTGCGTCTCTGTAACGGATGAGAGCATCTATCTTTTGTCAGGGTATTCAGTGTACACTAATTTGGATTTATAGTGAATTAATTTATAGCGCTGTGGATTCTGAGGGCCTCCCTCTCAGCAGAGACAAAAGCATCCTTCAGTTAATGTTCCTGTAAAGCAGCTATGAGTATTTAAGCCGACTTTATAACATAAACAGATCACCTATTCCAGCTCCAGCAGGACCAAAACCATAGAAACAACAGCCCGATTGATGACATTAAAAAAAAAAATCCATTTCTAGGAAAGTGTTATTTTCAGTGAGCGAGCTCCAGTTAAAATACAGTGACAGCAAAGTTAGAATCCCCGCCTGTCTACGTGCACACACACACACACACACACACTCACACACTCGGATATAAACTCCACATGCCACATTTGCAGGCATTGCTTATTGTTGTATTTCATCCTGAGAACCGCAGGGACGCAGAGTGACGTGGACGCCCTCGGGCACTCGGACGGGTTACGTCACCAGCCATTTGTGACCTCTCCGGCGTGGTGGGAAAAGCACGAGAAACATGCGAGCGCAGACGGTTACGCATACCGCCGCGCAATCAGACGGCCGCAGTACGTGACCTCTCCGACTTGGCTCGGGGGGGGAGACACCTACCAAACCGGCAAGAATGTGGCTCCGAGGAAAAAAAAAAGAAAACTGACCGTCATGCCGGGGTCCGGTCCGCTCGCTCGGGCCCGCTGAGTGTGGGCAGCGAGGGATGCATGGGTGTTGCCCCCGCCGCCGCGTCGGAGATCAAGTGGCGGCCGACCTCTGGAATGCCCGTGGTCGAGGATGTGGGCGCCAGTTCTCAGCTGGGATGCCCTGCCACGGCAGAGGTTCCCAGAGTATCGGGTTCTGGGAAACCCCCCCCCCACCCACCCCCCCCTCGACGGTTCACAGGCGAGGGACAGTCGGTGCCAAAACCTCCAGGCCACCGCTCGGCCCTCTCATCGCTCCTGGCTGTGTGGGAGGATCAGACGATGTGGCCCCGGTGCAGAAGTTCACCGTCTGGGGTTTTTGGACGTCCAGCGACGTAAGGAAGCCAGCTGCCATTCTCTGTTCTATAAACCTGTTGTACTCACATCACCTCTGATGATAAAATAATTATAAGCCCACATAACCACCGGTTCGGGGCCCTCGGCCTCTTTAACAGCAGGTTCACCCGTCTTTTTAGGTTCAGCACAACAATCGGGCTTCTAAAAGTGACTTCATGTAAAAACATACAGTCAAGACCACACACAGGGTCATATCTTGCAGTGTATACAGAGCCAGCTTTTTGTGTTGTTCCGCTCGGCCGTGCACGGAGCAGCCTGAGAACACGGTGGCCCGGCTGAGGCCCACAGCTGCGCTCTGTTACCGTTGTGGCAGTGAACCTGCAAATCCACACCCGGCGGGGTCTCCGTCTCTCACACACACACACGGCTCAGCTCCTGTTCAAGGGAAACTCTACGGTCAGTGAAGTTTTTTTTTTTTTTTTCGGGGCCCTGCAGGAGAAATTCACACACTGTAAATCTACAAATCCCCAGTGATGATGCTGCTGCTGCTGCTCTGTCTCCCCTCTGTTAAATGTGCTAAAAAGGGATGTGATGTATTGGCGCTTGCTGGCGATGTGGCACCCGGATGATGTGCTGTTCTTCGGGGAGCGGCGTTTTATAATCCCACCTGAGTTGTTGCAGAAGCGGCTGAGCTGTCACTTGGCGGCTGTTAGGAGTATGGGGTTATAAACACAAATAACAAGAAAGAAATAAGGGCTGTCAAATAGAAGTAAGGCGATTTCTTTTTAACGCGGTGTCCTGCAGGTTTCAGGAGTGTGTGAATTTTGTGTTTGTGCAGCTGGCACCTGTTTCTGAGGCTCCTCTTATAAATTATAAATTCAACCTCACCCTTATTGTCTTGATGTAGCCCCCTCCTCCACACACACACACACACACACACACACAGAATGAACTTCAGAATGACTAAACTGAAATTGACGCATTTCAGATGTTGTAAAAGAGGGAAGAGAGTTTTGCAATATACTGTACAATAATTCATGTGCTCATGACTCACTGTCTCTCTCTTCCTGTCTACCCTCCTATTACAGCGGCTGAAGCAGAGAGGCAGGAAGCAAACTACAGAGGCTGTGGGCCACGTTATCTTGGCTCTTCTGAAAAAGCTCAGTGTAGCTGGGAGAGCAGAGAGCGGAGCAGAGAGGGGAGCAGAGAGCGGAGCAGCGGTGCAGCTGTGACGTGTATGGCCTGTACCAGAAAAGTAGGTAGGAGGTACATCCCCACCTCCCTCACTTCTCCCAATGCGCTGACAAACTCAAAAAGTCACCCACGGGTTCCCTATTTGACACAAATCCCTCCTAACGTTGATGTCAGACGTGAAAACAACGGTGAAAAGTACTCACAGACAAGTCGCTCCGGATGAGTCTCGCTCTCCCTCCTGGTTAGTGTCCTCCTGCCGGCTGCTGTCGTCCCGACTGAGTCGGCGTCCAGAAGTTGTCCCTTAAACTCCTGCCTGAATGACCCTGAGAGAGCGAGTGGGGAGACAGCTGGAGCAGCTGAACACATGCAAAGGGAGGGAGAAAGAGAGAGAGAGAGAGAGGGAGAGGGAGAGAGACCGAGGAGAGAGGGAGGGAGGAGAGAGAGAGGGACAGCCCATTCTTACCCCCCCTCTGGCCCCCTGCACTGCCATCCTCCGCTCTCCAAACCCCCCTCTCTTCCCTGACCCCCCAGGATGCAAATTCCTGGTCTGCGGCCCAAATACCAAAATTCCAAATCCGTCCAAAATCGCAGGCGGAACAACTCAACAGATTCACACACACATTGCCCCCCCATCCTCTTACCCAATGCCCCCTCTTACTGGTCCCACAACACACCTGGTTTCATTTAAACTAAACCCCCGCAAAAGCCCCAAGCTCTCTCCCTTCCTCCCTCCCTTTTCCCATTTACCCCCCATCTATCTATACTTACCTCCCCCATCTTTCTCTCTCTCTCTTTCTTTTTTTTTCCAGAAAGCGACTGAAACCTTCGCTCTCGTCCAATCTGACATGCAGGATATTTATAGCTGGGGAGAGAGAAGTTAATGGAATGTGGACAAAAATTAGAGAGTGGAAGAGAATGTGTGTGTTTGTGCGGAGACCTACTTGGAAAATTTGTCTGCTTATTTCACAGAATAAACTGGTGGCGTTTTCTGGGATAAAATGCTGAAAATGAACTACTATCATTTTTTCGTGGTGGAACTCCTAACTTGTTTGAAGATGACTAAGCTATTACTGTGCTTGGATTCATTTCCGGCAGTCTGTTATTTTGCAAACCGGTTGGAAAGTTGCTTAACCCACATTTGTCTCTATTAAAATCCCAAGACCCAACCGTAAGTCACTTTTCAATTTCCCACAAAATACAAACCACACTAGCTACACCTCTATAATAAAAGCTTGGTTCAAATAGATTTAAGAGATGTAACACAGATTGCAAAAGGACTGTTAAAAATTTACAACCTAATATTTCTTTTCTAGGCATAATCTTTATATTTTATAGAGCGCAATTATGCAATTCTAAAAAAATATATATAGGAGTAATTATTATGTTTTTCTCCAGTTTTTTTCCCCCAAACTGAAAATAAACACCTTTAGACAGATTGTTGATCAGTTTCTGGGTGTTGACAGCTGTCCTTACGGGGATTGTTGTTAAAAGTCACACTGATGACCCCCTGGATGGACCAACAGGGCCCCCCTGGCCGGTCCCTCATTACAATGACCACACACAGACGCCCCACACACATTGGCCGAGCTCTGAAACCGTGATGTAAATGTAAATCATCGTGTAGAATCTGGGACACTACTACAGTTTTTCTACCCCATACCGAGCGTAAACTGCTGAAACAGGGCTTTGCGGATCTCCTGCCATCTTCACTTTTAGGGTGTGATTTATATCTCTCTTTCCGCCTCTAATCTCCATCCCTGACTCACAGGATCAGTAAATCCTTCTCCCCGTATAACCCCGCAAGATAAAACAATACCATAAAACAGAATGACATTTATTAAATATTTTCATTTTATTTACAAACCAGATTTACAGACACTGAGAAGATCTCGAAACGGAGAAAGCACAAACCAAAGGGGCTAAGATAACAGCTTCAGCGGGGGGGGTGGGGGTGGGGATAGGACACTTCAATCGTGGTACATTTTGAAGATACAGCTTTTGATGACGCCCATGTATCTGTCCCACACAACCTGGTGTCTGGGAGGGGGCAGAAAAGAGAGACAAGAGAAAGTAAACTGTGAGTAAATGGAGCAAAGGGATACTGTAACTCCCATGACAAATTAGAATTGTGAAATCTGCGTGGAGAGAGTCAATGAGGCAATGTTTGTGCACTCCAGTGTAGTGGAAAGGTGGTCCATGTTTCTTTTTATGAATATCTCTTTGTTAAGCATGTAGTGGCACAGGGCTGTGTAAACCCTTAACTACATTCCAGAGCGTTTGCATGAGAAACAAGGTAACTACAGTTTGAAAAATCAGGGGGCGAGATAGGGTGACACCCACTGGTGGAACAGGGACGACAATATCAGGGAGGATTTTAACATATAACTTCATGGCCGAGCAGCGTTTGGTGACTGCCCGAGTGTGGATATCCTTATTTGGTTATTGGTTCGTTGACAATATCGAGACTGTGTTTCAGGCGCCTAGGGGCTGCTCCCGTGGGAATAGATAGCCCTGGCAGGGCCGGTGCCACATTTTACCTGATAAGCTTTCCAGAAAAGAAAAAAAAAAAAGCACATTAACTCACTTGAATGTGTCCAGTATATGCGCAGAGTTGGTGTAGTGAGTGAGGTAGAGTTTCATGTCCGCAGCTGTCCATCTGTCTGAGCGGCATGGCTCAATAAACTGGGGAGGTGGTGGGTGGGGTGATGGGGGGGGGGAGAAAGGAGAAAGGAGGGGAAGGAGGTGTTACATCACACAGTCTCAAAGCCCAGACTTGGAGCTTGCTGTGTCTGGATTTGTCTCTTTGCTTCAAAGTGAAACTATGTTTTGAAAACGAAGCACAAACCTTCTCGACAAGATCGATGAAGAAATCTCTGACGTCTTTTGTGTGCGTTAACTTTGCCGCAATGTTGACGAGGCCTCTGGAAAGATTCTGCCCAGAGGAGAAAACTATGTACTTGCGTGCAAAACTTCTCTTTTTCATCACCTTTCACAGGCTGATTACAATTAAGACATGATGATGGTTTAAAGTTTCGTACCTTGAAATTAGCCTCCATCTCATTGAAAGTTTTGGTTTTTCCTCTCAGGGCTGTGCAGACCAGACTAAACACACAGAAAGGAACATACAAATCAGGAGTGTGTGGATACGATTACACTCAAAAAAGTCAGTAACATTTTTCAATAATGATGTCGGTTTCTGTGTTTCTCTGACCTTTTGTGTTGATCCAGCAGGTCTTTGTCAGTGATTAAAATCTTCAGCTCTTTCAACTCGTGTAAAAACTCTTTATCCAGATCCACGTCCATGTCTTCCACCATATTATCTATGGTGACAACTCACATTAAACACTGCATCACATTGACAAATTATTTTTACTTACTCTTTTTGTTTAATTGCAGTCAGTTATTATATCATCACTCAGATTCTGTTGAACCGAATAAACCCTATTTTGTTTTGCTAACTAGTTTTGAATTTGAATCATTTCTGAAGGACCTGTGGTGGTCAACAGACTTCACTGACAGAAGCACCTCTTTAAAGGGGCTTAACACCTATTCAACAGTGAAAAAAATGAATTCTCATGCGAGGAATTCTCTTCTCAGCCTTTTGCACTTTGTGTCTCACTGTTGCCAATGTGTATTTCATATTGGTGTTTGTATTGGATTCAATCTCTCTTTTTTATCGCTCTGTAATGCTCCAACACAGACAAAGTAAGACAGATCCAGTTGATTAATATATCTGTTACATACTTCATTACGAATGATATACATGCCCCTTACATCTCAAAAGCAACAGAAATCACTCACCGACTGCCCCGACTGTCCAGTTGTTGATAAGCTGCCCGGCGCAGAAAGCGAAATCCTGGAAAGTGAGATACTGCAACTTTCTTTTCCCCGTCTCAAAGCGGTTGTTGGCAAAGAAAACAATGGCAGCATAATCCCTGAAACAAGCAGAGGAGGTTTTATAGAGCTTATGCACTGAAACAAGACATTGTTTATTGGCGTGGGTGTCCTAAATACGGCTCTTTTCAGGTATTGTTTTGTTAAATTATCTAATATAGAACTCGGCATAGGGATTTATCATTCAAAAACAACGTTATCTGTACTTTGTAAAATAAACCTGAGGCAGGAGGTTTGTTCTTTTTGTTCTTCTCGCTGAATACCTCGCAAGCTTGTCAGAAAGAAGAAAATGCTGACGTATGTTCTCCACCAGGGGGCCCTTTAGCTCTTCCACAACTTTGAAAACACGCTTGAAGTTGTCAAACTGGAATTAAAAGACATGATTCAGGATAATTTTACTGAAATGTAATGACATGACTTTTCAAAATGTGCAGAAGTAGCTGTTTTGCAGACAGTCAGCTGCTACTGCCCTTTACAACTTAAACTGTCCCCACTGTTTGACATTTTTACAAACTTCAGAAAAGTAGCTTTATGATTTATTCTACATTTGAAGGCTCCTGGTTTTATCAGAGCAAAATTGCTAACATGCTTGCGAAGCCTTTTTTGTCTGTGGTTAGTAAGAAACTAAACTAAAAACTGATACTGATAATACAGGTGAGCATTCACAGCAACGTTTAGAATGAATTTTACCTGTCGTCTGCAGCTTTTCAGTGTCACATTTGTCTTGGCACTAATATCATCCAAGTCCTTCTTGGTTCCTTTTGAGAGTTTCTTTCCTAGGACCTCACGGACAAATGCATCATCAAAAGCATAGTATCTAGATGAGAAAAACACATGAAAACTCAAAATAAAGAATTGGGATTGAATGAAAACAAACATGTTATTGTAACAGCTGTCTTGAGAGAAGGATAAAGTTCATGGCCGAGGCAAAATATTCCAAAAGAGAGGAAACTTTATAAATCTTTGATTGAATGTTGACAACCAGAATGGAAAGCTTCCTATGACTCAAAAGAACGCGTTTTGTGAGCGAGGCCAACACATCTAATCGAATCAGAAGAGATGCTGGACTCAAATCGGGTAATTGAATGAGAACAAATTGGGAGCGTCGGTGCTGCACCTCTCTATGAGGACGGCCTGTCGATGCGGCGGGATCTGGAACAGCAGTTGGTTGGCGAGTTTGGACGGAACATGCAGCAGACGCTCGCACATCTGGAACGTCCTGTACTGGTCCATGGTGTCACTCATCAGAACATCTGCACTCGCCTCACACTCCTCCAGCACTCCGCCTTCCATTCGTACCTTCACCGCATCATTCACTGTTCATGGGGGATTAATCAGAGACAAATATGTCATAGGGTGGTTGATGCAATCATGGCTGAATAGTTGCAATGTGCACAATAAGCTATTCAAACATGATATGAATCTACTGTAGCACGTTACCCTGGTTACGAACAATCTGGACTCACAATCAACATAAATATAGCTGTACTGTTCCAGCTCCACATGCATTATGTAAGTTCCAGTTGCGTTTATGCGGTGGCTACTTTAGATCGGTGATTTCAAGCCCTTTAAAACACCTTTTTTTAATTCAATACTGCTTGTCACACTACATTCTGTGTGTTAACAGTTAAACCAGAGAATGATGTTGCTTAACATTATTTTCATTGATTAATCCATTGACTATTTTCTTGATTAACTGTTTAGACCTGTGTTTCTCAACTGGGGGTACTAGTACCCCAAGGTGTATTAAAGTTATTATTATGTAATGTTATGTATGTTATTATGTAATTAATTTTATGTCAATCAATAATTGATTATCACCATCAAGTGGTGGAAAGTAAGTATAGTAAGTACATCTACTCAGGTACTGTACTGAAGTACAATTTTGAGGTATTTGCATTTTATCTGACTATTTTAAATTGATGCTACTTTATACTGTACATCCGTTTCACTATGTTTTACAGCTTTAGTTACATTTCAGGTGTAGATTTGACATCAACAATCTATTTTAAGAATCTTACTCTTTAAATTGTCTAGTGCACATTAAAATGTGCTATATAAAGTATCTAAACCTGGCTCCACATTGATGAACCACAACATAAAGATGCTCTCATTTGTTTTTGTTAGTGATACAAATCACATGTAATATATGTAATATCATAATATAACACAGTCATGCATAAATAATATTTCAACTTTTGGTACTTTAAATACATTTTGCTGCTAATGCTGTATTTTTACTGAGTTAATAATTTTAATTCAAAACTTTTTCTTGCAAGTGAGTATTTCTAGACAATATTTCTACTCTTACTCAAGTAACATACATTATCCACCACTGGGTGTGATCCAAAATTTATACTTCACAAAATTCTGACTGCTTTCTTGTTTACAAACAGAATTTACTTGTCTTTTTTACTTTCAATACGTAAGTATATGCGATATCATAAATTAATTTTGATATTGAAGTACAATAAATATCAGATACTTTAGGACTTTTACTCTAGTATTATTCTAACAGTTGACTTTCTGGTAAAATATATGTACTTTTACTCAGGTGTGTTGTTCAGGTACTTCATCCACCACAGTACCTGTGTATCCATCCAACCAGAGCTGGTAGACTTCCTCATCCATGATAGTGGTGTTACCCACGAACACATCCAACTCTACTGCCATCTGCATGGAGGCAAACGAGCAAACAAAGAAGGTCAGTTAACTATTGTGTTAGTGTTAAACATGAAGCTTAGCTCGAATAACCATCAGTAGCATCAGCTGACAGATTAGCTTAACACCATTTAAAACGCTAACTGCAGCCCGCAGGCTCATATTATACCTTGTTTTTGAGTGTTATCCCAACATGTTTTACGCACCAGACTACAATAAAAGCTGACCTTCAACACCGTTAACGTTACAAACTATGAGTTGAGTTTAAAATGAGTTTCCATGTGTCCCTGGTTAGCTACCTCCCTCCATTACATGCTAGCATCTAATGCTACCAGCTACGTCACAAAGACACCAGAATAAATGAATAAGCAGACATCGAAACGCTTAACTAAAACCAGAATAACGTGTCGGTGTAATGATGTAGTTAGAATAGGTCTTTACTTTGGTCTTTAAAGCACGAACATGTATGAAATGGTAGGATCATTAATTAATGTCAACAACTGCAGTCCGTAACACGGGCTTCCGGTTTATGACGTCACCGGAAACGCTCAGCGACAGGCTGCAGATCTTCATATTTATTTAGGAATCTTTACCTGTAGAAATCTATCACCAGGTTTTTATTATTATTATTTTATCTATTTTTTATTTTTACGTTAGCTCTGTTTGAATCTATAATTAACCAGAATGACTGACTGTAACTCTATTATTTTATTTTTCTTATTTTGATTTTGTTTTTCATTTTTTTTCCAATAAAATACTATTTGACTATTTAAATACTATTTGAATTTTATGTAGAAATACTAGACATTCCATAACACTTACACCTCAAGATATTATTTTAGATTAAAAACAAATCTACTAACATGACAAATCTTTGCAATCAATAAATTCCACATACATTAAACAAATATATTAATAGTTTCTAATACAACTTCAACATCTACATGGACACATTAACACTTAAAGACATGAAAAACAATAATAAAAACAAACTGTGTTGTATCTTTAGGAGCCTATTATATTATCAACACTATATATATATATATATATATATATATATATATATATATATATATATATATATATATATATATATATATATATATATATATATATATATATATGTATATGCTAATTTGTACATTTATTTATTTAATTACTTTTTAGATACCGATTTAACGTAACATAATATATTAACATACTTACTGTTTAATTATCTTTTTTTTTTCTTTTTATTAGCACTTAGCACTTTATTCAAAAGGTGCTACATACCCTTTAAATTCTTACTCGCTCTTACTTTTTACTTGAAGTATAATGAATAGAAAATGTTATTACATTATCTTTCTAATGCAATGAGCAAACACATTGTACCATTAGAACACTGGACTGATAGTAGGTGGAAATGGGCCTCTATACACATATGTAGATATTTCACCAAAAACAGACATTTGCAGCTACAATAGTCATTTACCACATTATTAATGTATAGAGTGTATTTCTGATTAGTTTAAACATAACTTCTATATACAGTACAGTCCAAACGTTTGGACACACCTTATCATTCAATGTGTTTTCTTTATTTTCATAACTATTTACATTGTAGATTCTCACTGAAGGCATCAAAACTATGAATGAACACGTTTATGGTGTCATGTACTTAACAAAAAAAAAGTGAAATAACTGAATATAACCCTTTGCTCCGACTGATAAAGCAAGCTGATAAAGCAAACCCTGATAAGCAAACCTATATATGAAGTAACTATGAAACCATTTCAGTTGACTATGGTGGTTCAGAGAGTAATCAGAGTTAAGTACGTAAATAGTAATGAAAATAAAGAACATATATATATATATATATATATATATATATATATATATATATATATATATATATATATATATATATATATATATATATATATATATACACACACACATAACAAGGCATCAACAGCCTGTGGTTGATCCTGTGGTCCTTTTATTTAAATGTGTCACATACATCAGAGAATCAGAGATAGGCCTCTTTGCTTCTTTAGGCTCTTTAGAGCCAGGCCTTGTACGGGCTTTGCCTGCTGCTGCGTGTACACAATCTGCTCTCTTTCCTCCGGCGATTAATCTAAATAAATCCCAGTAAATCCCTCTCCTCACCCTCCCTTTCTGTGTTTCTGCATGTGTCCTTATAAACCGCAACACGGGAGAAGGGGGTGGTGGTGGTGAAAGGACTCATTCAACATGTCTTTTTTGTCGGATCTTTCACTGCACATCGACACACTCCCGTTTCTAACCTCACATGACACCCTGATTCCGTCCCCTGCTCCCCCTTGCGCGGTTAACACCCTACATTGTTATGGCCTCAGTGAAACAATGGAGGTGGGACAGAGAGCGGAAGGATGTGGCTGAATGCCTCAGCATAAACCCGTGGAAAAAAAAAGCCTGCAGTCACACTTTCCGCCAGCGTTGAAAAGAAACGAGTATGGGTTACGTCCAAGCGTCACTTTTCATACCAAAAGTACTGTGCATTCCTCCCTGAAAAGTGAAACAGCGCTGTTTCTGTGTATATCTCTCATCCCGCAAAGGTTCACGTCTCCATTAAGATCTTATGTCATGTATTTACAGAGAATCCCAACTCGTTTCCTTTCTGAATTGCGCTCATTCCTGTCGTTTTGATCCCATTGCGTGATACAGGTAAAATAAAAATGTTTTTGAATCCAAACGGGGGCGCACAAGTTCCCTCAGATGTAGAGCAGCTCATCCTCATACATTTTGTTGTTTTTTTCTCTTTGTATAACGAGGCTCAAGCTGAATATGTGAATATGTCGGGGGTTTTTTTTAGTATTTGTGTTATTCGTCATCGTATGTGTGAAAGTAGCACGTCATAATAAAACTGGATCTGTCGAAGAAGCCACACTGGAAACCACAGAGGAAACCACAAATATTTGTGATTACAAACTGACCGACGTGTCAAAGCAGGAGCAGGGTCGTCATGACAAGTAGCGACTTCCTGTGAAATCACGCAAAATAAAAGCTGCGTCCAAACGTCATGATGAAGGGAAGGAAACATGAGAAATAACTAGGATATTTATCACAAACATGGTGATGGACATATCCCAAATTCCTGCTGTAAAAAGCTTAGACTCTAATATGAATATGAAGAATGTGAACCATTTACATCTCTGTTCTGGAAAGTACCACATATTAACTCAGATAATCACCTAATTTTCATATTTAAACGTACATTTTATGACAATCTGTAACCAGAAAAACAATCTTAATGTCAGAAATCAACTGTGTAAATTTTACTTTCACCTGTAAGTGTCGCAAACTCCCAGAAAACTGCTGCAATGCTCAGTTCATGATGGAAGACTTTTCTATTCACTGCTGCCTTTTCTTCAGTGAAGCAGCTACTGTTTCTTCCACTACACTGTAACTTTTAAACACTCACTCTGGGATGCTGTAAAATATTTTTTACGATTGATTTCATGCTTACTTTTATTTTAAATGTCCAGGTTATTTGAGTTTATGTGTGTTTAACCCTCCTATTGCATGGCGTTGCCATATGGCAACATTTATCTTCATTTTTCTAAAGAGTTGTGGTATAAAATGTATGTTTATGTCTATGTATTTACAGTCAGGCATGAAAAGGGGGCTTTTATTTTTGGAGGACATGTGATTTATGAGGTCACATTACCAGGATATTCTGTTTACCAGTTTTTTCTAATATGCTATAACGCTTTGTCGCCATATGGAAACAATATGCAAATATGGAAAATTCCTAGCGCATACAACCTAATGGAGTCCTATTGACTTACATAGCATGAAACTATCATAAGAGTATGTATATACAGCTTTTACTTATATATATAATTTTAATATAGGGTGATATCAGGTAAAATTTTCATTGAAGGGGTCCCAGTCCCGCAAGAAATTAGAGCCAATGACGAATAAGGATTTCAAACTGTTGACATCACTGTGCTTGAAAAGAAACAGGTGAAGTGATTAGTTTCTGGTTTCTATAGTGGGTGAGACAATACTTCAAATCTACACTGAACCAGAAATGTGTATGATAGACACCCCGGCATTTTACCTGAAACCACTCAAAAAAAGTGGCATAGTGCATATTTCAAGATTTATATGGCTTCAATAATTATATTTGATCACATATTTACAACACAAAATGATCATAAACTGTCATTATTAGTTGTAAATATAGATGGAAAAGTAACAATTGGGATTGTGTTATTGTTCCAAGCATTTTACCACAACGTGGCCCAATTTAGCTGATATCATCCAATCTATTATTTAGACCATTTTAAAGCATTCATTCTTACCATGTCTAAGTAATATTTTATGCAATAAAGAGTTAAATATGTTAAATAAACAAAGCTGCCTCCTTGTGTTCTTTCACTAAAAAAAAAAAAACATACATGTCGGTGCTTTTATTCTGAAGGCGGCGGAGCCTGTCTCCGGGTAGCGCGCGGAGCTTTACGCACAGAACGGAGTCACAGCCGTGAAAAGTGGCGGAGGCGGACATTGTTGTGGTAACGCTCCAGCCCCGGAGGATGAGCACAAATGATGCGCTTAACCTGAGCGCGCACACGCCGAGACCGGACCGTGAATTATTGTATTTTTATACCCGTTTGTAAAAAAAAAAAAAAGAAGACAAGATAACGAAGAAGCCGCTGCAGCGACTCATCCTCCGGCCACCAGGGAACCGAGTTCATTCAGCCGAGGCGAGCGGAGCCTGATGAGACGATGCCACAGCATATGCAGGGTGAGGATTCGAAGCTGCTGCTGCTGTTGCTGCTGCTGGATTAAACCTCCGTGGATCCACCGGGCCTCCGCGCATATACAACAAATAGAGAAAAGCGCACGGGGCTTCAAAATACTACCGGAGGAGGTAAAATAAGGACAGTTGTGTTACCGGAGGCCCCCTTTCCCCCCCCCCCCCCGTTTTGGAGCACACAGCCTGCTGCTGAGAGGATGACAGATTGACATTTAATGGGGGTTTGTGGTGCATTTTTACACACGACCTCACTAAGGCATCGTTATCCGCGGAGAACAGACGCTGCGGGGTTCGACACAGACCGGGAGTGAAGAAGCAGCGGAGAGAGAGAAAGAGAGAGAGACGTCTATATAAAGGCATCACATGGTTCTGCCTTGATTTGGCCTCCGGTGCTGTAATGATTCCATACATGACGTCTGGCACAAACTGGATGAAAACGAGGATGTGATGATGCCGGCGATGACTCCGCGTTGAGCTCTGACGCATCCAGATAACATTAAAATATTCTCAGGTACCCTCTAAGGCTTTTTTTTTTTTAAGTAGGAAAAAAAAATGGGCAGCGAAGGTGAGGTGTTAAACAGGGAACTGTCAAAGATGTCCGACGAGGATCTGCTGGCGTGCTCCAAAGAGGAGCTGGTGAGCCGGCTGCGTAAAGAGGAGTCGGAGAAAATGTCAGCGCTCATCCAGCGCGGGCGGCTGATAAAGGAGGTGAACAAGCAGCTGCAGGGACACCTCCTCGAGATCAGGGAACTGAAAGTCATCAACCAGCGCCTGCAGGAGGAGAACGTGGAGCTGCGGGACCTGTGCTGCTTCCTGGACGACGACCGGCTCAAAGTGAAGAAGCTGGCCCGCGAGTGGCAGCTGTTCGGCCACCACGCGGCCAAAGTGATGCGCGAGGACCTGGGCGGGTATTTGAAAAAGCTCGCCGACCTGGAGCGCATGCAGGACGGGCTGGTGAAGGAGAACCTGGACCTGAAGGAGCTGTGCCTGGTCCTGGAGGAGGAGTGCGTCAGCAGGAGCGACTCCAGCCCCGGGGGGTCCACCGAGCTCAACCTGCCCTGCATGGTGGCCCGGGACCTGGGGGACGGGAGCTCGAGCACGGGCAGCGTGGGGAGTCCGGACCAGCTTCACCTGGTGTGCTCACCTGATGACTGAGGACCCGGATGTAGACTCGGATCGAAGTGACAAGACAGGAAGGAGCTTTGTCAGACAGCAAAACATCAAATCGGTGCAAAAAAAAAAAAAGAAGAAAAAAAATACTAAAGCCTTTTGAATGCTGCAAGATTTGTGTGCCAAGGTTTTGACTTGACAAAGATTCTACCACAAGACATTTTCAGGACTTACAGACATTTAATAGATGTTTGCCACATGATAAAGTATCAGAATTTTACAGTGTTTTCTAATGAGTCTTCAGTTTTGTTTTGTTTTTGGAGGGGGGGGGGTGAGGGATACTCCTTTTTTCAGTGGTCTGTTGTCGAAAAGGAAAAAAAAAAAATGGGACCAAAAAAGTGGGTCACATAAATTTATCTCATGCACTGGACTAGCCGACACTGGTAGAAAAGAAGCCTTTTTTTCTATTGCACTGGACAGCGTTACCGTGGATCTTTAAATCGTTAGATTCTAAAGATCCATCTCAATCCAGTTTTGAGCCATATTTAGTCCACTGAATTCCAATAGCACTGAAATAGTTGTGATAAAAAGAAAATATGAACCTATTTGATATCTGCTTTTTTTTTCTTTTTTCTTTTTTTTTTCGCTAGATGCCCAATAATGTGTAATATTTTATGCACTCTCTTCCTCAGGACAGGATTGGAGTGCCATATGTGCATGATGATTGTCACAATTTGTACAGGCCTGTTAACCAGTCTGACGTGGAGGCCCTTCAGGTTTACTGTGGGTGGGTGGGGCTGCTTAATGTGCATAATGTACATGTGCTAGAGCCTGGGCAGAGCCGGCACACTTGTTAAAGGTTTTGGATCAGACACAGATCGATGTCCTCGGACCTCACTCAGAGCTGGACTGAACATGCCTCAATCTGTCAAGACACTTTTTTTTTTTCTTAGAAAAAAAACAAAAAAGCAAAAAAAAAAAATCAACTGGAAACTCTTTGTAACAAACTGGAAAGATCTACAAGTCTGAATGATTTCTATTCACACAGGCCAGAAAGCTGTTTGAATCCACTCGTGTTACATTTTTTTATTATGACGTTGCTGTTGATGTTCAGATTTAGCATATCATCATAGGGTTTGTTTGAGTTTGGCGATGGTCACCTCTCTCCTCTGTAACTCATGCTTCGTATTTACCCTGTAACATTAGGGAATCTTTTAACTTTGACCCTTCTTTACCTTGATTTATTCTGTATTAACTAGCATTACTAACCTATTTCAGTTTAAATCATAGATAATGCGCCATGGATTAGAAAAAAAGATTTATTTTGTCTTTAGCTGTTTATTGGTGGGCTATGCTCATAGTGCATTGAAGAGCTTTAAATACAGTGGGTATGATGACACCTTGTGGACCTTTTTTTTTCTTGTGTGTGTGTGTGTGTGTTTGACTTTTGCATAAACAAGCGTTTACATTCACACGCCACAGAATGAAAGATTGATTTTTTTTTTTTGCGCTTGTTGTTGTTGTGACCTTCATGTCCAAACCAACCCCCGGCTTGATTGATGTGGCGTTGGTGTCATACGGGCCGACTTTATGGATCTTCATCAGTTTTATTTTTGGATCCCTATTTGCACAGTCTGAGGAGCTGAAGAGGATAATGCTTTTACCCACTTAGCGATGCACAGACGTCCTTTGACAGCAGCGTACACACAGATTTCTTCCTTTTTTTTTCCCTCTTTAACTTCTCTAACCCCGTTTCAGCAAAGCAGATCCAATGCCCACTGAGCCATATATGTATTAGCAAGAGACTGACTTTATTTTTGGGAACGGGAGTGACAGGGAGCACATTGTTCACAGTCGAGAGTCATTAGAGTTTATGTCGTAGCCATCAAAGCCTTTTACTGACTCGGTATTTGAGAGCTTCAAATAACATATTATCTTCATGATTTATTATCCTGCAGATCATTTTCTCATTTGACAGATTTATCTTCAAGTCTTATGATATGTTTTAAAAATAAAAAGTGAAATAACAGTTTACAACACTATAAACGCCATAAAACACGGGAAAGCAGCACATCTGTGTATTGGAGGAGCTGCAACCAGCAAATATTTGACTTTTTTGATTGATTTGAATACCTGAAACAGTTAATTGATCATTTGATGAAGATACATTCACCTTCTATCCATCAATTACTCAATTGACACCTTGTCTCAGTCCAACAGTAATTTGTACATTATCCAGTTTGCATTACCACACTTTATCGATGTTAATTTTTAACCGAACAACACAAAAATTTGACTCCACCAATAATATCACACCATCACAATGTTCTCACAGTTATGAACCGTTGTTCTTTATTGTCTCTGAAACAGTACAATTTTGACAAAAGACAATAGTAAGGCACTGCCCACTAAAACAGCTCATTTGTCAGAGAAAATAAAAAGCATTATCTAAAATATATTACACTCTTAAAAAATAAATATGTGATAGTAGATTCCATATTAACTCCTACGGCCCAGCCTTAGTGGTCAATAATTTGCATAGACAATATTAGAAATTCTTGAAATACTTATACAAAAATAAGGACCTTTTAATTGTAAGTACTCGATTTCCCTTAGTGAGAACATTTATAGTGTTATATAACACAATGTAACAATCTAATTTCACTAAATGCCATATTATATAGACTAATTACTATTATTATATTATTAGAGTTATCATATTTATTCCCAGATAGCTTTTATAATTATTTAGATAATATATTCTGCATGCCATGCTTTCAAACATCCTCCTTATGCCATAGCTTTTAATATCTGAAATATAGAGACTATATTATTTAAAATCTAAAAAAGAGTGTAACAATCGTATCCTGATAATGCCACTTGTTTTGACTCTAAAGTGTATAATCTACTTTCTAAAAAAAAAAAAAGATTAAATGAAGCAGATGCATGTAGCTCATGTTGAAATGCTTATCACAATCATCATTTTCATTTCACCCGTGTTTCCCAGAGATCCTTCCTCCAAAACACGGTGTGACTTAGAATGTGTCGGGACGAGGGTTGCAAAAGCGCGGAAAAGTTCCGGTAAATTTCCAGAAACTTTCCGCTGGGAATTGTTGGAAATAGTCAACATTTAGCACCTAACTTACCAGCTAGTTAGCTGCTGTATGAAGACAATTTTATTCAATTTTTGCAAGTTAAACATTAATACCATTATAGATTAAATATATTTACCCTACAATATTATCAAAATGTATCTCACCACGCTATGAGCTAATTTTGTTTTCAAGGTAAACCTGGACTTCACATACCAGATGTGGCTGTGGAGTGGCGTCATCTAAATAGAGCACATTTAATGTTACAATTATTATCTCATAGCATGAGTGCAGGTCACACCTAGTCCACCACAGCATTTGCGAGTTGCCGGATTTTGTATTTGCTGAGTTTGATGAGTGAAACCAAAAAATACCATTAGCCGCTTAGTAGTTGCTGAGCAGCTCTGTTCCATTGGTCTGGAAACAGCTGGTATCAACAAAAAAGATAAAGCACATATTGCTATGACTATGGAAGTCATGACGATGGGCAAATTTTCAAAAATGTTGAAGTGACCCTTTAAATATAGTTGTTTAAGCCAAGATTATACTACAATATACAGCTCTGGGAAAAAAAATAAGAGACCATTGCATTTTTCTGACATCAGCATCTTTACATGTATTCCAGCCATTCCATTCCAGTGTCTGTTGAATTCACAACACATACACACCTCATTTTGATTAAATAGACACCAGGAGTGGAATAAAGTCACCCAAGAACAATGGTAAAGACTAGTGGAGAGCATGTCAAGACGCATGAAAGTTGTGATTAAAAGGATTATTGCACCAAATATTGATTTCTGAACTCTTCTTAAGTGTAAACATTAGTATTATGTTGTTTTAAAATGGATTTAATCTTGTTTCTTTGCATTGTTTGAGATCTGAAAACATTGTATCTTCGACTATGTGTCATTTTTTGCAAATAAATGCTCTAAATGATATTTTTATTTGGAATTTAGGGGAAATGTTGTCAGTAGTTTATAGATTCAAACAAAAGTGTTAATTTTGCCCAAACACATACTTATAAGTTGTAAAATCAGAAAAAAAATGATAATTTTGCAGTGGTCTCTTATTTTTTTCCAGAGCTGTACCAGGCCAACCTTCAATTTAGTACATTTTGGATTTATTCCTGTTTATTCCCATATATTCATGTTAATTCCCATAGAAAGTTTCCATCTTGGAAAATTACCAGAATTTTGCAACCCTAGCCAGGACTGAACATTAGTGTTGTCGGGGGCGACGGGCCCGTCGATCACAGCGTGAGGATGGTCGGGGAGTGCAGAGAGTGATCCGATTGGTCGCCGCTGCTGCTGCTGCGGCGGTGGGCCACCCCGCAAGGCTGCGGGTTCTGAGAGTGGTGCACGTTGGCCTGGTGTGACACGGCGTGGGAGGCGATGGAGGTGCTGGTGTCCAAAGAGGCGGAGGGGTAGGTGAACACCATGCTGGCCGTGAAGGGGGTGAGGGAGGGGGTGGAGGTGAGGACCGGGGTGTGGAGCGACTCCACCTCGAAGGAGACAGCCGAGGCGGATGATGTGGTGGGCTTGGTGAGGATGGTGATCTTCGGTTTGGGCTTCTCGGCCTTCGCCAGCAGGCTGCTGGAGGGCCTGGGTCCGCAGGAGTCCTCCGGTTCCATTTTGATGTCCACCAGGGAGGAGAGGGCCGGGTTGGGGTCGGAATCCGAGTCGGAGTCCTCCAGTTTGCAGATGGGACGGTGAGCCTCCAGTACCAGCTCCAGCTTTTCCTTCTCCTTTTGTAATTCGGCTATTTCCTTCTGCAAATTGGACTTCTCGTCCTCCAGCTCGTCAGTCTCCTTTAGGGAAAAATAGACATCATGACTGAGATCTTATCTCAAATATCATATAACACTTTATTTTTTGACAATGTAGACTTACATTCTGAAGGGAATCAGTCAGCTCCCGACGGCGATTACGACATTTTGCTGCAGCCAGTTTATTGCGCTCTCTCCTGACTCTGCGTCTTTCCAGCTCTTCATGAGATAGCTGATGAAAAAGAGGAAGAAAAAAAAGGTTATTAAACAAAATATGAATCTAAAGTCGGATGGAGAAATCTTCTTGCGTTGGGCAAATATACAGCTCTGGAAAAAAATTAGAGACCACTGAAAAATTATCAGGTTTTCAGATTTTACTATGAGTTTGGGCAAAAGGAAGATTTTTGTTTTAGTCTAAAAACTACTGACAACATTTCCCCCCAAATTCAAAATAAATATATCATCGTTTTTAGAATTTATTTGCACGAAATGACAAATAGTCGAAGATTCAATGTTTTCAGACCTCAAACAATGCAAAGAAACACGTTCAAATTAATTTCAAAACAACATTCAACGTTCAGAAATCAATATTTGGTGCAATAATCCTTATTTTTAATCACTTGGCATGCTCTTCACTAGTCTTTCACATTGTTCTTGGGAGACTTTATTTCACTCCTGGTACCTCTTTAATGAGAATGAGGTGCACATGTGTTGGAATTCAACAGATGCTGGAATGGAATGACTGGAATACACTTTGAAGATGCTAATTTGCAGTGATCTCTTTTTTTCCAGAGCTGTGTATTGTCACATAATCTTGGCTAAAACAATTAGATTTAAAGGGACAATTCACATTCTCTCCCTTTTTTTCCAGAGCTGTATAAACACATTAAATGTATAGGGAGATGTGTTAGTCGTCCACCATGGGCAACGTGACACAGGAGAAATACTACCACCATGTGTGTGCTCTGAGTCATCACAGTCATGGCGGCTGAATACATTTTGAACCCTCTGGAGCTTTTGTGTCTTTGTAACACCCAAAACTCTGACTTCACCCGGCACCCTACTGAATAATCGCTATGGATCCAACGTTTCCCGCCCGTTCAGGTTGATGAGTCACCGTCAGACCCCTAAAGTGAGTCAGCGGTGAGTCATAGATCATGACTTGTCCCTGTGAGTCATGTGACCCTCCACTTCCTGTACCGTGAAATTACAACTCCAAGAACAAAACTGTGACGGGGGATATGTGTCAATGCTTGTACGGTGAAGAAAAAAAAAATTATACAGCGGTATTGACCAATGATGATGTTTTTTTCAAAAGGTTAAAGTTGCAATGAACTGTGTCAGTATAAGATTATCGCTGTTTTGTTTGACATGCAACATGTCTCTGCTAGAAAAAAGCAAATATTTGCAAACAGAGCGTCACAGGTCATCCTTTCACTGAGTCAACGGCAGCTCAAAATAAACACCATCAATGAATCTAAACAGCGTTCACTTGCATGTAGAGGCGAGGAAAAAATATGCAAACGACTTATGAAATGACAGAAATCTTCCTGTTGGTAAATGGGTTCATTTGATGAGGAAATCTAAAGGAAATTGTGTCACAGGCGTATTACAGGATATTACACGCAGCGTGTTTGAGCTACGTTCCACACCTCACGGTCTGGATTTCCACAAGGAAACATGTCGATCACCAGAGGAATCCTTTCATTTTCTCTCAGAGTGGCGACTCTCAATTTCCAAACAAACCCACGATCATCAGTGTTTCTTCAAAACATGTTTTTAAGCGTTCTATCAGAAGATTTAAAGACGATTTATTCTGATTTCTTACGTGATCGTCGTTCCTGCGCCTCGTTGAAGCCGTAGTGTTTGCAGCTGCCCTTATGACCCCTGGTCTGAGGAAGTGGGACTGGGTCGGTGGTGGACCCAGCGACCGGGCCCCCGACAGTGAGGGGTACGGGGGTACTGGGGACCGCGAAGGACCCGGTGGATGCATCAGGGAGGGCTGGACCAGCCACTGGAGGTCTTGGTTGGTTGTGATGGCGTTGAGGCTTGGCACGAACTGGCTGCCCGCCATGGTAAATTTCTGTAAAATAAAAAACAGATCAAAAAGAAAGAATGCATTAGTTTTATTAGGATATGCCACACTTCATAATTGGAAATTGGTTCTACTACGTTTTTACTGGTACTTTTTAACTCTCTGTATATAATGTGTATTTATTTTTTCTGCCTCTAGGTATGTTTTTTTGTTAATTTTGTTTTTTTTATACATCAATAAAAAAACTCTTTTAATAGAAAATGTGAATAAAGTTAGTGGATGGTCTAATTCCAACACCTGATCCATAGGAAAGTTGAATTCAAAGTTATTAAAGTTATTAAACACACCAAATACATAGTTATTAGCATTATAGATAGATAGATAGATAGATAGATAGATAGATAGATAGATAGATAGATATTTTTGTTCTTCTATTACATACATAGTATAGCAGCATCTTGTAGAATACTTTTTAATTCACCTTTATATTAATTATCTAGATTCACCCAATTAAAATGCTTTAAAAACAGCTACACAATAATAATCAACCACAAATAAAACTTTTTTTTTCTATACACAGAAATGACATTTGCTGACAGCAGTATTACAGGTTTACAACTGTATTAAAACTAACTTGTTCACATTATAATGTGTTACTGTGATGAATGAATAGTTAGGTGAGAATGAGCCTACCTGTTCCTGTTGTGTGGTGGAGGTGCTGGTACTTCCCAGGGTTCCAGGGTTTGTCCCGGACGCGGCTCCAGTGTACGCCGGGTTGCCTCTTCCCTGGCTCCCGAAGTTCGGATACATCCTTTCTGCTGAAACGAAAGAGAGAGAATTGGATCCAGCAGCCTTCAGGTCTCGCGAAATTACTTTCGTGATGAATCTCGTGTGTCAAATTCAAACTCCGGGCAAGCCCACCTTGTTGCGGTAACCGGTAGAGTCCAAACAGGCGCGTCTTCAAGGGGGAACGAGGAAGAAAATATCGCCTCGTTTTTTTTCGAAACGCCCAAAAACGTCAAAAAGTGAGTTTCGGTGCGCGCGGCCGCCGTTAGTCACGCATCTAGGAGCCAAAGTCTGGAAATGATTAGGAGGTTGTAAAGTCTTAAAGCGGCGTTGTAGGTTTGCCACGCCCCCGTCGCGTTTACTGGAAATAGTGTTGCCCGGAATCTCTGCCGATGACGTCATTGACCATATTTGGTGAGTTTCCTCCTGAGAGTTGAGGGATTCCTCAGACAGAAAACAGCTTCGCCTCATGGTGCGACACTAGGAGATTTCTGTACAGATATCTGCCTTTTCCGATGGAAGTAAAACAATATCCTTCTTTCCTGGTATATATGTGATTATTCTATTGACGGTAAAGCCGAATATCTGATGTACAAATATAAATAGCAGCAAATAGGTAATTTACTGAAATTATTGTGTTTACTAGGGCTGATTCCTCGTGATTGATTAATCGATTGGTTCGGTCTGAGTCGACTAAAGATTTGTAAGTGGATTTTTATGCATTTCTCCTGCTGAATTAGATATATCCTGCACATCTCTGGTAAGCATTAGATTTAAAGAGGCCCTTGTGCAATATTGCAAATATAAATCTAATTTTACAGATTTGTTGAAATCAGTTTATTGACTAATAAACATTTGTTGAATAGTTTATTAGTCTACGAATTTATTTAGACAAGGATAGCACTATAATTTTAAATATATATATATATATATATATATATATATATATATATATATATATATATATATATATATATATATATTTCTGATCACATAAGACCGGTTGTAAAAAGCTTTAGAGTGGAACTGTACAAAAAGCTTGCACAATTTTTCTTATTCAAAAATGTGCGTTCAGCAATATGTTGTTTAAATAAAAGTATACTTTGTAAAACATTAGCCTATGTCAAAATAAAATATGCTAGGTTTACATTTATCCTTTAATAATACTTATTAACAATATACAGACATTTTGTGAATTAAGCTCATCTTTAATCGCTATTGTGTAAATATACAATACAAATGTTTAACCTTTTGACCTTTTACGTAAATCTGGAAATAATCAGGAAGTTTGAGGATTTTTAGACGTTTAAAAACACAAGGAGTTTTAAAATGTAAAATGAAGAAGAAATATTTGAGATTCTGCACTATTTTTAGGTCAGTAATCAAATTAAGCAAATTTGATTCTGCACTATTTCTAGGTCAGCAATCAAATTTAAGCAAATATGTGGCATTGACTATCTTAACTCCTTTAGATTTCCTGAGTTGTATCCCGTCCATTGAGGCATTCAGATGATACTCAGGTGGATTTGATCTACTCATCAGAGGCTCATTCAAGTGACTCAACTTGCAGCCAGTGTTCCCCTATTAAATAAATATGTCTCTGTCTTGTTTCCAGCAGATCATTAATTACTATGTGGGAGTTTGATAGTGGAAAACATGGCATCAGAACTAGGTGAAAGTGTCAGAAGAATTGTTAATCTAAGGATCAAATCATGGCTAAAGTAAAGGGGGTGAGAACACTTCTTAGCTGTCTCCAAAGAAGAATCAGGCAAACCAACAGAAGATCAATACATCAAGCTTAGTTCCCTGAGAAATAGAGCAGCAACGTCTTCACGGATACAGAATTTGCTAAATAAAAAACGCAGGACTCCAATCAGCAAAAGTACTGTCAAAATAAGGCTGTCTTGTCATGGTCTCAGAGTAGGAGTAGCAGTTAATAAACCACTTCTGAAGAGGGGAAACAAGGCCAAATGCCTGGGTTGGGCTAAGAAATACCAGGATTTCAGTGCATGACTGGAAAAATGTGTGTAAAAGGGTGTGTGTGAGGATACAAACAGGAGGGAGGAAGATATGGCTATATATCAAACCAGCAATGAAACAGGGTGGTGGGAAATTTTGTCTGCTCTGGATTTGGACACTGAATTGACTTCAGAGACACGCTGCAGCTTCTGGTTTGCATCTTTGTGGAGAAGAAATCAAACTGCAGCAGGATAACGACCCGAAACTCAAAGATTTGCAAGAAGGATCACAAGAAGTTGTTTGGAGCGTTGTTAAATTATGCCGAAATTAAGAAATTCATTTAATTTTTTTTTTCAAGATTCAACTTTTATCTCAGATTGTATCATTTGTAAGGAATAACTGGTATTGCATTAAAAACAAATGCAAAATAGCTTGACTAGTTATTAAGTTTTATTATTTTAAACTTTTTCTGCTTTACAATTTTCATCTGTAATTTAACTTAAAATGTACATTTTGTGTTCTAGTTGGTTTAAGGTCATTTAAAAGTCCATTTGTACCATTAATTTCTTAGACAAATCACATGAAATGTGTGTTTTTGGCTTGAAATGTGAAATGGTGTAACCGGAAAAGATGATACATTTTAAATCTTTAATTCACACAGAATACAAAGCCAATTTATAGCCTGTTTATTAAAAAACAACATTTCTAAGAGTGTTAAACTATGTGGTACCAAGTTTTACACCACATGACATTTCTGACATTATTCCAGTCCCTGGGCAGGTTGATGTCATACATCAAAAAAGAAATAGTGTGAAAAGGCTGCTTTTATATTCTTATAGTTCCCATTTTATTATATGCTAACAATTTTATTCAAATCATTATCATCATCATTATGAAATAGACAATCAGTCCGGGCAAAGCCTGTTTGCATGTGCTGAACTGTGCTGAGGTTGTTGGCAGTCACTCTCCCTTTACAACCACATCAATCTGCACGCATGCCTGTGGCTGTGACTCAGTCGGTTTTCACAAAGCTGTTGAATTATTTCACCATCCGTTTCCACGGCCGTTTTTTACTTGTAAGCACAATATACTACCTAGTAAAGATCTGAAAAATGCACGTTGTAGATTCAGTCAGCCCAGTCTGTCACAGCAGCTGCTGACCGTGCAGTCCCTCCGGACAGTTCCCGGCAGAGGCTGATCATCTCATATTACTAGTAAAACTTCTCCTAGGAATTAGGATTGTCAATATTTTAAAAGTCTCTAAGTTAACTGCAAAGACAGTCATTATATTCCACCAAAAAAGCCTCTTCTTAGGGGTAAAACATACATATAATAGTAAAAAAAAAAGCTTATTTTTAGGAATATAAAAATATATAAAAAATAATATCAAAAAAATATATATATCTATAACAGTTCCCGACAGAGGCTGATCATCTCATATTACTAGTAAAACTTCTCTAAGGAATTTGGATTGTCAATATTTTAAGAGTCTCTGAGTTAACTGCAAAGACAGTCATTATAGTCCACTAAAAAGCATCTTTTTATAGGTGAAACATATATTTAAAATATATAAAACAGTGCTTTTCCTTCAAAAATAAGGGAATTTCTAAGTGACCCCAAACTAGCATATATAGACGGACTAAACATCTTTATATATCAAGTCAAATATTGTACTCACGGCCTCCATCTCTTCATAATTTATGAAAGGCAACAGGGAAATTGCCAGCAGCCTGACACTTTAGGGCCTACCTGTTACTCATTGTCCCATATGACTGCTGAGTCTCATGTTTCAGATTTCAACGATATCCCGCCCTTTAATAATGAGGACATACATGCAGGATATTTGTTTTTCTGCGTCGTTGATGGTATCATATGAAGGATAATCTGGGGTAAAGGTGAGCATCAGATGACTTCACCTTCAGGAATGTAATGACACACTTGCTACGTCTGTAATTGAGGCATGTCATAACATGATGGACATCTCTTTTTATTTTTTGTTCTCCGCTTGTTACACATCTATTTGTCCACTGGTTGCTTCTTTTATATTTCATTTGACCAGGAAAATTTGACCAATTTGTTAAATTAAATCTATTTGTTAAATTTTTACGTTAAAATATGTATTTATATATATATATATTCACACACGATTGCCTGAAAGTTGCTGTTGTGCGTTTCCCTGCAGATTTCCCTCCAAAAGTTAATAGTTTCTCGATGTTTGAAGGAAGTTATAAGATTCCATTATATTTTACTCACCCTAAAAAACTCCACATGTCTCCAGATTAGTCATCTACGCCCACACACACACCCACACACCCATCCCACACACACACACACACGTGTCTTCGCAGTGTATAACAGGATCCTCATGCCGCACACACCTAAATCTATTTTGTTTAGTGGGTGTTGAATTTCACACTTTGTTAATTCATACTTGAAGTACCACAGGCAAAAACTCAATTATCTCAGTGTGATTGTTCAGCGCAGCTTTGAACCAGTCTGTGCTGAGACAGGACTGATTGTCCCGGTCATGACTTGTTGAAGTGGTGTTGACATACAGTGACTAAACTGCATGTCATTACACTTCCTATTGCCTGCCATGGGGCCGATATGAATACATCGTGTCTATAAAGAACTTTGAATATTGCAGTGATCAATACAAGGGGTCAGGTTTGTATTAATCTTACATGAGATGTGCTAGAAGAAAAATGTTTTCCATTTGAAAATGATCCCTTTTAGAAGTACAAACTTAAATCGGTTAAAAATTAGCATTACAAATTATCATATACATAAAAATATTGGCATTACAATGTAATCAAGTAGCAAGTACTTCTAATTTGTGATGCTTTAATAGGTAAGTATCATTGCAGCTGGTCTAAGTTTAAATGACCTTTATTGTCATTTTACAATTCATTGTATAACACACGTTTATTACAGTTTAATAATTTACTGTATTATTATTTTATCAAAGTTTTTTTTTTTGTAAAATCATAATCTGCAAAGCAACAAGTACAGCCAGTCTTATTAATGGAGTGGAATTACAACTATAATGTTTCTCAATACTCAATTGAACATAAATATAATAATTAAGCAAATATAATAAATTAGTTTCCACATTTCAGTGTTGCATGGTTTGTGTAGAGGGTTGTTGTAATTTGTGAATGTGGGCAATGACTTACACTACCATTCAAAAGCTTAGGGGAACCCAGGGAATTTAGTGTTTTCCCTGAAAAGTCACATTTTATTTACTGCCATAAGTAAAATGAATAGAATTTAAAAAAAAAAAAAAACAATGAGCAAACACGTTGTACCATTAGAACACTGGAGTGATAGTTGCTGGAAATGGGCCTTGATTCACCTATGTAGATATTGATGCACCAAAATTTGCATTTGCAGCTAGAATAGTCCTTTACCATATTAGAGTGTATTTATGATTAGTTAAAAGTTATTTCCATTGGAAAAAAACAGTACCTTTCTTTCAAAATAAGGGAATTTCTAAGCGAATCCAAACTTTTTAACGCTAGTGTACAACTGATTTGATTCAATATCTCAAGAGAATAACAATTTTGTAGGTAGTCTACTAATGATTTTGCCTATAATAAGTTCATTGCAGTGTAAAATCTTATCGAGAAAAGCATTTAGTTATCAGAGTAGGCCTATTTCCCCCTTAAGTCTCCAACTATTGTTTGTTTGAATGAAGGCCAGAGACATTTATCTGAGAAATTTGCTCTGAAAAATGTCCAAGTTTAAGACCGTGTAGCATTACAGGGAATAAGCAGGGAAAGCGAACAGAAGTAAAACAAATGACTTGGAAGGTCATTTAAAAAAAAGAGTTGTGATGGTGTGACATTTCACACCTGTGAATTCACACGTTTAACAGGACTCCCTGTGTGTGAAAACAGCTTTTGTGCAACATGTGTTGTATCTGCTGGAGTTGGACTACTTTAGTTTAGACCCCGTGGTTCCTCTGAAGGGTCACCGGATAAATCTGCGGGTCATGAGTTGATTAATGGGATCTCTATCCCAGCCTGTGAATCGTTAGCAGCACCCAGCTGTGTGACCTACTGTTTCATTTCTGTTTTTTAGAGATCTTTATTGAATTAAAAAAAAAAGTACGAGTACGCAAATTTATCCCAGACCTCTGATGAGTGTTTTGGCAAAGTTTGGAGGCAAATCAGCACAACAGTGTGCTGTGTAACTCCGGACATACAGATGGACACGCTGCCAATTATAGTAGTAGGATGATATCATTAGATTATAATACTGAAGGATCAGTGTGTAAGCAGCAGGTTAATGTTCTAACTGCTGGAGGCGGAACTAGTTTCATATAGTTAAGCCCAGTGGTTTCCAAACAAGGGATGGGGCACCTCTAAAGGGTCACCAGAGATGATTAATGGGAAGGAAAAAACTAAGTTCTGATACACAAAAATAAATAAATAAATAATAAGAGTTGCCAACAATGAAAAGTTTGTAACAGTCGATAAAGTTCTGTATCTGGAAGGGAGTGGAAATAAGTGCAAATTTAGGCTATTAAATCCCAATAATTCCTTGTTGATATTTTAATTGACATAAATACATACGATTCATTATTATTATTAATATTAATTAATTACCTATGTGTTTACATCAAGTATTTTACTTCTAGTATGTTCTCAAAGTCAGAACTAAACATGTGGAAAAGCAGATTTCAGTTTCTATGCTCCATATATGTGGAACAAACTCCCAGAGAACTGCAGGTCTGCTGCAACTCTTACTGTCTTTAAGTCAGAGCTGATTGCTGATGTCATTCTTAAATACTTTTCTTTATTATCAATTTAATTCATTATTATTTAATTGTGCTTGCAACTTTGTTCTTGTTCTTTGATTTTAATCTTATTTTAATTCATTTTACTTGTTTTTTTTAGTTTACATTTTTCTCCTTTTCATTCAACTATTTGTATTTTATTATTTTTATTTATTTATTTTTTATTCCTGGTATTTCTTACCCCATGTATTGTATCTTAATGCTTTTAATGCTTTATGTAATTAGCACATTGTTGTTGAAATGTGCTATACAAATAAACTTACCTTGCCTATTATCATAGCCACGTTCAGTACATTATACAATTTTAAATGCAATACATGTTAATACATATTTTATAATAATAATAATGAATACATAAACAACATATAGCCCATGTATAAAATACAGTGTGTCTGATTTTATATTTATTTATTTTTACTATTTTCTGCTGTACCATAAACGGTTAAGAACCGTGTGTCGTGATGTGAGTACGTCTGGTTGTGAACTTACATGGTTTTGTGCCACGCAGGCACCGGGAAGTCAACACCGCCCGCCGGGGAGGGGAGGGGAGGAGGAACCAAGCGAGCCGCCCGATAGCCACGTAGCTACGTAGTGTTAGCTGTGTAGGTAAGTGCTGTTTTAGCCTCACGATTTTTCTCCACAAACAAGACATTATCCGTCAGACGAGTTTGGAAACTAGCAACTTTACTGCTGATTTACGCACTGATTGATATGTACCAATTGGATATCAGCTGAATATATGATGTTATTAACTTAGCTCGCCCGGCTAGGTGGCTAGCATTAGCAACAGGAGTGCTTAAGTTTATACGTAGGTGAGCTGAGAATTCGCATACATGTTTTACAAGCCAGGCTCTTGTGTTTGGCTAACAGTGTTAGACGTATTCACTTAGATATAAAGATGGTGTTTAATGTTAGCTAACATGTCACTGTTTTTTTTTTGTTATTTTAAGCTAACGTCAGCGAGAGACACAATGGACTTGCCTAATCACGGATACAGAGCAAGTAAGTTCACGTAAAAAAACGTGCAACATCCACGTTAAGTTATGAAATGTCTACCGTCACTTATTTTTTTTGCAGAAGTTTGCAAAAATCGCACAGTGACGATCACGTCCTATTTCCTTACTGAAGCAATCTAATGATTCACCTACGTGTGTGGAGAAGTGCACGCATTTAGGGGAAAAAAACTAATTTTATAAATCCCAAAACATTTTGGACCATGATTCAGATTCAACTTTTACAGAAAATATACCCCATCTTCAATCTTGAAACATCGAACATGTAAAAGCAGAACTCAAATAAACAAGCAGGTTGGTGAAGGACAGCGAGATACAATTAAATAAGGTCAAATGAATTAATAAAATGGTTAATAAATTTATTTTATGCGTTATTGTGCAGGACATTCAAAATGAATTATTATTACAATATCCATGTACAAAAAGTTGGAAAAGCTAGAATATGCCATAAAACAGGCTAAGGAAGTCCACTGGGGATCAACTACAATCATTACATTTGGTTGTAAGCAATATACCTTACAATGTAATCTGGTGCTGTGGTTAAAATATCTTTTGTTTAATAGTCTTCTTTGTCTTTACAGTTCAGACAAAACCATATCACACAAGATATTTACTTGATGAATGACTCCTGTGCAGCTTGTTTTCCATAAGTCTGTTGTAACAGTGCATTTCATTCTTTAAAAAGCCTTTTATTTCCAAAGACACCATATATTGCCATGTTATTATTATCCAACTCAATATTAAAATCAACAGATTTAATAAATTTTTTAAAATATAATTTTGCACTTATTTGGCTGCTACAATGGTAGAAAAGCCTGAAGCCATAGTACTCACCAAACTCAGCCACTGTTATCGCCAGCTGTATTGGATTAGAAGGTACAACACACTAAAATTAATGCTGTCTATAATTAGCAATAGCACTCCCAACAAATCCTGGCTTCTCGAAGGGTATAGTGTCTACACTTACTGATGTACATCCCTTGTAAAACTCCTCTAATTATAATGCAGTATAATTAAACAGCACCACAAAATTCAGCCTTCAAAATGACCGAAACATCCAATCAGCCCCTCTCGGAGACATTTTTAAGAGCTGCAACTATAACAATTAACCAGCCGATGATTTTCTCGATCATTGTTTGGCCATAAAACAGAGAAAAAAACCTGCTACCATTTCCTAAAGCCAAATGTGAGATCTTTAAAAGGTTGTTTTGACAGATTGCAGTAATATAATACAGAGACAAACAGAAATCCTCACAATAACGGAAGCTAAACAATGAATTACCTCTTGCTTCAATGATATTCAATTATCTAAATAGGTGGTAGTTCATTTTCTGTCAGCAGCTAAATGATTCATCATCACCACTTTAAACATTTCTTACCAAAACTAAACCCTATAACCTTTCAAACAGGATTAATTGCTGGGCTTACACAATATTTGAGGACACAGTCATAGTTTACTGATGGTGGTTTTAATAATGGACAGGGATCTATTTCTGGGGTGGTAAAATGAAATGTGGTAAATGGTACACTGCAGGTATCTGTATTGCTATAGAAAAGAACAAATACAATTGGAAGGCCAAGGGATATGACACCATGAAGGCAATGTTGTTGTTTTTTGGATTTCCTCTGATAAAAATTCAAACGCCCCTGACTCATGTCCTTGTTATGTCTGTCCCAGCTAAGCCGAGGGCTCGCGCGGCTCCTCCCGGTGCAGAATCGGTGCTGTTCGATGACACCAGCTCAGCTGCACCAGCCATGAACAGTCAGGGATACTACACCCCTGGCTACAGCATGGGAGGGCCCTCGAACGACATGCACGGGGGTCCTGGGATGAGCAACCTGTTTGCTGACCCGATGGCCAACGCTGCAATGATGTATGGCTCATCCATAGCCAACCAAGGAAAGGATATGGTAAACAAAGAGGTGAGAAACAGCTGGTTCTTCACAGGGTTCCATCTGGTACAGTATGTGGTTGAATTGGGGGGATGAGGTCTTAACCTTGTAACCCATAAGAGGGATCCTGTGGAGTCTTAAAAGCAGTGAATTTGGAAATAATACCTTTTAAAAAGACTTGAAAAATCTTGAATTTTGATATTTGGGTCTTAGAATTTGTGCAGTACATATTGCCATACTACTGCAGGTGACAATTTAGTAAAAAAAAATTCATATGGACATAGTACCAGGAAATATTCACTAAAAATCAATTAATATACATTTTATCATTCTGTTTGTTGTAGTAGATCATATTCACAATGCCTTAAATACTACAGGTGAGGTTTTAGTGACAAATATTTTATATGGACGTAGTACGCATTTAATACCTATTAACAAACAAATTTAAAGTATTGTTTTACTTTGCTGGTAGGTTTGTGAATAGGTTGTGAAATAGGTATTAATTAGTGTATAAATGGTCTTAAAAAGACTTGAATCTAACTTGAAGAAACCTGTAGGAACCCTGCATAAATAAGGATGAGGTTGGATGAACGGCACAATTCGCTGACATGGTCTTACACACAACTGTAGACACAGTCTTACTTTTAAAAAAACAGCATAGTAATATCTTTTTATTACTGCATTTACTCACCAACATTTTCTTTATATGTTTATGGTTGTTATTTCAAGACCTCTAAAGAAAAACTTGGATTGCCAGAGAGAGGGCTAACAACAATCTCTCTGTTGCTCCTCTACCTGATTCGGTGCATTTCTTACATTTAAAACTTTAATATTTATGTGCGATCTTTTAGTGGAGGGTTTCAATCAAAAAGTCCCATTTTCTAATATCAGGTAACAGTTAATAAATGCTGTACTCATATACATATAACACACATATGAACAGATGTTGTTTTACTGGATTAGCAACTTGAATTCGCAGGTAGTTCATGTTACGCTTTCTGGGTGTCGAGCCAAAAGGATGCACTATCCTGAGGGCAGGCCTTGCCTGCTTAAAAAATGATTATGACTCAGCTGTATTTATTAACTTTGGCTAGACACACTCCCTTATCTTTTGTGTAAATGTTTGCACTTCCCTTGTCTTTCAGATCGGCAGATTCATGTCTGTGAACAAGCTGAAATACTTTTTTGCCGTCGACAGCAGATATGTGATGAAGAAACTTATGATCCTCATGTTCCCATATACACATCAGGTAATCAGAGCCTTTCATCCCGTCAGACTTTGTCCTCCATCTATGTACAGCACAGCACGAAATATTTAAAAATTATAGACATACATGATAATTTTCTCTGTTATCATGTTTTAAACCACTTATCACTTTCAAGCCATGGGAAAAAATATCAGCCACTTAATCACTGGCAGAGGGAGGATTTATTTGTGAACATCATAATGCTGTGATTGCCAGTAAGGCTATAAAAACACACTGAGGCTCAGCAATTCCCACACACACTTGTAACTTGTATAGATTGTAAATTAATTCATCACTCTAAACATTCTGTCCCCTGATAATGTACAAGCTGCACAGAGTCCAGGTCTCCTTATGAGAATAGAATCACATATTTATAAAACCTATGTAAGGTTTGTATAATCTACAAAAGCACCTCCTGACGGGGGTCATACTATTTTAAGCATTAAAGAATTCTCTAAAATAATAAAGTGAGCCCTATTAACACGTGTTGTCTGTCTAGCCTGAAAAATCAGTAAGTCACACTGTTACACCGAGTGTCACGCTCCTTCATTAACATGAACCGAGTCCTGAGGTTTATTTTGAGTTGATCACACTGACACTCTCCTGCTGCTGTGAATATAAAGTAGTGTACTAAATATGCAGCTGAAAATAGCTCCAACAAATACATGAGTAATGTTTGAACGGATGACAAACTGTACATTTGTGACTTGTTCTTCAAACATATTTAGTAAGAATGAATGGTCTTACGGCTGAGTGTCGTAGACCGGTTAGGTGAGATGACAGCTGTAGCAGTGTCATTGTCCTCTCCTTGTTTATTTATGTGCTTTAATGAGGGTGAACTTGTGTAACAGCTCAGCAGTTCTCAGGCTGCAGATTTATCAAATATCTTCATGCTGCAGGAACAAAATGAACTGAAATAAAAACCTTCTCATACAGAATAAATCAGCTATCGACTCTAATCACACATTAATTCATAGTAGGAGTCGGACATTAACGTGTTAATTATGATTAATTAATCACAAAGAAAATAACACGTTAAAAATACTAATATCTTTATCGCAGTTCGTATGCCAAACAACGCAGAGCGTTTGTCAGTCACCATGTCAATTATACTCACTCATGACAATGAAAGCACTCTGCTGGACAGTAACTTTCTGTTCAAAAAACACCCAAGAGAAGTGTTGGCAACAGCATCATTTATTGAAAACTGTGCAGAAAAGTGTGCATCTCACAGAAACACCAACCCTAAGATAGCATTTTAATACAAAACACGGATCGCACGGAAACTCTCGAGCTGCCGTCAGTCCTGGTTCTGGTCCGAGTGCAAACAAGCAGCCCAAACCCAAACAAATGACTGGCTTCATCAGGAAGAAAATGAGTAAATCAACATCGGAAACACTGACGAATTTCCCAGAATTGTAGATCACTATCGATGGTTGAAAATAAGGTTTTAAAAAATGTGCTACAGATCATGACTAAAATTAATTTTCCATAAAATAAATGTTTTTGGCAAAAATATTGTTATGCGATTGATTATTACAAAACCTGCAATTAATTAGATTTTTTTTTTTTTTTAATCAAGTCCCACCCCTAATTTCTCAATCAATGCAGTGTTTAATTGAAATGCACCAGTCAGAACTCTTTGTTTGTAGTTATACCTCCATAAAAATACACTACTTGCAATAAGTTACAGATATCGTGAGAGACTCAATGTATTTGTTTCACTTCATATATTTTAGGAATAGGGAGGCATTTGTATTTGGGTGATAGATACACCTCATCTTGTTTTTGTTTTTTTTTCAAGCAATGGTCTCACTGTGAACAGCGTGTCACACATATATAAATAACAATATCCCTAACTTGTTGCGAGTAGTATACTTCTCTAAATCCTGAACACTGGCCAAACTTGGCAGTAATGTCCATTGTGGCTAACATGAAATTCCTGCCTTGGTGTCTACATGTGGTCAGGTCCTAATACTGCATGTGTGCTCTTTGTAGGATTGGGAAGTACGTTACCATCGAGACACTCCACTGACTCCCAGACAGGATGTGAATGCCCCTGATCTTTACATACCAAGTAAGGATTTACCTGCAGATGTATAGAAACAATATAGCAGAAGAGTTTGTGATGTCTGTGTGATCTATTGTTATTTTATTGTTTTTAGCAATGGCTTTCATTACCTACATTTTACTCGCTGGAATGGCTCTCGGCATTCAAAAGAGGTGATAAATTCTTCCTTATCGGAGAGTCTTTTATTACTCACAATAAATGTGTAATGGGTAAATAAAATGTGTAATAAGATAAGTGAGGACTGTGTTTGTCTTTGTGTGAAGGTTCAGCCCAGAGGTGCTGGGACTGTGTGCCAGTACTGCCCTCGTGTGGATCATCATTGAGGTTTTGGTGATGCTGTTGAGTTTGTACCTGCTGACGGTACACAGCGACCTCTCAACGTTTGATCTCATCGCCTATAGTGGATACAAATATGTTGGGTAAATATCATGTTCCGTATGATGAATGTTAAGTTCAGGTCGGAGTTTTTATCTCCCAGGGTATTGTAATTAAGCTAAATAACTTCTGAATAAAAGATGTAGACAATCTGGTAATGGATCAACTCCGAGGTTTAACCTGTTGAAACCTATGAGCCTTTAAGTCTATGACTGTCATTTTACACTTAAAATAAAAAATTAAAATCTACAGCTTTTTTGACATAATGGTAGACAACGTTTTATGTTTTTAAGCAAAAATAAAATAAGTTTCCAAGTGCTTCCTTTCATATGACGTCATCAACTTCCTGCCTCATTCTCCTGAGAACATGCCGAAGACAAACCCTCCCAGAAAGACGTCATTTATTTAGATTATTGTGATTTTTAACCCTGATATGTATATATCTATTTAATCATTCAAGTCTCTAGAAAAATCCTCCAAAAAGAATTTTGTTCATGGGATGAATAGATGTTTCTTTATGGGCAGATCAGCAACTATAATAGCCATTGAAATGCTATTTTCTGCAAAGAAAAGGGTACAAAAGGGGAAAAAAAGATATATAAAATGATTCTTATTGACTTAACTGATATAATTATATGCATGTGCATTTTTGAAAAAAAAAACTGGGCTTAAATGGATTAAAGATGGTTTTGTAGATGAGACTTTTTATTATTTTTTTTTTTTTAACATAGCAAGGAATTTGTTGACCAACTTGCATTATTATCTGATGCTGCTATAGTTTTCACTATTTTAAACTCACTTGTGTATGTTTTTCCTCCAGGATGATCTTCACAGTGCTGTGTGGCTTAGTGTTTGGTACTGATGGGTATTTTGTGGCTCTTGCCTGGTCCTCTTGTGCCCTTATGTTCTTCATTGTGAGTATTTGGAATCATCATTGACATTACACTACAGTTTAATCAGTAATTATTTTCCGACCCCTTGACTCACTATTTTCTGTTAAGTCAGAATGAGAACATGAGATTATTTAAACAGGTTATATTTATATAATCTAAGTAGAATGCATTTCCTGAGATTCTCTGTATTAAATATACAACATGTCAATGTCAAGTTAATTTATATAGGCATATAAAAAGAATAGAATGGGGGGGGGGGGATCAAATGCACTAAGAGAAGCAGAACCATAAGGAATAACTTAAACATTAACCTATGTAGTTGTATTGTACAGATAGATGGTTTGATGTATTTAAATTGCACATTTCTTTTAATTTTTGTTGTGCTTTTGAGGCTGAATTGCAGGTTAACAGATGTTACTCTCCACAGGTTCGCTCTCTGAAAATGAAGATCCTCCCTTCACTCTCATCAGACTCCATGGCAACCGGTTCGAGTGCCAAACCCCAATTCCGCCTTTATATCACCATGGCCACTGCTGTCTTTCAGCCAATCATTATATACTGGTTAACCTCTCACTTGGTCAGGTGACTGTGAGGCATTTAACAGCCTGAAGTCCGAGTAGATTGGACTCAAAGAAAATGGTTGTTGAGGTTCATTGTTTGTACACCTGCCTTTATACGGTCTTTTGTCAGTTAACTGAAAACATATGTAGACGGTGTTGAGCTGCAGTGTGTGTTAGATGGACATGTTCATAATGGTGTCATTGATTTAACCAGAAACTATGAGACAGGAAATGTCACATCGATTTTTTTTTTTCCACTTGTGTACAATGATACTGACAGATGCTTATTTTTGTCCAACCTAACTTTGAAGAGAAGGGCTTTTATTGTAAGATTTGTTTAATCATAACTCAGATTCAGTTCAAGTTTCTTTTTTATATAAAGTCCCCAGTCATACTTCACAGTATTTACACACGCACACACACACACATACAGAAACACATGTTCCACACATGATTCAAATACCGTATTTCTGGTATGGTAATGTTGCTGCATTATCTCCCTTTTGTGTGTGAATCCTGGATATTATTTATCTCAATTTCACAGAGCATGATGATGTTTGGAATTTTTGTAGTAAAAAAAAAATAAATATATTTAGCTTTGTGCATTCAACTCATTTTTGTGAGCTTTGTTTTATACTATGCGCTAGTTCTGTAAAGGTCACATTTGTGTGGTATTTGGCTTATTGTTTTATCTGCAACATTAACGTCAATGAATACGATTTTTTTGTAAAGATCAGTAGTTTTTCCTTGTGTTCTGTGACTGAAACAATTATTTTACTTTGAAGTGCTGAAGATGTTTATTTAGGAGAGAAATTGTGATATTTTTACATTATAAAGGCATTTTAGTTATTAGTGTAGTATATTGTTTCTAAAAAAAAACAATTTTCTACCACCAATACTTGAATATTTAAGTAAAATTGTTTAATGACATGCTTTCTTTACTTAGGCATTCGTTACTTAAGTAAAAGTACTAATAAAACAATGTTAAAAATATTCTATTACAAGTATATCCACTAAAAGTATTAGAGTAAAATTAAATGGAAATACTCGAGTAAAGTACAAGTACTTCTTTGCAATACTTTTGAGTAAATATACTTAGTAACTTTCCGCTATTGTTGAATACCGTCTCCTCAGACGGTGCGAGACGGATTCGCGGGAGCGCGCCCGGGCACGCGCAGGCTGCAAAGCGTCCTTTTCGTTTCCATGGAAACCGCCGAAGGCAACAGAACGCGCAGGGACAGAGGTGTTCTGCTGTGATCCCGGCTCCGGAGATCATAATTTCACCTTTTTATAAGTTTTTAATGACGTGTTTCGGACCCTTAAGACGCACAGAGTCGTGCCCGCGTCACGTGTTCGGTCATTGGGTGAGTAATAGTTTATTTTTCCTTCGTTATGTAGTTGCTAATATCACCGACTGTTACCTGAGAGAGAGGAAAAGGCGGCTTTCTTGACTGGATGTAACTTTATATTGTTCCGCCATTTGCCCACTGAACTGCTTTGTTGAGCCATGTGGTGTCATATCTAAACTATCAGAGCTGCACATGTGTTTTTTTTTTAATAATAAAAGTCTATTAGCTGTGTTTTGTGTGTTTGCTCCATGTCAGGGCGTCAGCATTCACTTTCTCCACGTGCACCTGTTCACCTTTGGTTTTGCGTTTATGAAACCCACATCAGCGGGGATGCAGGTGATATGTCCCCCACGTGCATCTGTTAACCTCCAGACCTTTCGCTTAATGTTCAAACAGATCCTGCTTCCTTGATTAAAATGAAAGTTAATTGTACAACATACTGGACTTTGGACATGTTAGTGGATGTTCATCAGAGGGGAAAATGATGGCTAACATTTAACTGAACCAACCTGTTGGTGGTTTCTTTTGTAGCACTAGCTAATGCATCTTTTTAGTGTTTAATTTTGGAGTCTAAATAATCCCAGAGTAGTTTTTCTATGTTTGAATTCTTATTAATGTCGTGTTAGTTAATTTTTTTTTTTTTTCAATTAAAACAATTCTGTTAGGGCTCATACGTATTTAGGCCTCTGTTTTTTCTGCTAACAAACCAACTGAAATACTTTCTTTTGTGGTCTCCTGTTGTGATGTCACAACAGGAGCTGTTTCAGAGTTAATAGTAACCGCCTCTAGATCCATAAAGCTGCCCCTTCCTTTTCCAGACTGCTTCTTCTTGATTTCTGTTTCTCCTCCCAACACCAGCTCTCTGAGGGTCGTGACATTTCCGACAGTTACAACAGAAGGGGCATTTCAGGTTTTTTTTAATGTGAGCCTGCAGGAGGCAGACTGCATTTGCTGCTACAGGCATAATGTGTTGCTTTTGAACAATAAAAGCATGCATTTTTTTTATGAATAGGCCTCAAAATTAAAAAAAAAAAAAGAAGTTGAGAAAACTACAATTAGAGCTCCTGTAAACCTAAAAGCCAATAAACTGAAAAATGCATATATTGCATTATAATGCAATTTCCCTATTGTAATTTTTCTTTGAGTTTGTTAGAGTCAAGGTCTAAATGTAGACGTGAAATGAAATCTGATTTATTCCTGAATTTGGTTGATATAAATAAAACTAAACTGACCGGAGCTAGGTGTAAAGGGGCAGACGATCTAATGTAATTATATTGTATTATTTCTTATATTTACCCCCATGATATTATCAAAACATACTTCACCATGCTATGAGATGGTAATGGGTTTCAAGGTAAACACTCGAGTGATATATATATATATATATATCATTGTCATTATTTTGCAATATTTTTACACCACCAGTCACTTGACCTTTAAATTCAATTATATAAAGCACCTTATTTTTATATCATCAGTACTTTTCCTTTTGCACATTGCGGTTTTGTAAGTTAATTTGTTGGTATTGTTTATTGTGTTGTAACTTTTCTTTTTCTTTCTTATGTGAACTGCTGTAACAACTAAATTTCACCGTTATGAGATGAACTAATCTAATCTAATTTTCCAACAGAGGTACATCTGAAGTTTCCTCCCGGGACAGAGATGGAGAATAGCCCTCATATGCTGCCGCCCTCGTCTCCATGTCCCACCTCGTTTGGAGGCTCTCTGCCTTTCTCCTCCTCGCCGCTGCAGACCTGCTCCAATGGCCGAACCTCACTCCCGCTTTCACCGATTTCCTTCCCTCCGTCCCCTACCTCGCTTTCTCCGGCCACAGCGGAGTCTTTCCAGTCCTTCTCGCCTCTTTCAAACTGCACGGCGTCCCAGTGCCTGGAAGGACAAGGCCTGCAGAGCCTCAGCCTGACCACCGTCTCTGACCAGGATGACCTGACGTGCCTCAGCTGGCTGCACCAGAGGGGGAACCTGCTCCCGCTGCAGCCCCTTCCCAAGATGGCGCCGCTGCCTCAGCTGGAGTCCTCCACGTCCTCTCAGCCGTTCCCCCCCGGCTCCTCCAAGCCTCCGTACTCCTTCAGCAGCCTGATCTTCATGGCCATAGAAGACTCGCCGGACAAGAGGCTTCCGGTGAAGGACATCTATGAGTGGATCGTGAAAAACTTCCCCTACTACAGGACGGCCTCCGGAGGCTGGAGGAACTCGGTCAGACACAACCTGTCGCTGAGCAAGAGCTTCCATCGCATCCAGAGAGACAAGAGCCAGGTGGGGTTTCACATTTTAGTGAAACAGCATCACGTGGAGAGTTTTTTTCAGCATCTTTAAATGTACATTCCAGCCTCTGTTGAATTCCAACACACACCTCATTCATTGTGCTGATTAGGTGAACACCTGAACCGACCTTTACTTTCTCTCCTTGTAATTCAGCTATTTCCTTCTGTAAATTGGACTTCTCGTCCTCCAGCTCGTCAGTCTCCTCATTTTTCTGCTGCCAGTTTATTCCGTTCTCTCCTGATTCTGCAACTTTCCAACTCTTCATGAGATAGCTGATAAAAAAAGTTATTAAACAAAATGCAAATCTAAAGTCAGATGGAGAAATCCTTTTCTTTGGGCAAATCCAGCTCTGGAAAAAATAAGAAACCACTTTTTTTTTCTGAAATCAGCATCTCTACATGTATTCCAGCCATTCCATTCCAGCACCTGTTGAATTCCAACACATACACACCTCATTCTGCTTAAAGAGGCACCAGGAGTGGAATAAAGTCACACAAGAACAATGGTAAAGTCTTGTAGAGAGCATGCCAAGATGCATGAAAGCTGGGATTAAAAATAAGGGTTATTGCACCAAAAATTGATTTCTGAACTCTTCTTAAGTGTAAACATTAGTATTATGTTATTTTAAAATTAATTTGATCTTGTTTCTTTGCATTGTTTGAGGTCTGAAAACACTGAAAACAGTTATTTTGTCATTTCTGCAAATAAATGCTCTAATTGATAATATTTCAATTTGGAAATTGGGGGAAATGTTGTCAGTAGTAGTCTATAGACTCTAAAAATATTCCCTTTGCCCAAACACATACCTATAAGTAGTAAAATCAGAAACACTATTATATACTATTACTATGATAATTTTGCAGTGGTCTCTTATTTTTTCCAGAGCTGTATAACTGAGGTTCAAAAGGCAATATCTTGTATCGAGCTGTTAAAACATTTACAGCAGATGTGTTGCAGCTTGTTATATATTCTGATGTGACAACTAATATCTTTGACTTGTTGTGTGTGTGTGTTACTCGTATCAGTCAGTGGGGAAGGGATCGTTGTGGTGTGTGTGTCCAGAGTATCGGCCGGCGCTCCTCGAGCTGCTCAGAAAGACCCACAGCTACCACAGCACCAACAGCAGCCTCATAAACAAGCCTGAACTGTGAGTATCATCACACTCATCAAATATGTGAAGCTGGGAAATATGTGGTGTTGTTAACCACCCAAACCCCAGGTTTGTTACAGTTTTCTAGATCAAAATTACAATAAATGTGGAATATCTCTACAAACACAAAAGTTATTGGACTTAAACCTGGTATCAAAAGAAATCTACAACATGTGAAGTGACTACAGCGTCAGAATCGATTTATGTTGCTGTTACAGAGCAAATATAGTTAGAATATTGCAAAAAACTATGGATAAAAAAATGTATTTAAAACTTAGAACAACGCCAAACTGACTCAGGAAAAAAAGAACTTGAAATAAATGAAATTATCTGTAATGCAAAGTTCATTATTAATAATTATTTGTCTATAAAATCACAGAAATCACACTGAGGATCATTCCAGAACATGAAGAATATATTCTGTACGATGTTTAAAAAGTATATTATAAAGGACCCAATTAAATAATCACACACATATCAAAATAGTGGTTAGTTCCAGCCCTACTACTTATATTAAACTATTTTCTCACTGTATTGATGATATATATTGATGCTGTAACAGTAACACTGTGTTTTACTACCAATAAAAATACTTTATTTAGTGTTGGAGCTGAGATTTTTTAATGTAATTTATGAATAAAACTCAGTGTTTTTAGGATTTTAACAGGTTAATTTAATATATTGATGGAACAATTGATAGTCAACGGTGGAGAAGATGCATTTATTTGTGTTCATTGGCTTTTTTTTTCCCACAGATTACAAGTAAATACTAAGTTGTGATACATATAGTAAAGTATAATCAATTATTTGATTGGCAACAGATTGAATAACTGGTTCACTGGTCGTTTATCAAAGAAATGTGATAAATCCATCTTCTCAAATGTGAGAATTGGCTAAATATTTTAAATTATTATCAACCTAAATATCCTTTGAACAAATAGACTCAATTCCTTGGACTCTTGCATTGTCCACTTTCATGTAATGTTCACAGTTTTCATACAAAATGATTAAATCATCGTTAGATAAAGTCCTGCTAAATATTATTAACGCTATATTCAGGGAAGCCTCCCTGGATGTTATTTGATCAACTAGAATTAACATTTATATTCATTTGTTTTGCAACATATCTTTGTGGCCCGTGTTCTAACGAGAGCAGTAAAATATGATGATGATATTCCATTTGTCAACAGGGTTCCAGAATAATTTTACATTTTTAATGAGCCTCTTTCACTGAGGTGCATTTTATGCAAAAAACCCCACATGCTTACATGTCACCAACGACGCTATATTAATGCAATGTGTCTAAGTGTCCTGCCTTGTTTTGTCCAGGTTGGAAGGAGCTGACTATGCAGTGCCTGCAGTATGTGACACTATAGAAATCTCAGGTTGGTTAAGTTAATTTTAATTAAGTATAAACTTCTGATTGTTCTTTTTTTTTCATTTAAAATTTGTGATTTTCCCCTTTTAATCAACCGTTACCTTGTTGTTGAAATGTGCTACACATTTGTTTTTACCTTGCAGACTTATGTGATTTAATTAGCTACGAGAACCCACATGTTTGACCCTTTATGAATTTCTTTTAGCCCACAATATTTTATCGATGGAAAGTAACAGCTCTCTGTGACACTTTTATTACCTGCAGCTTTTCTCCCTCGCTGCAGCTTACTCAGCATGCGACATTGTTCCTGTGTTTGTGGTCTGTCGTCATGGCAACAACCTTCTATTACCCTGGCAACCCAGCAATAGCCTAGCTAGTCTCCTTCATGCCACTTTGCTTTATTTCCACACATATGTGCCATATGCCACGTGGCCACTGAAGAATCTAAAAAAATATATATATTTAAAAACAAAAGTTATTTATTTCTTTATTCATGAAAAACAATTTCTCAACACTTCTTCTGTTGTTTCTTCCACAGATCCTCTTTCACACACCCTCCTCCTGTCCACAGGCTCGCCCCAAACCCTGACCGCCGATAATCCGTCTTTTGCCGAAAACCCGCCTTGCCCTTTGACCCCGGATCACGAGGAGCTCGTCACCATGGAGTCGGTGGACTACCAGCAGGAAGAGGTCTGCGAGGAGCTGGAGAAGGACCCGCTGTCGGACAGCGGCTATATCGAGCTCCACTACTACCAGTCCCACCAGTACCAGTACCTGGTGCTGCCCGGGGACACCGAGCTGGACCTGGAGACTGTGGAGATCCTGCAGCTCGACGCCGAGGCCCAAGAGGCTGCCGGGTCGCTGCTGGACCTGGCTGGAGGTGGATATTAATGCTACATCCAGTTATTTCAGACCCTTCAGTCTGCTGTGAGCGGAAAGTCCCAACACACCAACTTATTTTTCAAAGGTCTCGTGTAAGAACGGAGAATTGTTAAATCAGCGGCTTCCTCCCGAGAGTCGACACTGCCCTACGGCTTGTGTATTGTTATGTAGTTAGGTAAAAAAAAAAAAAACATATAGACACATGACGTCAGATGTATTCAGGAACTTGATGACCAAGCTGAATTTATCTTTCTTACAATGCACTTGTCCAAATTGTAGAGAGACTTACGAATGTAACATTAACCCATTTAAGCCTATGAGCCGCTAAGTCTATAACAGTCATTTTATACTTAAACCCCCTTAAGCCCAGATTTTTTCTATCTAAAGATTTCAAGCATATAAATATATCAGACAAGTCAATAAAAATCATGTTATGTATCTATTTTTTCATTTTGTACTATTGTCTTTGCAGAAAATAGCATTTTAATGGATATTATAGTTGCCACTTGCACAAATACACCCATAAGCAAAAAGCTATTTATCCCATGTACAAAATTATTTTTGGGGGAACATTCTAGAGATTTAAATGATTAAATAGTCTGGAATAATAATCTAAATAAAATGACCTCTTTTTGGGAGGGTTTGTCTTCGCCATGTTCTCTAAAGAAGTAGATGACATCATATGACAGGAAGTAGTTGGAAACTTAAAACCTTTTGTCTAAGTTGTCAACGAACATGTCATCAGAAAAAAAGCTTTATGAGTAAAATTTTGATTTAATTTAATTATAAAATGGCAGTCATGGATCTTAAGGCTCATAGGCTTCAATAGGTTGAACAACAGTAAATATGATGGACACACTTACAGTCTGAGATTTTCAAAGTGAAGGGAAAGTATTATTAGAATAAAATTTTAGGATTTTCACTGTGATATTTTTTTTTATCAGACTGGTCATTCTCAGGGGTGGAAGGAGTACTTCCAACTCAAGTAGAAGCACTGTTTCTTAAGATGTTTCTCAAGTTAAAGTAACATATTTTGAGAAATACAAAGTCACATCCATGTTGTTACCATTTATTAGACACTTAAAGCAAATATTAATTGAATATCCTGCCAATTAGGGCTAGAACTAACAATTATTTCCATTATATTTTTATATTATTTCTCTTTCTCAATTAATTGAATAGTCATTTTGGCTATATATTATGTGTGTAACTGGTGAAAATGTCACTTACTGATTTCAGGAAGCCAAGGAGCCGTCTTCAAATATCTTGTTTTTGCCTGCTCGACCTAAAGACAACCAGAAAATATTCACATTACAGAAAATTAAACCACAGAATTTTGACATTTTTTCTTTTGAAAAATTACTCAAAATAATTAATCGATAAACAAAATAATTGATTTCTTTTGATCATCTAACCAACAACTTTTGTTGCGCCATATATCTTAATATTGTAGTTGTATTGCTGCCTTTCCAAACAGTGGATGAGATAGTAATACTCCATTAAAATGCAACTTAAGTTATAATAAAAAATGTAAGATTTTACCCCCAAAATGATGTGAAAGCACTACTCACAATAACATAAGTACTTCCAATTCTGAGTCTAATTATTGTCTTTACACCTATTGGTCATTCTGTTATTATGATTACGTTTGTTATAGTTGACTTTAGCTTCAAAATGTGATGCTACTGAATTATGTTTTCTGTTTTCTGTTAACTTTGATGAGTCTATATTTAATCTTGTAAACAGATGTCTTCAATCGGGACTTGTTTGAATCAAATGTCCAGTAAAAAAATTAAAAAGGATCTCACTGCCATTTCAAACACATGACCTGTATGTATACATAAGGGTATACTAAAGTTCTGTTTTCTGTAAATTTATGTATTTTCAAAAGTGTGTGTTTTGTAATCTAACAAATAAAACTTTGTCATGCTGTTCTTGTGAACTAGACAGTATCTGTAGTCTTCTGTCACTTTAGTCACTATAAAATATTTGGCTGATATGTCTATAATACACATATTCCCATAACAGTGGAGGAATAAGTATTTCAATCCTTTAAGAAAATTCTAAATATTTAATGTAAAAAAGCCCTGAATTCTAAAATTTAACTAAAATTACAGATGTATTATCTGATTTTTAAAAAATATTTGTATTTGTCTTGCTGGAAAAAGTCACCTTCACAAGTGCTTTAGATCACACAAATCATCAAATTGATTTGCAAATGAAATGAATTAATTAATTTAAAGTATATATATATATATATATATATATATATATATATATATATATACTATATATACTATATATATATACTATATATATATATACACTTTAAATTATATATATATATATATATATATATATATATATATATATATATATATATATATATATATATATATACTTTAAATTATATATATATATACTTTAAATTATATATATATATATACTTTAAATTATATATATATATATACACACACACACATATATATATATATATACACTATACGAGATCTACGAGAACACGCTTGTCAATAATGAGAACGATACATTAATTAAATAAAAAAAGGAGTTTCCGTAGTCGTACAATTACGTTTAAAAACTACATTTCCCATATCTGCGAGAAAGTGTTGGTTCACTGGGTAAGGTAGTTTGTAGACGTACAAAAATACTAGTACGTGTCTGGTCAATGATGGTACGAGAATACGCATTGAAACTCCATTTCCCGGAAGGCATTGCGCGGTTTGAAGCCGGAAGTAGGCGAGATTAGCGTTAGAAACATTGGAAACGCTTGGAAAAAAGTTCTCATGGTTGTTTTCATACCAGAGCAAAAGAAAAAAAAGAAAAGTTGGTCTCAGTCGATTCTCGACTCTCATGAGTTTGTGCTGAAGCTGTTTGAAGCCGCTAAAGGTAAGTTAACCCATTGATAAAGGGAGCTAACGTGAACAGACACCGATAGTAAAATACAACGGGTCGATTCATGATGGGAAATGTTGAAATATCTGTTGCAGCGCTGTGACTTTTAACCACATTATTTTACTTTTCACAATTATCAAAGCGACACGTTAGCTTTACTGTGCCAGTCTGTTGTTCCGCGCTGAACCATATGTTTAGCTAGTTACTTATTTAGCCCGTTTAGTTCAAATATTTAGCCGTAGGTTAACGTTAGATTCAGCTTCAGTAATTTTCTGCCCACGTAGTCGACATATTGTCTGAGTGGAAGCTGGAAAAATGTAAGCAATTTTAATTATAGTTATCGAAGTAAAGGTTGGAGGTGACGTCACTGCGCAGCTTAAGATAACGTTAGCTGTGGAGAGAAATTTGTCTCGTGCAAAATGTCAAAGCGAGATTAGAAAACAATGGTTTGGAAGTGCACAAATCATGCATTGATGCATCTTTTTCCTTTCGTGATAACGTCTTGCATTGCCAAAGCACAGGGTCGGTTAAAAAAGGCAATATAAAGGAATTAAATTATGTTAAAAATAAATAAATAAATAATTAACAGACAAAAACAAGACATGAAATAAATAAGTGTGTATGTACATACAGTTTCAATATGAATGCAAGACAAACGAAAACAATGCAAGTGTTAATCTGCTGATAATAAAATATAGAGATGTAATTTATGGATAGATGGATTTATTCTTTATACTTGCAGGGATAGCACACATTTAAAAGGAACTCCACCAGTTAGCCTGTGGCTAATTTAAATATGTTCTTCCCTGTGCAGGTAGACACAAAACCATCTCAGAAATATACAAAAAAACTATATACACATGAGGTAAAATCAGTATGATGAATACAAAAACATACATACAAGGCGATCACTTTTGTCCGGACTTAAGACAAAGCTTGAAGCTGGTCTTAAATGCTGCAAAGCTCCCTGATTCTTTGTGAGTATGGAATTCCACATTTTCGCTGTTTTAACCGAGAAAGCTGATTGAACAAAGGTTGTCCTCCTGAACTGTGGCACACAGTCTCTCCTAGTAGAAGTTATTATCCTGCCATGCTGGGATAGGACAGGCCTCCTCTAGGAGGAGGGGGTATGAGATTATAAACAATGTTGAACTCTAGGCATGCAACAGTATAAAATAAGAAATGATCAAAATATGTAAATAGGGAATAGGATAATACAAGACATTAATTATGCTATAGATAACTAAAGAAAATCTACTTGAAATGGAATAAAGACATTTTAATAGTATGGATGACACAAGGCACCAGTTAGTCTCCAATAACAATGTAAAAACACAAAAGATGGTAGTATATGGTAAATTTAAGTAGAGTAATGAATGTTTATCTCACTATGTCCTTCTGGTTGTCTCATATTACGACATAGTTTGCAACAAATACTGCACATTCTTTCTTTTCACCCAGAATGTTTTTTGTACCTCATGTCTGAAAGACATCAGGAATTCAGGGTAATGTCTTTCAAATTTAGGAAAGCGTTCTTCTCTATTATTCTATAGTTTTGACATTCTGTTAGCCACTGTAATTTTGTCTCTACAGCACAGCCAGGCCTGTGTTTTTTATGTCGTTTGCATTCACTTCAGACAAGTCTTTCTTCCTGAGAGCCACACCTTTCTGAGGTGTTGATGTAGGTGAAAGGAGAATACAGGCATTGGATGTTCAAGACAGATAAAATGTTATGAAAGCACGTTCCTGTCTTACTCGTCATGGGAGAGGACGCCCTGCACAGAAATCTGCAACAATGCAGCCCATTGAAGGAGCTAAAATGAACGGCGTAGCATGCTGGATTCACTAGCTGGGGGCAAAGCAGCATGACACCCCTAATTCCAGCATCCCACAGTCTACACAGCCTGTTTACGACAGGCACAACGGAGACAGTAAACAGCTTTTAGTTTGAAATTCAACCCACATCTCATTATGAATCTGGAAAGAGGAGACTCTGCAACATGATGATTGATGATCTGTGACTTGATGCCCATCACAAGTAACCAGAGCCTGAAGTGATGTCGTACAGCTGCTTGTGACCAGCTGATGGGGGGAAAAATAGAGCTGCAGTCAATATTTTTGATAATCGAATAATAGTTTTGGTCATTTTTACAGTAAAAACACAAGAAAATCACTGCTAGCAGCTTCCTGAATGTGAGGATTTGAAGCTTTTCTGTCTGAGACAACAATAAAATGAGTAGCTTTAGATTTTAGACTGTCGAACATATCAAAATTAAACATTTGAAGACCTCAACATGAACTGCAAGAAATGATACCAGGGGATTGTTCACTATTTGCTGATCTTTTTATAGCCATATCAAATATTCAAGAAATAAGATGTTCAAAGCCTTCCGTAACATTTAATCCAAATCCAATGAAAAGAATAATAAAGTATATTAAAATAGAATGAAATGAGAAGTCAGATAAAGTACAAATAGACAAAAATATAGAACAGAAGTGTAGTTATGAGTCTTTGAATGCTCCACATATTCAATAAAGACATGTTTATATATAGTTGTCTCCATCTGTATACAGCACAGTAACTGTTTTGCTTAGTTTCTGGCTCTAGGCACTGCCAGCTGACTGCTGCCCCAAGATTTATTACATCAAAAAATTCAAGCTATTTTGGCTGTTTATTGATTTATAATCTGATACCAGCACTTTGAAAATCCATTCTTGAAATAACTGGAAGGTAGAGCTGCCACAGCTAGACAATTTATTGATTACTTGACCAAAAGAAAAATAATCAGCAACTATTTTGAATATAATTGAATTACTTTTTAAGGCATCAATTCTGGAACTTCAGCAGGACATTTATGAGGATTTGATGCTTTTTCTTAGTCTTATGTAGGCTGTTGGTCTAACTTTGGTCATTTTTTCCCCCGATATCCACAGGGACCAACACCTCTGAACCATGGGTAGTGAACCAGGCCCGGTTCAGATCGTCACAGTCTGTAAGGAGGATCACTCCTTTACTTTGGACACGGAGGCTTTGGCTCGGGTTCTGTTAGCCCCTGAGGTCCGAGACAAGCATGTGGTGGTGCTGTCTGTGGCCGGAGCTTTCAGGAAGGGGAAGAGTTTCCTGCTTGATTTCATGCTCCGATACATGTACAGAGAGGTGAGTCATATTATCATTAGGTGTGAGTTAGAGAAAAACTGGATTTCTGATTACCCAGAGCCTGAGTAGAGAGAGGGCCAGTGAAAATCCAGATTTCTTTTTTTTTATTTAGATGAATGAATGAATTAGGACCTCCAGTTGTAGCTTATTTGATTTGATTCTGACTGTACAGTTGTCTCCTTATGAAATATTCTCTTATTAAATTTCCACAAGTGTCATGAATCAAAATGTTAGTACACAAACCAGATGTAGCCCAATGTTTTGGATATTTGAGCACAAGTCGGTCAAACACATTCATTCAGGTGGTGAATGAAAAAAGAGTCAATTATGATCTGATCTGAATAAAACAGGCCCACTGACATTAACATGGTACATGGCCCAGAATCTGGTACCACACCCTTCATATGATTCTCAAGACAATATAACATGTTGATCCACATATCTTCTACATTACTCATAGGAAAGATCACATGATACTGGAAACAGAGTATTTTAATCCCAAAATTTATGTTCCAACGGTCACATGCACTACTCACAATAAGTCAGGGATATTGTGAGAGAATAGTGGATTTCATACATTTTTGGTGTAATAAATATTACACTAATGAAAATTGTGGTGGTTCTCATTTATTAAATTCAGACCAACTAGGCAAACTCATGTAAATAACAATGTCCCAAACCTATTGTGAGTAGTGTAAATCAATATACAAAACATTATGAAAGGAAAAAGAAATGAATATAACTGAACGTTAAAATATATCTAACAGATAAATAGACTGAGTCAAATACGAAAAATAAATAAATATACCCTATTTTTATGTTTTCTAATAAGAATTTACAGCATCTTATTTTGACTAGTTCTTCCTCTTCTGTGGAAATTAACTAACAGACCAGTTATCCCACATCATTGTTCGCCAGTATAGAAGCTTAAACCATTTTGGACTCCATCAACAAAGCTCTCATGCCAATTCTGTTATGCTAAATGCTTCTAAATCATACACACTGGACTTTTAAGTAAGCCAGAAGATTTCTTAATCTTAATCGTGCACTGATTGGGCTTGAATGTATAATTTTGTGCTGCTGCAGAGTGATGAGAACTGGCTGGGTCAGGACGATGAGCCACTGACCGGATTTTCGTGGAGAGGCGGCTCAGAACCCGAGACGACCGGCATCCAGCTGTGGAGCGAAGTTTTCCCCGTCCAAAGGAGCGATGGAACAGAGGTACTCGTTTCCATCGATGTATTTATTTGATTCATGTTTGTTCCACTGAACACAATTTGTGAAACAAAGCAACAGTATTGAAAATTAATCAATTAACTAATTATTGAAATGATATCAAGACATTTCTTGGACAGTTCCTTACGTTGTCTAGGCTATTTTCTGATTATGTTCCCTCATACTACATCCCCTATTAATTCAGTAGTGATTCACTAATCCATTGGACCAGTGTCTGTGTTGAAACTGACCTTATTAAACAGTTTGAAGTATCAGCAACATTGATTTGTCATTCTAAAATTGTTATATTGTCTATATATTTTTACATCACCCAACATTATATTATGGAAGTATTTGATGATTTTGTTTTGTGTTTAAGTTGAAAGATATTTTCCCCTATAGTGACTGGTAACGTGTCATTCAGAGGGGCCACGCCCATAATTACATATAACTTTAAGTCTTAATGAAATGTAAATAACACATATAACAGATTATATATAAAAAAAATCATGCATGTACAGTTGTCATTGATGCAGAAATATTCATAGAGACCAAAACCGGTTTGTACCAGGTGTTGAACATTATTTCTGCTGTGTGAATTTGGGCATTTTAACATGTAGGTCTATGGAGAGTGACTCACGTATAGGACCAAGCCTCACGTGGCCATTTGAGGAACTGCAGCTTTATTTTTCAGCTTTTATGAAGCTGTATATATTTTTTGTCTTTTCTCCTGCAGGTGGCAGTAGTGTTGATGGACACTCAGGGAGCGTTTGATGACCAGTCCACAGTGAAGGACTGTGCCACCATCTTTGCCCTAAGCACCATGACCAGCTCCGTACAGGTGAAATATCCCCTCTTTAACATTGTGAGGTTTCTTATTGTGAAATCCTGTAATATATGCTCATGGTGTTTCTCTGTTGCAGCTCTACAATCTGTCACAGAACATACAAGAGGATGATCTGCAGCAGCTGCAGGTCAGAGGGCGTTCTGATTTTAATATGAAAGAAATGCTGCTTGTTTTATTCTTATAAATTTCCGCAAAGTTGTAGCTGATGTTTGCATCTTTTCATTTCGTTTCCCCTCACAGCTGTTCACGGAGTATGGCCGTCTTGCCATGGACGAAATCTTTCTGAAGCCATTTCAAGTAAGTAAGAGAAGCCATTAAAGTCAGTCCATATTTGCTGATTTTAGATGTCGATCTAATATGAATGTGTGCCACTTTTTTTATTTCCTCCTACAGTCTTTGATGTTCATAATAAGGGATTGGAGTTTTCCCTATGAATACACCTATGGGTTTAAAGGAGGCAAGGAATTCCTGGATAAAAGGTTACAGGTACCTGTTTCAGTCTTTTGGATTTGGCAAAGTGTAATAAATGCATATAAATAAGGAACTATTAAACTATTAAAAACACACCAATGAGAATCACCAATGAAGATGATTCTGAACTGAAGATGATTCGTTAAATGTTTGCAGGAAACTGTCCACTACCTTTAGTTTAGATCTGAAGAGAATGTTTGTGAAAAATCACCCAGAGATTCTTTATAACTCCCAGAATTAAAAGTTTAGACCACTAATCCACTTCCACATATTCAGGGACTGTCCTATAATCTCATTTTTTTGGTAAAACGTTATCGCAGAAATCAAATCCATTATCAATTTGCAATCTGATCCTAGTTTCAGTGTTATTCACCTTGGGAAGATACCGATTAGAATGATTAAGACTGATATTTTCTACAATTATTATTGGTAAGCAGCAAAAAAGCAATAACCAGAAAATGTCTGAGCAAGGAGTGTCTGATAATTCCAGACTAGATAGAGATAGATGAAGAAAATGGAAAAATTATCATTTTCCCTGAGATTCAGTACTGAAAAGGTGACAAATATTGGAAGAAATGGAGGTATCATGTGCATTTATACTACTTTGTGGATGACCTTGTCTGATGTACCTGTTTTATATGTATTTTTGTAAATTTTTCTTTTTGTTTGTTATTGAAAAATTCAGTAAAAGAAAATGTAAAAAATAAAACACAAACATCTAAGTACTTCGCATTCTGAATTTGGGATTTTCTTGTATTGTTTTGTTCATTTGTAAAGGTGAAGGAGGCTCAACATGAGGAGCTGCAAACAGTGAGGGAACACATCCATTCATGCTTCACCAACATCTCCTGCTTCTTGTTACCTCACCCGGGGTTGAAGGTCGCCACCCACCCTGCTTTTCGGGGACAACTTAGTGGTAAGATTTCCCTCTAGTTTTAAAGGTAGTACAATACACCGAGGGCTGTCCTAAACATTTTTATACTCATTTTGTCAGATGTAGCGCCGGAGTTCAAAGAGCAGCTGCAGAGTTTAATTCCTAAACTGCTGCACCCGGACAGACTGGCTGAGAAGGAAATTAACGGGAACAAGGTCACCTGCAGGGGCCTCCTTGAGTTCTTCAAGGTAACGTCTTCTCCATCTGAGTGTTACTGCCACACCTGAAACAATTTGTTATATCTAATGTTGTATTTTTTTGTGTTACCAGGCTTACATCAAGATTTACCAGGGAGAAGATTTGCCACAGCCAAAGACAATGCTCATGGTAAACAGGCACAGATTTTTTTCATTTTAATATGGTCTTTTTATTCCTTCTAGTATGTATTATATGTAATATGTTGGTCTGTGTCTCACAAGGCTACAGCAGAAGCCAATAATCTGGCAGCCGTGGCAACAGCCAAAGACCAGTACAACAAGAACATGGAGAAGGTGGGTTTATTTATATATGTTAAAGATGGTATAACCACTCCCTGTGATCACTTTTAGCAATGTGGGACATGGAAAATCAAAAGAAGGATTTAAAGTTTTCCCTGATTCGTCTCTAAGGTGTGTGGGGGAGACCTGCCCTACGTGGCTCCTGATTCTCTGGAGGAGAAACATCAGTTTTACTCCACAGAGGCTCTTCGCACCTTTGCCTCGACCAAGAAGATGGGCGGACAAGAGTTCTGTGACCGTTACCAAGCACAGCTGGATAAAGAGCTGGAGGAAATGTGGACATCTTTCAGCAAGCACAACCAGGTGAGAGACTATTCTGTAAACATAACATAAAACTTAGTGTTCAATTATCAAACCTTAAAAACCAAACATCTTAAGCCTAGTTTATACTTCTACATACGTAGCGACGGCATTGATGCAGACAACTACGGCTTAAACTGACACGCACCTCCAAAAAATCCTAACATGTCAACGCGGACCTCTGTGATTGGTCAGCTCATCCATGGTGGTCGTACATGTAGCCTCCACAAACAGCTTCCGCTTCAATATTTGCAATAAAAGCATTTGCTTTTTGATATCAATGAGCTCCAACTACACTCGCTACATCCTGGTGGATGAAGAAATATTAGGACCAGGCAAAAAAAAAAAAAGTTATGAAAAAAGTTATGTTTTTTTTTTGCCTGTTTTTGTCTGTTGCCTATGCTTCAACATTTGCAATAAACACATTTGGTCTTTGATATCAATGAGCTACAAATAAACACACTGCATCCCAGTACAAGAAAAAAGTCTGGAGTGTGTGATATTCAAGTGGATATGTTTATTGCCTGTTCTTTTTTCTGTCCTGTGCTGGACTTTCTTTTTTTTTTGCCTGGTGTGAGATTGCTGCTGTGAAGAGGAAGCTGCAGAGCGACGCGTTGCCTCTACGCAAAACTTCAAATGCACAATGTCTGAGTCGCGTCGACGCCGTAGCTACATACACAGAAGAATAAACTAGGCTTTAGTACAACTTTAGACAGGCAGTATTTGGTCTATTCCCTTTACTATTCACTTTCTGGTATAAATGTATTAATATTGTAATCATGTCTGTTTTTAGTGTTTTTAATTGTCTGTTTTTCTCTCTTTTTTGGGGGGGTAAAAGTCAAAAAATCTCTTCAGCGCCTTCCGGACCCCTGCAGTGTTGTTTGTCCTGGTGTGCTTCCTCTACGTGGTTTCGGGTGTGCTGCTCTTTATCGGCCTGTCCTCCATCGCCATGGTGTGTGACTGCAGTCTGGGCGTGGTCATGATGGCTATGATTACGTGGGCTTTCATCCGCTACTCTGGACGGTACCGGACCGTAGGAGGAGCCATCGATCAGGCTGCAGGTGTCGTCTTGGAGCAGGTAAGAATAACAGTCCTCCCAGTCAGTTTTTTATTGACTGTGGTCTGTATTTGTTATTTAGAGCTTTTACTTCAACATTTTTCAGTGCATTATCTCGGTAAAACCACTAGAGAGAGCCGTTGATGCTGGCAAGAAAGAAATTGGCATTTAGGAATCTGAGGATAAAAGAAGTTAGAAGCAGTCTAGTTTTTGATTCAACTTACATAAACTGTTCTATTATAAACAATAAATCAAGTAAATTTCCTGCTCTGTGTAAAATACAAAATGGGTAGTCGTAGATTTAGAGTTTAACTTTCAAAATATCTTCTTTCTATTGTACAAAAGCTTGTTCTTGTCTTTCCAGTCACATGTAAAACAAGAAGAAAGACTTTGCAGAAGTGGGATCCTCTTATTCTGTACAGAGTTAATATGACAGGAAGTAAGAATAGTGTAGCTAGCATGGTCAAAATTTACAAACAGCAAATCCTATTATAGATAAAGCATTTCACTTGTCCTGCTTCAAGTCATCTCTTGACATAGGATAAGAAATGACTTGACGTAGACTACATACTAGTCCAGTATATACTGCATGCTGCCTGCCAAACAAATATTATCAGCAGGTTATTTACACTAAAGTATAGTCATGTATCCCAAAATGCGGATCTAAAGTGGCCTTTAAAAAGAAGAAGGAAAAGCAGGTTGATGGTTCCTTTCCTTCCACTACGTAGGCAGGATGGTGACTACTGAGGATGAGAAGTGTCCAGTGTCCCACACTCAACTTTTTGACCATTTGACTCACCAGCTGAGGCCTCATAATGCATTGAATTTCCCATCATTGTCCGTGTGAACTCTTTTAGCACACTTGTGCACTCAAAATAGCAAGTGTTAAATACAGAAGAATGTGATTAGAGGCACGGCATCAGTCATTATCATCAGTGTAGAGAGACAAGAGGGAGAGAGGGAGGTGTGTGTGACATGCAACAAAAGTCCCAAAGAAATAAAAATGTGGATGTTGAGGTTATATATTATGCGCTTTAACCTTTAGGCAAGTCATTTCTGTGACCTTTGACAGTAGCAAAGAATTTGGTGTCATCAGAAAAAGGTCATTGATTATGTGGCTGATGAAATCACAGGTTGACTGTGTGGTTTGTCGGCCACAATCTGAGTCCCTAAAGTGTTGCCTGTGGCCTCAAATGACCTGTTTGAAGGCTGCTTTCTACTGAAGGACCAGATTTGCCTTTGAAATAAATGTGCAAGCCATAAATCAAAACAATGAGCTAAGAGAAACAAATGGATGTTTGTGCAAAGTTTGATTATTATACCATTAGGTGTACTTTTATTGTAAATTAAACATATTAAATTCTGTGTTAGTATTATAAGACATTTAAAGCTGTCTTTAAGATAAAACAGGCACAATTAAAATAGCAACAGTTCTAAATGGAAAACAAAACTACCCCCACTTTCCTGCTGCTTTCATGAAACCAGAATTGATGTGAAACAATCAACCACACTCATGCTGGCAGGATAAAAACCAAAAAAAAATATCGGATGAGTTGAGAGACGTGTCATTGAATTAACCACAACACAGAAGTCATTCAGCGACTGTCACAGAGAAAGCTTCACACATTATAGGGTCACATTAACTGTCTTCCCCTTTTCTCTCTATTTTCAGGCCACGGTGGCGTTGAACAGGTCAAGAGGGAGCATCGCAGAACAGAAGAAATCCAGTTAGAGAACCTCTGGCCCTTCGTAATCTCGATGCAATGCAACCAGCACACACTAGACAAGCACACATTCAGCACTAAAGCCTTAGCATACCACCCACTGGAACAAAAAAATGCAGCTAAACTACATTGGCAAAGGGGTATTAATGCCGAAATGGTACAAAAATGCCAATTCACCAGCATCTTTATTATGCACGTTACTAATCCAGGCTCAAATAAAGGTGACTGGTTTCACTGAGACAGGGAGTCAAACCATCACAATCCCTCTTATTGAATTCTATGTCTTAAAATGACACTGCCATCAATTTACGAGTTTACAATTGGTCTTAAAAGACAAGTCAATGTTTACCTTAGAAGTTATAAAACAATTTGAATCGTATTTAGGTCGAATGCATCTCACTTGGCTATACATTGTCCACACAGCGGTAGTCCTGGTGCTTTCCAGACAAAGCTTCTGCAGTATATCTTTATAATAATTACCTAAAAATGCTGGTTATAATGCTTCTACATCTATACATATTTCTTTGTGGCTATTTTTTTTTTTTACTTTGTGGCCTTAAAACATTCCATTCTGTTTCTAGATTTACATAATCTTTGATATAAACCTGCAGTTCTAGAAGGGTGAACTGTCCCTACTTTCACAGGAGAAGAGAATATGCACTTTCTATATATAGCATTTTAGGAGCTGCGTGTAGTGGGAATTAAGTTGAAACTCATTTGTTTCAAAAGCTTTGCTGGTTATTCCTTGATGGAAATATGTTAGACTTTGTAGATTTTGCTACTACACAGTAGACTCTTCTAGAGATATAATATAGGGTAACTTAATTCTATAAAACTCCAAAGATAATGCCCAATAAAAAATCAGAAAGAAGGGCAAATGGTGACCAGACAGCCAAAGAGTTAGCTTTAAATACTGTAATAATTGTAAGTCATACATACATATATATAACAAAAGCCTGAAATACAGTATGTAGTGTAAGCAGTTTTATCTACTCAAGCACTTAAAACTCACAGTGAAATTAATAAAATCACAGAAACATCACGTGTGATAAAATAGCCAAAAGACAGATGAGAATAAACACAACGAGCAGGACAAACCTGCAGTAAATGGGACCATGGGTTTGGTTTTGAACTGAACTGAATCTTTGTGACGTAGAATCATTCTCAAACTGTAAGAACACTTGTCGACATGCAACAGCTTTTAGAATATGAGCACTTTTAGGGTTAATTACCATTTTACATTTGAATCCAGCGTGAGACCATTGCATGCTTGGGGTAGAACTTTGCTTTGCATTACTTGCACGTTAAGAGTTGCGTATAAAGCCATACTACAGAAACGAAAGGGGGGGGAAAAGGATTAATTGGGGTGACTTGATTCTTTATTCCTCAGGTACACGTGGCCATTCAGCCAATCACCTGCATTACAAAAAATTAAAAAGGTAGTCTGGGAATTAGTTTTTGTTCTTTTCCTTTGTTGGGACCCAGGTCAACGCAGAATAAAATCAGACATTGGATTAATGGACTAATGTGACGTACTATTGAGTGTGGGAGAATAATCGAGATTCTCATGATTTTTGACCTTTATTTTGCACATTCCATGTCTATCCCTTCCCACAAGAGGAGGAACTTTCAGGGTGTCTCACAGCACTTATTACTGCACCGCCCCTCCTCTTTGGTGCATTTTGCAAACAGCTTGTTCCAAAAGTGAATAAATGCATGCAATATTATGGCGACTGCTATTGTAATCATCTCTTGCAGGGGTATGGTGACCTTGGTTTGAGAAATGCTGTTTTCTTAAAGAATAAACAGAGCTTGTAACTGTTAACTGTGTCATCTGCTATAAAACTCAAGTTTCAACACATGTCAAACTGAAACATAACCAAAAAAAAACATTCATCATTAAAAGCTTGTGTGGCCAAACAGCAGTGAAGCCACTGAATGTTATTTCCTGTCCCAGTTGTATTTTATGAAAACACAAAGGTGTCAGGCCTAAAGAGAGATTTACTCATTTTCATTTGATTATAATAGTGCAGCTGTAATTCATTCAGTCTCATATTGCTTTTATTATTTAATTTGATTGCATTTAATGGAATTAGGTATGATTAATCTGTCACTATAAAGAAATGGAGTTTAGCAACCAAACTGTGACAAAGAGCACATAAACCCCACTGCAGAAAATGAATAAACCAATGGAGGGTCTATGATATGCATGTGCATTATTAGAATGTATGAGTACATGTTGCATTATGACGTCCAGTAATCTATTTATAAAATAAGTTGTGCATGTTATGTACAGTGTAGACAAAGAGCTAGTATGTAGGCTACCGGTAATATGTTATGTGTGATAAGAAGCCATGTTGTCAACCATGATGCTTTTTTTAAATTCTGGTGTAACTGAAATGTATAGTTGACGTCAGAATTAACAACAAACTGTACGTTATCAGTGGTGGGTGAAGTTCTACGGTCATTTACTAGAGTAATAGTAGAAACAGTGTTGTAAAAGTCCTAAAAAGAAAATGTAATATAAGTAAAAGACATGTACTGAAAGTATCAAAAGTAATCATTATACGGACTATATTTATTATATTAAATATATTATAATATATATTATATTTTTATAGTATATTATACTGCTTGTTTCTAATCACTAAATACATGAGAAACATTTTTATTGTTTTAGTTTAGTATATAGTTTCATGAAGAAGTATTAAGTACAGAAGTATTATCAGCAAAGTGTACTTCCAGTATCAAGAGTAAAGGTAATCATTATGCAGACTGTTATATTATTATAGTATATTATACTAGTTTTAATCACTGAATACATGAGAGAAACAATTTTATTGTTATAATTTATCAATGTGCAGCCCATTTGAGAGAATTTGGGCAGATTAATAAAATACAACAAGTAAAAGTACTGAAGTATTATCAGCAACGTGTACTTAAAGTATCAAAAGTAATCATTATGCAGACTGTTATATTATTATAGTTTATTAAACTATTTGTTTTAATCACTAAACATTTTTATTGCAGTAGCTAAGCAATGTGGACCCATTTGAGGTAGTTTGGGCAGATTAATAATATATATGTGGCTCCTTTCACAAATTACACATCAAACTTTAAAAAAAAGAAAAGTCATTTTAATTAAAGTTCATCAATTTATGTAAATTATTCAACTCTGAAACCTAAATCAACTAGTCAGATAAATGCATTGGGAGTAGAAAGTACAATATGTCCCTGCGGAAGTCTAAAGGAGCAATAAATGGAAATATTCACGCACAAGTACCTCAGTATTTGAGTAAATGACTAAGTTACTTTCCACTTCAGTATGTGATCATGTGCTTTTTATAATTTATGTGGTTTTCTGGCTTTTTTTTTTAAAGGGAGGGGAGGTTGCCACATAATGAATATAGGTCATAGTTCCACTCTTTGTGTTTACAACCACAGCTCCAGTTGCTATAGCTGCGCGTTCCTAAAAAACCTATCGAGGCGACAGATACGGAACAAACGCACGGTCCTTTATGTCCTTTTAGGCGGCGGCGTCGTGTCACTCGCAGCGGAAAATGTGCGGCTTCAGCTCCGGGCTTTGACGTGTCATTCCCCCGCTGCCTCTCATCCTCACACTGGCCCTTTCTCTGTGTGTGAGAGCCTCTCTTCTCTCCCAGCAACGCGATGCCGTGCAAAAAAAAAAAAAAAAAAAAAAAATCTGCTATAGCGAATTTCGTGTCCCCTTGTTTCCTTATATGGTGATCAGCGTCGCGGCCCGACCCTCCTCGCGCTGGTGAGCGAGGCGCGTGCACTGACCGCCGCCGCCGCTCACCGTTCACTTCCTTATTTGGAAGTGAGTTCAACAAAAACCGCACGGGAGGGGGAGGAGGGAGGAGAGAGAGACAGAGAGAGAAAGAGAGAGAGAGAGGATGGATGGATGGATGGATGCATGGCGGAGCGGTTTCCTCCCATCCTGGAAACCCGTTGCTTAATGTCGCTCTTCGCTCATTCTAATCACCGCCTCACGCCACTGGTCTGATAACTAATAGCACGTCGTTATGTTAAATTGCACCGTCACTCACAATTATGGCTCAATAAGACGCACAATGGCGTAGAACCCGGCGTTTTTTTGTTTTGTTTTGCGGGTAATAGGTCCACCCCTCCCTTAATATGTAAAAGCAGGGGACTTTTATTTTGAAAAATTGTTTATTTGCGCCATTTCTGTGTTGACTCAGCAGGATAAAAATATAAAAATACATGAGAAAATCGGATCTATTGGAGAATAAATATGTAAACGCAACACATAAATGAGATTATTAGAAATATATAGACATTTCCACTATAAATAGATGCAGATTGTGTCAAAAATCACTATTCACTATATAGTGGACTACATATTTATATATATATATATATATATATATATATATATATATATATATATATAGTGAGAAGCATTATAAGATGCATTAATGGACACTAACCAACCAATATATACTATTATGCAATGCATCGATGGTATACATTGTGCAATTTGCGTCTAGAAATTGACTTTTATAGTGTCCAAAAGTTGTTTTTTCATTTTCCTGTTGATCTCTCCTCTACGTGTGATATAACCATAGGACACAGTGTGTTTGACCCCAGACCCCCTGTTTAATATGTCCCCGTGATGTTCAAATGAAACATACATTCCTGAAGATTTGCATTCATGCTTGTTTAAAATGTGTTACAATACACTTAAAATAAAGGTATATAGCCACACTTCATAGAAATAAATATTAAACTCCTTTATAGTTGGTAGTTGGTATGTTTAATAAGCCTAACAATATTATATATATAGTCCTGTATATCAGTTTTAGTTATGACAATTCTAACAATGATCATTATAATGTCTATTATATTTTGTCTATTTTTCTTTTTATTTTGGTGTGTTTTTAGACGTCCCTGCCCACCCTCACTTCAGGGTTATAAATGATATAAATGAGAGGGTTTATATTGTGTTCATATATTGTTTTTTTAACGAAAGTGCATTTAAAAGAACATTAGTTAAATTATTAATATTTCTTTGTTGTATTATCTGTTTAATTCGCGTGTGTATACGTCATCCAACTGAAGCTAATTATCAATATTATTATTTCTAATATATTTTTATTAGTAGTATTATTATAATTGTTATTAAAGTTACTTTGATTGGGTTCGGGGGTCAAACAGATTAAGTGATTTGTTTAATCGTAATCACACCATGGATGCATTGATTACAAGAGACAACCAGCAAATAAAAACCGCCGGACCATCATCACATGCGTTTCCTCCCGCTCGTGCACCTTCCCTCGAGTCGGGCTCGCGTGCATAGGCGCGGTCACGCGCTGTGTCCAGTGTGAGCGCGACGCTTCATCATCACAGTCATTCAACACACACAGACCGACCCACAGCTACAACAATGGTAGGTGTAGCGGCGTTTTCATCACCGGGTTTTACCGTCTGATATGCACTCGACCGCAAGGTTTTTGAGCCTTTGTGATTTAAATAGGTTGTTTTATTTTAATCTGATATTAATAGTTTCCAGCAGCAGCCGAGTAGGGGCAGCGGTTTGTGCCGCAGGAGCCCCTGCTAGCGCCGGGGCTAAAACCGGGCAGGGACCACTATGCCTGCCGGAGAACCGGAGAATAAGAAGAACGCGTTTTTATACATATCCAACACACTTAACAAGCCGCCGTTCGGTAGTTTTTAAAATAAGGAGTTATATGCCAAAAAACCCCACTAACCTTCCTAAACCACGGGCGCCATTTCCTTGTTCTCCCCCTGTTTTCGGAAACCGAAAAGCCGCAGTTTTCAGAGGGCCCAGCCCGCGTTAACACGTGCACCCCGCTAACACGACGCCGCCTCCGCTTTTCCGTGTTTTTTAGCACCGTTATTTCACCTATTTCCGACTCCGCCGCCTATAATAACGGTAATTACACCGGCAGGTGCAGCAGCAGCGCCGCAGGGCCTCATAGCTGTCTGTGCTAAAGCTGCAGCTAGCAGACCCCATCATGGCGCTAGCTGAGATTTCTGCTTCTTTGTCTTTTCACGGCTTCACCGCTAACACTCTGCTGGATGCCGCTCGGTTTCATCCTCGAAATCACGTTACAGCTACTCCAATCCGAGTAAATGCCCGGTTTAGGTTCATAATCGAGTCGTGTTATGTCGTTAAAATGTGTATTAATTGCCAGCGGATCGGTTGGTTTGATGGGTTTCTCCTTATATAGCAGCTAGCGCTCACATGTGCGTGTGCTGCATTCACGGCCCCACCCTGAATTTGGTGCAAAGACCATTTTGGTTTTTGATGCCGCTTTTATAACCGGATCTGCGTTTATTTTTTAATGTGATGCCGTTTGTCATGTGACGTTTTCGGTGGCGTATTGAGCAGGATGTAGCGTAATATTTTTACAGTTTTGTCAACATTATGTAACGCCGGTTTTGTCAGCGCCGGATCCGCTAGCCGAAGCTAACGGGCCGCTGGATCTGCGCATCTTTTATCGGTTGCGCATCTTTTTTTCCCCCAAGTTTTATTGGCAATAATTGGAAGGCAAAGTCGAAACAAGAACAAATATGAACAGTCATTCTGTTGCATTACATAAAAAATCATATTCATAATTGCGATACAGGTAATCCAATGAAACAATTATATAAAATATAAAGAACAAATTGTCACTTAGTCATTTAAAACACTTAAATGTAGTTCACTGACGAATTTGTTTCAATCAATAAAGGAAAACTTGACTAAGACAAACTAGTAAACATTTCTGAATAATTGTTTACTGATTCTGGTTTGTTATGAGATTCAATGACTCATAATTATCAGATTTATTTGGATTAAAGTATTCTAGTTTAATGGATATGAAATACATCAAGATAAAAAAACACTTAGAATTATCTTTTATTCAAATTTGGTGAAAATATTCTTTAACACTAATCACATGCAAAGTCTTGCTAAACGCATAACTCTTTTCAAAATTCAATACCAATTTCATAATCCATTTTCTGAAAAGTTGTGCAGTCTAATTCATAACGTTACAGCGATTTTTGCGTCCAGCCAGTAGATTACTACAGGAACTATTTGTGCCACCATTTGGAAAATGCATCTTTTGGTTACTTTAGATAGAATGTATTATATAAAAATGAATAGTGCAATGAAATCTTATATCTTGTGAAGTTTTTCATTCATAATGAATGCGAATTTAGGTAAAAACAGCATCTCCTGCAAAAAGGAAGATGTTAAACCCATGATACTGTGCTTCCAGTTATTTTCATTTAAGTTGGTTTTGGTGTAGCATGTTTCTATATGATCCCATTTTCTATTCTTTAAAACATGTATTTTCTATAATTATCTATGTTGCATTGTTTCTGTGCTGCAATAAATCTTAGGGGGGGAGGGGGAATAATTAATGGCTGCCTCCATTCATAACCAGTCATAACATAAGATTAATGTATCATGGCAGATTCTTTTGTGAAACACAAGTAGGTCCTATCATATAATCAAGTGTTTCACAATCCAGCTGCATTGCTGCACCATTAACCTGACATCAGCTGAATCTGCCCATCACACACTTTCCTCCTTCCTCTTCCAGTTTCTTCTTTAGACGTGTAACTATAAGTATTATTCTGGTTGCCTCATGTCTTGAGGCCTGTAATCTTAACTCCGTGTAAAGGAATTCAGACTTTGGCTGATTGAATTTGCATTGAGTCACTCGAACCTTGCCTTCTGTGAAGAAAGGTATCGTAAGATAAGACTTATCTTGGTGATCGGTGTTGATTTTAGCTCGATGCCACAACAGAAAATATCGAGACAAATTGGGTCAATGCAGCGAAGGGGAAAGGTGGCGAACCAAGAAGGCGTTAAGAGGGGAAAAAAAAAACAACACATGACGTGCTGACTCATGCAAACAATTCCAGCTCATATGTTGGAAACCTTTTTGTGGAGGAAAATAAGCACAAGGTTTTATTGATGGGGGGAATTAAGGAAGTGTGTAATGTTGGTTACTGGTTAATTATTACTTTAAAATTCACTGTTCGCGTGGGGCCTTTTTCACACCCTGAGCAAACAAAAGTGCCTGCCGGAGCTGCTTTGCTGTCGGATTCCTTTCCCGTCTTTCCTGCCCCATTGTTTCCCTTTTCATTGTTTTTTTTTTTTTTTTTTTCCCCCCATTGACACATTGCTGTTAGAAAGCAGTTTTCTTCCATCTTCTCCTGAGGCTGCATTTTCCTGTGATGGAGTGCCCCTTAAACAGAGTCAGAAGACCTGAGTGAGTTTATGAGCAGCTGTGACTTGGCGATGTGACTTGTCTCCTGCATTTCAACAGAAGCCCCATTGTCTGCGACTAAAACCCTGCACCGCAACGCTTGGGCTAATTCCCCGACCACACCCTTAACCCACATGGTCATCTTTATAGCAGAGATAGGGCACAGGGCTGCTCCTCTGCTCGCAGAAACCTACGTCATATTTGTACCTACAGTTCCTGTACACAGTCACAGACCGTTAGGCACACCTGTCAGCTGAATTTATTTAGTATTCATAATCCAGGTGGACTTTGGACGAGCCGTTCTGGCCACTTTCTACTGCCTGACCTTTTTTAACGGAGTAAATGTAGACGGAAAATGGAATTAAACCACCGACTGAATCGTCGGTCTTGATTTAATTTGGACCAGCTGTGCTGACAATTAGATAATTTTCAGATTGCGTTACACAGTTAAACGGCTTAACTCTTCCGCCGCTGCCGCCACGGCTAACAGCTTGTCACGGCCGCACCTTTTGCATTTCGATCAATCTTATCAGTTGTCCTCGTAAGGAGCATTTCTGCTGTGTGTGTGTGTGTGATAGTCACATGCAGCGTTTCTGTACTCGAGTCATCACTTTTGGCCAGTTGGAACACGATGGCATCTGTTGTCTCGATACAGACAGAACTATCACTGCATAACAGGGCTGCAGCTAACATTCATTTTGAATAATTACTATTTTGAGTGTTTTTTTTTTTGTTGATAGTTTGGTCCTAGTTTTAAATCACATAATTCTCATTCCAGCTCTACTTTGGAGATTAAAATCATACTTTTATACTACCAGTTAGAAGTGCATGTTCTGCTCCATCTTCTGTAAATATTACATGCATTACTTATTTTTAATTAGCATTTTCAGAAACATTGTGGGTTGTATAACATATCCAGGCCTTAGCATGTAAAGGCCAGTGTTTATAATAAATAAATAAATGTAGCAGCACAGGCTGTAGGTTAATGGCTCGTTCTCCACACAGGCCTCCGGCGTGAAAGTCACAGATGAAGTTATCGCAGTCTTCAATGACATGAAGGTGCGTAAGGCTCAGGCGAACGAGGACGAGAAGAGGAAGAGGAAGAAGGCCATTCTGTTCTGCCTGAGCAAGGACCTCAAGAACATTGTTCTGGATGAAGGCAAAGAAATCCTACTGGGTGACTTGGGAACCACCGTCCAGGACCCCTACCAGCACTTTGTGAAGATGCTGCCCCCAGACGACTGCCGCTACGCCCTGTACGACGCCACCTACGAGACCAAAGAAACAAAGAAGGAGGACCTGGTCTTTATCTTCTGGTGAGGGCGTTGACTCGTCAGACCTTAAACTCTTTATGACCGGTCTTTGACACTTTTAACGATTTATTTCCTCCCATCCGCAGGGCTCCAGATAATGCCCCGTTGAAGAGCAAGATGATCTATGCCAGCTCAAAAGATGCTATCAAGAGAAAATTTGAAGGTGAGTTTCAGATTTCGCAATGTTGGAGAGAATCATTGAGCTGCAGGTGCCCATTAACCCTGATGCAACCACAGCTGATCCATAACTGAAAGTGGCACCGATCGATATTATAGAACAGGTCACATTACTTTGTTTAACCTGAAAGGGATCACGCTTGGTCACCAGTCTCCGCCGCTTTCGACTTTTTGTTTTTCCAGCCTGCGGCTTCACGGTTTTGAATGAATCTATAAAAACCCAAACAGAAAAGCTAAATTAGCAACCAGCTGGTAAACCCATGTCACGTTTTAACCTCTAAAGTAGCGGGTGTTCTCCTCAGGAGGTGGAGACCAAAGCAGAGTTATAGGTTGTTCAACCTGACACTCGTCCATAAATGCACCTCGGACTGAATTTCAGTTCTGATTCATGTCTGTTGGATGTGTAAATAGGCAACTATGTGTTGGTTAAATTCACCAAATAAACATAATTCTAATAAAATTAAAGCTTGTTCTGCTGCCCCCTAGTGGACAAAACAATGCTGCTGTAAAATATTTTAAACATTTTACCATTTTACACTTAAGACTAATTCCGTTGTACTTCAATGCCAATATTCGACTATTCTAATAGATTCCTATAACCATTTATTCAATATCTCCTGATAACGTCATTGCAGCCATATTTAACAATGACTATCACACCTACAAAACCTAATGATAAATGTATGGAGGAGATGTTTTTTAGAAGTTTCCCATGTCTAATATAGATTTATACTTTATAAATCAATGACTATATTGGATTTTTATCGGAAGTATGTTCATTTGTTTAATTTTGCTGACTATATTTCTAATTTTAGCATGGTAACCTTAATCATATTAGTTTTAGATGGATATAGTTTAATCTCAAGATGGGAAACTCCAGTGCAGCAGCATTACACATAATGTCAAACTGTATAGAATATGAAGAACAAACTATACATATGAAATAGTAATAGCTAAAATTTATTGTAAAAAAAAAGTATATGCCACAAATTGCGAGTGTTTTTAGTGCAAAAGTTAAAAAAAAGTGTAGAAGATAATGTGTGCAGTTAGTTTACATGTTGATCTTTTGACCAAATCCTTATTAAATCTAATGACTCAAGTAATTCTGATCTTTTTGTCCTTTATTTTATTCCAGGTATCAAGCACGAGTGGCAGGTGAATGGTTTGGAAGACCTCAAAGACCGGCACACCCTCGCGGAAAAGCTCGGCGGCTCGTCAGTAGTCAGTCTGGAAGGAGCACCTATATAAATATTTCCCCCGTTTCTGGCTTCGATCATCGAGGCCTTTCAGACACATCTGTTGGGTTTAGCTGTTCATTCCAGTGTGGTTTGGAGAAGGGCAAAAAGCAGATCCAGCACCATTTGCGGGACTCTTGGGGAGGGATATTGTGGGTGGGTGTGGGATCAAGTGACAGTTTAAACAAAAAAAAAAATTTAAAAAAAGCAAAACAAATTCCACAAATGCAGGCTGTCATTCCAGTTAACGCAACATAAAGAATATGAACAAAACACACACAAAAGTAAAGATACAAATGAAAGAAGGATGATGAAGTAAAAAAAAAAATTAAATAACACGTGTCAGGACAGGGTTTTGTTCTTTCCGGGTTCCATTTGAACGACTGCAGAGAAAGGGACAGGCAACAACCTTTTAGTTTTCCAACCATTGAATCCTGAGACATAATTGTTCCAACTACTTTTTTTTTTTTTTTTTTTGCCAAACTTCTAGTTAAGTTTTGTAAGTGTGTGTAGTTGAGACTAGGTGTAGTAAAAACTAATTCACTCTTGATTGCACAAATGTATCAAAACCTTCTCTGGGGGAACACGGTTAAATATATATATTTTCTGTTTTGTTTTTCGATTGTTTTTTTTTTTTTTTCTTTTTGAACATGCAAATTCCAAAACTTGAGCAATTCATTTTTATTTCCAGTCTGAAAACCTATGGCATTTGATGTATTAAACAAACACATTCCTTGTACTTGTTCAAAACAGGATCTCCTTGATTAAAAACTTTGGTGTTATGAAGGTCTGATGGGGAGCGATGTGTAAATGAAAGACCGGCGGTCAGAGTTTAGACTGAATATTGAATGGTGGATGTTTTGTATCGTCTCCTTATCTCTAATAAAAAGCACTAAACTACTGACTTGTTCTGCTCTTTTTCCACTTTTTTTTTTATTTTTGACTTGTGCTTTGGAAGCAGATCAACAGCTGTAATGTTTGTCAGATGCGTCATGTTTTGATTATCAGACACTGATTCATACACCAGGTTATGTAATGGTGTCATAGTTGTAGTGGATGAGAAGCTTCTGAAGTTTAACTTCCATACCGCTGAGGTCGAATGTGACTTCATTTGTTTTTACATTTGAGAGAAGTTAAAATGCCCAAAGAATCTGAATTCAACTTAATTTGTGCATGGAGGTTGTTCTAAGTGAAGTTGGGCTTGTTTATTCAGTTCCTCACATTCTTCACATATTTAAATCCTGATTAGAGGAAACTAGTAAACTACATCTGCTTAAAATACAGTTTTCAGTTGCAGATTTAACACAATGAAAGATAAAACTTTTAAATCACAACACATTGTTAATGATAAACCCAGTGGTTTCAACATTTTTTGTCTTTCTATGTCTTAGAAACAGCAGTTTCTGACTCGCATAGTATCACTCTATTAAAATAAAGACCCAAGTCATTTTTTCAACTTTTTGGGAAACAAAAAACTGGACAATTGTGTCACTTATGTAACATTAAAGAATAAAGTGACTCAGGCCAGTTTTTAATCATTCTAGTGTGAATTTAAGCAACTTTAAACCTGGATTAAACTCCTTTCATTGCATTGAGCAAACTCAAAATGTACATTACCTGGAGTTTAAACTAATGTCAGGTAAATCAAATTGGAAAGGAATCACTTTCCCAGCTCTTCTTTGCCTGTTTTTATTGAATAACTTATTTCCAACGTCCAGTTTTGATGACTTTTTGAAACCTGAGATGTGGCAAATTTTCAATGAAGTGATGACACATGTTACTGGAAGTTACTGGAACTTTATATTTGTCTACATATTTATTGAATTTATTGATATGCGCTATTAAAATATAACTTGTGAAATTTAGACTAAATTACTATAAAACATTATAGCCTAAAGCCTTCATCACTCACCGGTAGAAATTGATTCAAGAATCATGTTTAAAGCTTCTTCTGCACCATAGATTCTATGCTTCATCATAAAAGTTTGTTAAACTGACATTTTATCCTGACTTGAACAAAAAACTAGACAAAAAATTAAATATCCTAAGTGAAATATCCATTGCCCCAAAGAGCAAAAAGAGTCACTTTCATAAAAAAAAAACAAAAAAACTGATATTAGTTGTTAACAGCTTAGTGATATAGTGATTCTTCAGCTTCTCACATGGTTCATTCCAATAAATGTTAAATTGATCCAAAAATTATAGAAAATGTGGAAACGTTTATCAGAACTTTTCTCCTTTTTCCTCTCCCTTTAATCATCTCGGGACCCTTCACATTCACATTTACATTTACCTGCTGACCCTTTAGGGAGGCTCGACCCCTAGACTGGGAATCATTGAACTAAACCACCTAACTTCATATAAAGTAATTAAAACTATCTCCACCTCCAACCTGCTGCTAAACACTGATGCTTCATATTAATAATAGAATGAAATGATATATATATCAAATGGATGAAACAATGTGCATATACTTATAGCATTGTAATAATTATTATAATTACATTACAGCATATAGAAGTAGCATTTTTCATGCAGGACTTGTAATGGAGTATTTTTACGTTGCTGTATTGGTACATTACATACATATTTTTTCCATTACTGATAATCACAATAGTGGATTCATTTTTATCAGTTTTGTAGTTCACAAATATGACATAGAGACTAATTATAAAGGTATAAAGACTCCATTTATATATGTAAATATATATATATGCTCATACTTTTCAGTTGGCCAACACTTCTAGAAATCTTTTTTTTTTGGGATTGGTCTTAAGTAATATTCAAATTTTCTGAGATACTGAATTTGGGATTTTCATCTGTCAGTTATATTCATCAACATTACAATAAATAAACATTTGAAATATACCTGTGAAATAAAGGTAAACATTAAACAGGTTTCACTTTTTGAATGGAATTACTGAAATAAATAAATGTTTTCATGATATTCTAATTATATGACCAGCAGCTGTATATAGTTAGACTAAAGCATTTAAAATCGTACTTAAAGGATCAGAATACAATAAATATAAATCAATAAATACTTTGATCTATCTATTGCCAGAAAAAATATGAAAATATTTTTAAAAATAGTTTTGTTTGACTGACAGTTTAATGATATTTATAGTAATATCATTGTCATTTTTACTTGTTGATTGACAGATCAATTAATCTCCAGATTACAATTAAAGGCTCTGATAAGTCGTTGTTAAACTACATGTGTTTTCATTAATTCTCCTGATTTTAAGCATCTTCGTGTTAGACATTTACGCAACAAATGCTTCATGAAGTTTGGAGACCTCATGCAAACCCAACACATCCACAGCCTTATATCCAACCTGCAGGTCCAGTCCTGCAGGACCGTCCATCACCACCAGGTGGCGCCACAGCACCACCGCTGCACCCAAGTCAAACCTGACGACACAAACGCTCATAAATCTCTGTTTATTAAAATATATCAAGCATTTTTTTCTCCAAAAAAATAAAATTAACAAACTTTCTGTCTCCCCAGTCCACATCGAGAAAAGCAAAACTCTGCTGAGATGTTAGTTTATGGAAAAAAAGCATCGATGTAGTCCATTAATGTGTGTTTTTTACTTATTTTGCTAATGTAGAAGCAGCTTATTGATCCTTGAAGAGCTGTTTAAAGCATCGAAGCAGGTCCTCGAAAATCAGCAAATGTACAGAAAACATGTCCATCAAATGACCATCATCTACTGGGAGGAAATAATGTGATGCTACTGGCAAACATACAAGATTTATTCTGTAAAAAGTGACTTATGTTAATACTGTGGAAAGGTCGGAGTGTGAGTAACAATATATTAAAAGATGCAGTGGTGATGATCTGACCTCTGCTCCACTGGTTTTACACTGCAGGAAGTTATTCTGGTTTCAGTTTAATCCTTTTTTTTCTAAGACACTTCACCCTGTATTCTTTTCTGCCTTCAGTCATTTTGGACCCTTTCTTGTCAAACTTTTCTCAAACTCTTCTCCCTCTCAGTCCTGGACGCAGTCGAGTCTGTTTCCGTGAACCCAGTAGCAGATCTGCGCGAACTTCAGCGGGGTGATGCGCACGGCCACGTTATAGTCCCGGTTCTCGCCGTCTATCTCCAGCCACTGGTGCCCGGAGAAGACTCCGATGACCTTCCTCTCCCACCTCTCCAGGGAGTTGTCCCAAACTCGCCCGTAGACCCCCGAGCCGCTGGCCCCGGGCCGCGCGTCGCAGTGCTGGTAGATCAGGTCGCTGGACTCCTCCTCCACGGGACAGAACCTGTAGACCAGCTCCCCGGGCCTGTCGCTGTCGAACCCGGAGAAGTGGACCCGCTTCCCCGCCAGGTCCTCGGAGGACGGGGCCACCGCGAGGCGCATGAAGGGGCGGCGGTGGGGCCAGCGCAGCTCCAGCAGCGCGTAATCGAAGTCCATGCTGACGTCCTGGGGGCCCTGGATCCAGCCCTTCGGCACGCGCGTGCGCTTCACCCTGACCCAGCGCACCAGGGGCTTCTTGGCGGACGCGAGGCCGGCTTTGGTGCCGTTGAGGGACGGCGGGATCAGGAAGCCCACGCGGAGTTTACGCGCGCCTTTGACGTAATCCTTCCCGTCGTGGACGCAGTGCGCGGCCGTCAGGACGTGCTGCTGTGACACGAGGACGCCGGTGCAGCCCGTGGAGATGCGCACCGCCGTGGAGAAAGGGTAATCCAGCAGGAAGTGATCCCCCTGGATGTTGAAACGTCCGTCCGCGCCGTAAATCTGCCGCCTCACGCGCCTGCGTCTGGGCTTCACCCTCGGCCTCGGAGGTTCGGCGAAGACGCCGACGTCCTCCTCGTTGTCGCCCTCCACGTCCACGGTGGTGAGGGTGCGGGATCCGTCCGAGTAAAGCGTCTCGAAGGCCAGTTTGTCGGTGATTTGCAGCTCGCGCTCGCCCCTGTGGAAGCAGCTGGAGTCGCAGTGCGTGCTCAGGTCCAGACGCGTCTGGGCGCTGAAGCGGGAGCGCGTGAGAGGCGTCGGCGCGTGGGGGACCAGCTGCGGGACGTGGACCTGCTGCGGGTGCGGAGGTGGAGGAGGAGGAGGAGGAGGGTGCAGCACCGACCTGGCGAAGGGCACGAGGAGCTGGAGGAGCAGGTGGGTCAGGACGCAGCTGTCACGTGGAGTCATGGTGGGATCCAAAAAAAAAAACGCTGAAAAATAATCAGATACGCAAATGAGTCACTAGAAACAACTTTACCAACTTCTCCCATGAGACATCGCGGGAATTTCTTCAAGTTTTTCAAGAAACCGTCTGTGGAAAATATTCCCAAACACTCTCACAAACACATAAACTCCACAAATCTGGACTCGTTCACACTCGATTGTAAATCATCGTGCCCAGGAAAAAAAAGCGAGGTCAGCTTAGAAGATGTAATGTTGCAACGAGGCAACAATGAGCCGCTTGTTTCTATAATATAGATTAGCCTACCGGGGAAATAGGATTTATAGTCAGCCCGGACATGTTTGTTTGGTGCAAAAGTCACAAACAAGTTCTAAAGAAAGGAAGACAAGTTCAATCAGAGAGGCAGGAGGAGCCGGAATGAAGCTGAATAGACGGAATTTCTAGAGAATTTGTTTTAAATAAAGTTAAGATATTGTTTCCTATGAGATGGAGGATGACTGCCTGTAAACAGTACAAAAAAAATCCATCAATTTAGACGTCAGGCCTTGTTTTTCCCCATTAAACAGTGGTTTACTACTTCCTTTTATACTAAAACTTTTAATACTTAATAATACAAAGTAATAATACTTCATTACAGTATTTCTTGGGAGTATCTGTACTTTAAAACAAGTTTAAAACCCATTTTTACTCACCCAACATGAGACCTTGAGTCTGTTTTAGTCTACTGTTATATTCAGCTGTGGTTGTTTCTAAAGTGCTTTGCAAATAAAGTTGACTTGAATTTACTTCTATATTCAACTTTCTCTTTTACTTCATTTCCTCTAAGCACTTTTTATTCAACAATAAAAATCAGAATTTGGTGGAAACGACCCGATACGAACGCCACTTGTGACATCACAAATAGATTGGTTCAAAACTCAGTTTAGGTGGAAACCTGATAATAAACTTCATTATTCTCAAAATTACAACTGTTTGCTCGTTCACTAACGAGATTTACTGTTAATTTCAATACTTAACTATATCAAATCACTGCAATAACTTTCGGATACTTTTACTCAGGTTAATACTCTGGTAATACTCTGTACTTTTACTCAAGTGTGGCCTTCAGGTGCTTCAGACTACACAGTGTACATGCTCTTTCAGGGCAGATTAGCCGGGAGAAAAGGAGAAAAGAGATACTTGATCCCCTCTAAAGACTGTGGACCCGGAGGCACTCATGGCATGAAGAGAGCAGGTGTGTAAAAAGTGAAAAGGAACAAGTTGAGGCACAGCAGCGAAACAGAACATTATTTCTAACAAAAGGAAGGGGGGGGTGTGTAGGGTGTGGCCTGTCCACACACACCTCAAAGGAGTTAAAATACGAGCTCCTTAATTACAAGTCAAGTACAAATTTCCTTCTACGGGTGACGTGTCGGATCCATCTCCAGCTGATCCTGCAGCTGAACGGGGAGGTGGAGCAGTGGAAGACATCTTCACCTGGAGCAGCACTAAGCTCTGGTCACGTGACCCAGGTATGACTTCTGAGTCCTCGCAGCAGGTAAAAACCATTAGGAAAACCCATGTTCCCAATGATTTACAGATCACAGGGTTTGTGTTGAAACTAAATGAACTCTTAACCACAAGGCATAACTCATTGTGAAGCTTCTCCTGCTGATGAAACGGGAAAAAAGATCCATCTTTGTGCAGAGGTGACATCATGAAACTGCAGGGTTTTTGTGTGTTTTCAGGCTGTTGCAGATTGGAGATTTAATGCAAACAACCTTTTCTTTTTTACTGTTATTGTGTATGAAAGAAAGAATGTTCCAAAACGGTGATATCAAAGTCCACTGTTTGACTGCACTCAGCTATTACACAAGAATGTAGGCTATGCAAACCACTCCAGGCTGCAGACTATAGAAGACTCCATGTTTGGCATCTGAACGTTATATTTAATGTAGTCAGATGTATGCAGCAGCCAAATAAAGATCATCTCTGTGGAACATCTGGGATCCACTATGATGATGGTTGAAATGATGCTTATGGGACAGAAAAAAACCTGCCATCAACACATTCCTGTTTAATCTTTGACCAGCATAACATCTGGCTGCACGAGGCATTTACGCATCCTTATCTTTATTTATATTGAGGATTTAAAAAAAACAACGCGCGCGCAGCGAGTTTCTGATACTTTACCTCCTTTTATGAGATCGATAATCCCGTGATTACATCCCGCTCACGTTCTCCTCCCCATCAGACCAGCAGTTCAGGATCATTTCCCAGGTTTTCCTCATCATCTCCGCTGACAGGCAGGTACTTTCTCTCCTTCTCCTCTCTGAGGCTTAACTTTTACGCACGAGGGAAAGCGTTCGCTTAAAAAAAGAAAAAGAAAAATACGCGTAAAAGTCTCCTTTGAATGTCCAGACGTCAGTTTCCTCTGTCTCTCTCAAACCTGCTCGGCTCAGACAGAGGGTCACAAATAAAAGTCTGAAAAGAAGTGTTTTCTCTCCCTCCTCGCGGTCCTAGCGCCCCGCCTCCGCCTGCCTGTCTGCGGCGGAGGGAGACGACAGCCCGCGCGCGCAGGGGCGGAGGTTTACTTTCAACATGGTGGGGGTGAGGGGGCTCAAAACTGCATCAATTTATGGTGGAAATGTGTTTATTTATTTAACAAGAACACATCATTTTGACACCAGGTGATAACTCTTAGTATAATTCAATAGTAAAGTTCTTATTTTGTGTTGCTTTTCTTAATATTATCATTTTTACACACATACACACATGAATACACACATGAATTAGCCTTTTCTTTTTAAATTTTTCAAAATAAAAGTTAGGAATGTGTATTAGGGCCACTGTAAAAAGAAAATTAAGGGGTCAAGGGTCAATTTTTTATTTGTTCTGAGATTAAAGTGAGAATTCTGACTTTTTTTTCTCAGAACTGAAACAAAAATGAGTGTAAATTTATTTTCATTTATTCTAGTAAAAGCTGCTTGCAACTTTAGTATGACTTTTTTCATAGAACTGAAAAGAACAGTTTAAAAAGTCTGACTTTTGTCTCAGAAGTAAAAACAATTCTGTTCTGAGTAAAATATATAACTTAAGAACTGAAAAAACACACATTGTAAGGGGTAAATGTTGTAGCTACTGAACTACGTCACCTCATCTGAACGTGGACAACCTTTTGGCGGTTTGCAATAATGTCTACGGTAAATTTCCCTCAGGAGACTGAGCTGCAACATGCCTGGTGATTGTTTTTCTTTTACTGACTCAGTTACAGGTCTTGAGTGTTTATATTAAGCATTTGGCACGTCCATCGGTTGTCTGCAGTTACATCGGAGCAAGAAACGTCTTGTTTCCAGCACAGCTCCAATTATCCTCTTTGCCAGGAGGCATGATAATACTGGAGATAGAGGTGGAAATCCACTCCTGGCTTCTCATAGCTGGCAGGCGGAGGACTGTTGGAACACGTTGGCAGCAGCGTTCACCTCGTCCTCTGCTCCCCGGCTGCCTGACCTTGATCTCCAAGACCTCTTTCATCTCTCATTCAGGGTCTCTGTGAACCTGTGGAATTTGGAGCGGCGACGCTCCCATGGGGTGGACGCGAGCTTCGGGGGGTGCCGAAACAGAGCTACCAGTCACGGCAACAGTGCTTTCAGGAATGCCGAGGAATCTCCCAACAAGGACACAAGTCAGGCTGGTCGGCACAATGTGGCTGCTGTTGTCCTCGGTGCACATGTCGCCCCGGAGAAAACGCGGGCTGAAACCTGCGCCGCGCCGGCCTGTAATAAAATCTTCATCTGGTTCGGTTCCCGTTCACCACGGCCGCCTTTGTGTTGACAGATTAAGAGTAAGGAATATTCCCTCAGAAATACAGAAGGAAATCATTGTGGATGGGAAGGGGCCGGCAGGCCGGAGGCCAGAGAAGTGTAAATGTGTAACTCTGTAAACTCGCTGTGTGAGATGACGGTCACTGGACGTCTTCGCTCCACAAACAGCGACAAGAGATTCCGTCTCTGTGTGAGTGTTTGGCATTCAGCGACTTGGCTTCTGTCCACTCTCTTTCTATTTCCTTACATGTTTCTGCTCATAGGCTTTTTTTCCAGCACTCTAAATCATGTGGGATACAGATACTTAAAGGAATTAAAGGAAACATTTTGGGAAATGCGTGTAACCACTTGTTTTTGCTGAGATTTTGATTTTGGTTTTGAATTTTTATGAGAAGAAGAGGATGAAGAAGCTACAATGTTGTGAAAAGGGAAAATACTACCGTTCAATAATTTGGGGTCATCCTGATAATTTAGTTTTCCATGAAAAGTCACATTTATTTATCACCATGAGTTGTAAAAGGAATAGAAAAGTTTATAACATTAACCTTCTGATGCAATGGCTAAACACATTGTACCATTAGAACACTGGAGTGATAGTTGCTGGAAATGTTCCTCTATACACATATGTAGATATTGCACCAAAAACCAGACATTTGCAGCTAGAATAGTCATTTACCACATTAGCAATGTATAGAGTGTATTTCTGATCAGTTTAAAGTTATCGTCAGTGCTTTTCTTTCAAAAATAAGGACATTTCTAAATGAGCCCAAACTAACAAATTCTCAGCCCTGTATATCAGTGGGTCCTTATTAAAGCATGTGAGCAAAAAAAAATGTAAGTTAATATTTTAAACTACAATCAGATTAGGTGATATTGATGAATGGTTGTTTCTTTCACCACCTGAATTGATGCATTTGGCCTCTATTCAGCCACTGTCTGTGGGTGGACTAAACCATTGTGCACCTCTAAGAGGGGGCCCCTCTAATGTCTGATATAGTGCTGTGGCACAAAGTTTATTCTCTCATGTTATAAATATGCTTGACACCATAATAAATTATGACACAGATTAACTGGAGGGCCCGATCCATTCATCCAACAACAAAAAAGAAAAATCAGGAATTTCATGGGCCCTCTCTCTACTCGGGGCCTGGGTATTCAGTCACCCCCCCCCCCCCCCCCCCCACTACCACACCCATGCACATACCTATACAGACAAGGTTTTTCCTTCATACTATGCATTCTTTTCAACCATTTTTCATCCATTTCCACAAATCCTACGCATACAGACCAGGCCGTCGAGTACCACTGGAAACCATGGGGGGCAGTGTTGCTGCCACTGCATCCAATGTCAGAAGAAGAAGAAGACACAATGGCTTAATGTTTTGAGGAAGTCCTGCACAATATCAATCACTTAGCAAAATGAATTTAATGTTATGACGTTCCGGTACATAGACCTTCATCAGGTAGTTTTGACAGGAAGGAAGTGATTGATAGTGTGTGGGAGTTTTTTTTCTTGTTCGAGTGAAGCTTTTTTGCCTCTTCTAGGGACCTGTTCTCCGCCTAGGTGTGCACAACCTTCTTTATCATATTGTAGGCATATTTACGATGCCATTTCACCAAGATACAGAGACAAAGCACTGCGCTGAGGAAATAGGAAGCAAATTAAACATAACATGGCCGTTTGCAAAAGAAAAATTAAGACGGGTCAAATAGGAAGAACGGAAAAAAATTCTCCGTTCTCCAGTCGTGATGAATTTAACAGCTTTGTTTTCTTCAAGATCTCCTCCATAGTCGCCATGTTTGTTGTCCTAAACTTTTGACTCTGGTTAACATCCATGCCAACAGAAAGGACACATAAAGGTATGGTGGCAATAGCGTAACATTTGAAACAGACTCGTACAATTTCACCCATATGTGGAACATAAATGAGGATTCAGAATTACATTTAGAGTTTTGTTACCTTTGGAACCTTGCTTCTCAGTTTTATGCTAAGATAGGCTAACAGGCTGCTAGCACTAGCTTCATATTTACTGTAAAGACATGAGATCTAATTCTTTGAAAGAACATAAATTAGCGTATTTCCTAAAGTCTGGAATTGGAAAAGAGTCTTTGACAGACTCTATCAAAGCTTTAAGGCTTTTTTTCAACTTGTCAACCTGTGTAAATTGATGCGTACGGTGAGACATCTTATCGAGATAAAAACAACCTTTTAAGGTCCAGTGTCCCACCTGTCTCCTGCCTGTTTTATGGTATATTAGTGGTTTCTTGTCTAACATGTGTTTTATGGTTCAGTTTTCTGAAGAAGCACAGTTTGTTTGACAGTTTAAAGTCATATTTGCCTCAGAACCATAAAAAAACAGCTGCTGGTGATATATCTTTAGCTCGTCCACCCTTTTTTTGTTTGACATTGTTCATTCAATCATTCGGACCTTCACCCTTCTGATTACTTCCAGTGTCACAAATGGCCAAAGGAGGCAAAAAGCAAGTTCCCAGCATGGTGGAACGATGAAAAATAAACACTCTAGACAGGGTTCTAGTTCATCACAGGACTAACACAGACACTTCACACATTTTAGACTGTAAATCCATCTGACACAAGCAATTGAATCCAGGGAGAGCACGACAGCTCCAGATGAAGAAGATTCCTGGGATGGGAATTGACCCCGTGACACCGACACACTGCCGCCTCTGTTTGATGCCGTATTTTCTTTTTCACACTGTTCTGGAAACTCATGGCCTCCACGTCACAAATTGTGATCTTTCATGCATGGACTCCAGGTGGGACAGTCGTTTTATATCCACTCCTGGGTCGTATGGAGCCAGGTCAGCCAGTGACTGCGACGGCCTCCTGGTCAGCGGGCAGACCAGATGTTGACATAGCGGCGTTATGGACGAGTGATTTATTTAGCACCGCTGCAGGGAAAAACACGTGCTCGCCAAAGACATCCACCTCGCCACAGGAGTTCTTCGGATGATTGACGATTTTGATATTGCGTGACATCGCTGTGATTAAATGGCTACCACTTTTTAAAACTCTGTTATCTGTGACTGATGCGAGTTTGAACATTTTGTCTAGCTGTCCAGGGCGAAGGAGTGCGTGTGAATTACCAAAAGAACCAGTTGTTTTGGACACTAATTGGACTAGAAAATAAAAATAAATGGTAATTTTTCTCAAATTTGGCATCTTTTCTTTGAAAAGCTGGATTTGTTCGCCTCTTTAGGCCTCTGAAACACATCGAACTAAACATTACAAGAAGGTAAAAACAGTCACAAGTCATGTCCACGAGCCACAAGTAAGTATTGGTTTATTTATTTTAAGAGGTCAGAGGTCAAAAGGGTCGGATATCATTGGGCCACGGCTTAGGTGTCCTGTGGGATTGAATGTTGTGTTTTCTGTCTCATTCTTGAAGATAACAGGCCAAACATAAATTACATGATGAAGTCACTCTACTAACAGCATAATGAATCCTGACAGAATAGACAGCAGCTACAAAAAATGCTGGGTTTTAAGTAATAGCTGTTATTTTCGCTCTTTTTTCATAGTTTTACTCTCTTGCTTTCAACGGTATGCGTATAAACTACAGCTGATATCTTCACAGGTTGCTTTAGAATTAAAGGAGATGTACAGACAGTGCCCAACCAACGCAGTAGGTTCGGAGGGTCTATATATCTATGTCTATATATTCAATTTCATTCTATAATTGCTAATTGAGGTTGTTTTGGCTTGCTACAAAAGGTTTGTGAGCAGCTTCCTCTCCAGCCTTTACATCTTCGAAAAGGCTTCTTGCCTTTTCTTGAACCAATATCAGAGAAAGAGGCACGTGTCTTTGTTTCTGATGTTTAATCCACATGGTTAGGAGTTGAGTTTTTCCATCTCCTCAATGCACTTCCCTCTTTTCTTGGAGATAATCATCAAAGCCATTAGCCCAGCACTCTTCACATCTTCCATTATGCGGTCCTTGCGCTTGTAAATTGTTCCGATCATTGACCGATTGATTCATACCGTAGGCGCGTGCCATGTTAGCCATCTTTGCACCGCTTTGCAGCTTTTCAATAATGGCTACCTTCGTTTCCATGGAGATTGCCTGTCATTTCTTACCACTACCACTATCATCACTTGCCGTACAATTTGAGCCACTAGGCCCAGCCTTTGCTTTATCAGCCATGATGAATAAGTTTAACTTATGCTCACAGAGATATGCAAGAACGAACCGGGAGATGATTGTTGGATGATTGTCGTATGGAGCGGTGCTGCTCGGAGTGGGATGTAGCAGAAAGCTAGCCTAGGTATAACCATCCTTCATTGCACAGAAATTCACTTCACTTTGCAATTCAGTCTGGACCCAATTTCCCCTCAGCGAGACGAAGATGAAACACAGAAGCTGCTTTGTTGATAACTATGGATCCAACATGGCTACAGATGGTAATTTACCAGAAAGTGTTTTAGGATTATTTGAAAATTAGCAACTTTTAACAGTGAACTATTTGTTATCAGGTGTTGGGTATGTCATTGGGTATCTTTGATACGATTGGCTATTAGCTATGTACAGAGCCATTTGACAGACATTCATAGCCCCTAATTAACAGCTCTTGGCTTTTATAAACCAATATGAACAGATGGTTTCCAGACTGAATATCAATCTACATTGATATGAGGTTTGGTGTTAGCCAGGTTAGTTGAAAGGGGAACCAGTTGGATGTAACGTGCGGTTCAAAATATGAACTTGCAAATGCAATACAGCATTTTACAAACATTTATTAAAATCAGTCAGTGGTTTCTTATATTTATGAATGCTCATAAGTTGGATGTTTGAATCTTGGGCAACTGCTGCAGTAGCTATGTAGTAGTTATTCTCTCTTAACAGTATATGTACAAAGTACAGCTGATAAGGGCATTTCTGTTTTCTGTGAATTATCAATAATTAGAATGAGGGGGACAAATTTTATCCGGAGCTCTACTAGAGTATTATTACATAATTTTAATAAAAAAAAATCTATATCATTTTTCTTATAATGACTCTTTATGCAGCACCTCAGTTCAGCCTCTGTCTGAAACAGGCTGTTTCAGCTCCTGTCTCTTTGACTCTGACATCATAACAATAAATAAATAACAATACAACATATAAAGCATATGTTCCCTTTAAAAGAGCAAGTTGTGGATTTATATTCTGTCTCTGCAGCACTCCTCTACTGAAAGTCAATGACCTTCATGCTCAACCCCCAACACTATAAGTCATACACACCCGCTGACCCATACTCACACCTTCCTAGATGATTCATTTAAGAAAACAAAAAGGTGCCACGGAGTGTTTTTCCCCCTCTGGAGAAACGGCTGTCGCATTCATTACCATCTGACCACTTTTTCTGGGAAGTACGCTATTAGCCTGTCAACATGCGGAGGGGCAGAGAGGAAAACAAACGACAGAAACTGAAAGCCATCAGATTACCGTCTGTCACTCGTGTTCATAATTATCCAGTGTTTGTGCAGGATCCCCTAATACATACTATATCTCATTACTGGTAGCTGTCTGAGCCCAGCTTGTTCAGCCGGGAGGAAAGCGGCTGGGAGGATTCCAGATGGGTGAGTTCACGCTGTGTATGTGTGAGCAGGCATACCTTAAATTTCCATGGAAATGGTGCTGTGGCACTGAGCACAAGTCAAAGCCTGTAATAGCTCCATATTGTACTAACAAAGTTGATCCCTTATATGTGTTTCTCACGGTGAAATCTAGACAGTTACATCTGTATAATAACGTCCTCTGCCATCATGATGCCAACACGGTGGGCCGGGGATCAAGTGACCATTCAGCTGACATGCTGTGAGGGCCCCACGACACTTTGGGATTTATTAACAGTATCACAGGGTTTTCTCAGAACTCTTTAATCTGATAATTGGCTTCAAAATCAGACAAGCCGTCTGAGCATTAAAACAGTAGAATAGACCTTTCATAACAATCCTCTCTGTCACTTAGGAACCGCAGAACCCAGAGCCCTTCTTTTTTTAGAGAGGGATCCTTTAAAGACCGGGGCCTGTGAACACAAAGAATGTCCCTTTTCTCCTCTCAAGCCCGTGCCAGCGTTTTATGTCCCCCTTCTTTTCCGTCCAGATTTGTTCACTGCTTCTTCTTCACGCGATCTCCTTTCATCAAAGCCCTCCCATCTCATCTGTCCTCCATCTCCCCTCCTCAACATCAGCATCGTCAGGTCAAAACAGAACAAATATTTTCCACATTTTGGGGCCACGTGTTGCTGCAAAAAGCTTCGCCCGCGGAGGGAATCGCTTTATTTGATGTTAGATTTTTCCTCCCTTCTGATAACCCCCCCCCCCCCTTTCCTGCCGTTGGTCCCTGGTTCTCCTGCGGGGCCTTGTGGGTACTTATTCAGCGTCGACTTCCCCCCCGGCATGATGTCATTTCAGTTTGGCTGTGTGAACTCTAAGAGGAAAAGAAGAAAAAAGGTGGGGAGGGTGGTGCGGGGGGAAATGCAGTTAGCGAAAACAGAACGATGGAATGCAAAGAGACTGACTGCGATGAAACCCATCAGGAGAGAGGTGGAGTGTGTCTCCTCGTATCTCGAACCAGTCTGGGCAGAGCGTAGGAGGAAAGCTGCTGGGGCTGGAAACCGGCCCAAATGGTATGCTGTCACTCCAACTTCTGAAAGCTTAAAAAATCTCTTTAGCCTCCATATATGGAAGGGGGGAAAAAAAAGGCATCTGTTGATGATAAGATGGTTACAGCATGAATTATAGTCCCGAGGGTCAAAATAAATCCGGTTATCAATATTAAGTTACTTCACAGAATGCTGTCAAATTAGTCACAATGCCGGTCTGCTGTGGAAGGATGTTGGCCGCAAATATGTTGTGTTAAAACGATAACAACTTTATCTAAAAATATTGTCTCTCAGTAAAGTTATATTGAGGAGAAACAGGACAAATATGGGTATAAACTGTCTTACATCTTATTTGAACCTGATACAACAATAAAAAAATAACAATCAAACCCTGTGTGCTTTCATGTTCATTTTCTTACCGAAATAAATCTTGATCCTGTAAACAATATTGCCCAGCAGGGGAAATTAATAAAAGCAAATAAATCACATGTCTCCAGCTTGTCGGGAAACATAATTTCCCACCTAACCTCTCAGTCCAATGAGAGGATCTGCAGCAACTTTTTTGATAGAATCTGAGGAATGACAAGCACCAGAGTGTGGGTTGAATATTTGGGTAATTTTAATGGATACCAGAGGGGAGAAATTACTCAGGGGGGACATGGAAGTGAATGAGACGTGAGTAAGCTATGCATTCTTTCAGAAATATAGAAGCGTCTCTCCGCCTGTGATCAACGGTGACATCTGAAGCGAAAGTGTCTGGAGTGAAGACAGCCACGCAGCTGTTGCGCGTTGTGGAAAATGCCAATACTTGATCCTCGAGTGGGACAGGCCAGCTCCAAGCAAAGCCTCCGCAGTCCATCACACCAATATGGTTTGCTTTATTGCAAAATCATCAAAAGGAGTTGCGATAGAAACACAGCGCATGCTACTGCAAACCATCTGACCACATGAGAGGGATCAAACCTCCTGGAGCCGTTTCTGTGGTGGAGACAAGAAGCATTCAGGTCATCCGAGTGGGGGAACAAATCTGCTGTAAAGGACTCTGTAAACAGACGCAAATATTTACAGCCTCAGAGCGAACATTCCCGGTGACACTCCGCTGTGTGAGGCTCTGCTTCATGCACAGAGACCCACTGAAAAGATATTTAACCTCCCACCTGCATGTGTCTGTTTGACCCTTTGAGTATGTGAGTGTAATTCTCTCTTCTCAGGTATTCTCCTTTTTATCTGAACAGACAAAAAACCAAACATGTGACAAAGTAGGTGAGACCACAGACAGTTTGTGTTTCTTTCCATACGAGTCACTTGTTTGTCTAACCGGTGTGTGATTTATTCAAATATTATCCTGGGTTTTGTTTGTGTAAAGCGCTGTGATACATTTACTTTTACGCTACAGTGTGCAGTTTCTGGTGACATCTAGTGGTGAGGTTGCAGATTGCAGCCAAATTAGTGCAAGAAAACACAAGTCTACCTTTAGCTTTCTCTCTTTTATTTTATATATCTATGGTTTCTAAGGTTGTTCTTTGGTTTGTCCATTCTGGGCTACTGTAGAAATATAGCAACATGGCAGACTCCATAGAGCATGGATGTAATATAAAACCTGGATAGGGTACCACCTTTCAGCAGCATGCCAATTTTTCCTAGTGGTCACTTGTGGTACTGCAACAAAAAATCCCATGCGACCCAAAAATAATTTTTCCCATAGACCGCAATAGTAAAAGAGAAGCTGATAAAACAGGACACCCCAGCTATAACCCTGTTAATTGCAAATCCTTGTATTCCATGTTTTTAAGTCATGGACTTATTATCCATCTTTCTAACAGCCAGAAAAGCTCTGGAAAAGTCTCTATTCCCAGCGTGACGTCACAGTTGTGTGATGCAGCACGGTCGGGCTGTGTCACGGAAGTGAGGACAGGTTTTTTAGTCATTAATTAATTAATTTTTTATTTATTTATTTTTCTTCAAATGGTTTTTAATGGTGGCCGACACGGTGGAGCAGGGGTTAGCGCTGTTGCCTCACAGCAAGAAGGTCGCAGGTTCAAGACCTCCTTGGGTGTGTGTGTCCCACGATTGGCCTGCGACCATCTGGGGTGTATCCCTGCCTCTCACCGTAACGTGCTGGGATAGGCTCCAGCAGACCCCTGCGACCCTAATGAGGAATAAGCAGGTATAGAAAATGACTGACTGACTGGTTTTTAATGTGGTTAGCAAGTGTATTAGACACAAATGTGAGTTTGTTCGCAATTTACACATTCACATTGCCCCAGAGCATCATGGGGGACTCTACTGCACCGTCTCTATGAGTTGCATAAGGCAGATATAAACCCGGAAGTTAGGAACTTTTTCAGTTTATAGGCCAGTATTGCAGCTACTTCCACTGAAATGAATGGTGGCCATTTTTCAGTCCGGTATCCAGTTGTATATTACATCCATGCCATGGAGTATCCTGGTGTAAGGAGGTAATAAGATCTATGGTAATAAAAAAAACTTAAATAATATATAATTCAATTATATACGACTTAAAACCTATGAATAATATAATCCTTTTCTTGCAATTCTGTTCCAGGTGTTGTTGTATGTTCTATGTTTGGTTACGTTTCAAATACCATCAACATATTGTTAAAGTTTCCCTCCAGACATGTTTTAGATTAAGTAAAAGATGAATATGTAATAACTTCCACCAAGGAGGTTATGTTTGAGCCAGTGTTTGTTTGTCTGTTTTTAGTAAAATAACTCAAAAACTTTTTGCTGGCTTTTTTTCAAATTTTCAGCGAATGTTGGGAATGGTACTGTGAACAGATGCTTAAATTTTGATAATGATCTGAAAGAAATCCTGGTTTCTGGATCACTTTGAATTTTTTGTTTTTGGACACCATTGTTTGGGGCCACCTAGTGGTGATATCTTGCACCGCATAGCTTGTTTTCTTCGCACACTAGGTCTTTGACTACATCTGAAAGACTTTCCATGCTTGGAGGAAGCCTGTTTTTCTAGTTTAGCATAGTTTTCCAGCATGGTTCATGATTCATGAAGCCCTGCTCACCACTGCTGTGTCCTTCCTGCTTCTTGTGTAGCCTTGTTAGCTGTTAGCTCCATTAGCCAAACACAATGCAGGACTCAGACAGGAAGCGCCACGGAGAGGATAATCTCCCGCTGTTTATATGGATCCACTCGACTCTGCGTGCCAGGTGTGGGCAGTGATAGCTGCTAAACAGGCTAACTGCTGCAGACTGAATGAATGAATCTAGTTGGTGCAGCGTAGAGAGGGGAGAGCAACAGAAACTTACACTTTCAGTAGCTGAATATAGAACTCTTTATATTGAAGCAGTTTACACATATTGCTGCTCTATTAAAATAATGGCCTTTGCCCTAAATCATCTCTTTATGATGCTGCCACATCTGGTAAAATCACCTTAATCCTGAGTTGAAAAGATCATATTCTTTATGCCCTATAAGACAATGATTATTTTCCTTAAGACATTTTATTTTTTGCAGAAGTCAGGATAAAATGCCAATTTAACAAGCATTCACAATGACAAGAAGCTTCTATCGTACAGAAGAAACTCTAAACATGATTCTTGAATCAATTTCTACTGGTGAGCAATAAAGGCTATCATGTTTAATAGTAGTTTAAGCTGTACACTAATAATAATTTAATATAAAGTGCTATGCATATCAATACATTCAATAAATAAGTAGCCAAATATGAAAAAAAGGAAGTTCCAGGATCTCCAGTCTATTAAACATGTTCAGTGTCATCAGGGAACTTTCTCCAGACCAATTTGATTTACCTGACATTTGTTTAATTTATCTTCAGGTATTTGGTAAGTTTTGAGTTTGCACTATGGAATGAAAGAACAGTTTAATCCATGTTTAAAGTTTCCTAAAGTCACACTAGAATGTTGGCCTGAGTCATTTTACATAAGTGTCACTGCCAAGGCCTTTTTGATTGAAATTATTAATAATTAAAAAATTTGATAGAGTTTTTAGTATTTTCCCAAAACCTTGGAAAAAAAATGACACAGCCCTTTATTTGAATCGGGTGATGATATACAAGTCAGTAGTCAAGTTAAGCCATTTTAGGGACATAAACATAAGAACAAGACGTTTTTGAATTCTAAACAGCTTGTGTTCAGTCCAGGTTCAGCAGCGCTACAGAGGAGGTCAGACCTCAGCAGAATGAGTGGGTGGTCTTCACAGTTTGTGTGTGAGCAGCAGCAACAGAGACTTAAACATTGACACACAAGCATCTAAAAAAGTGTTTTCTTCATAATAGAACCTCTTTAAGTTTAGTTATTGTTTATTGGTTCAGTTCTGTGTTTCATAAATTAATAATTTTCTTTCTTACCCACCATGTTCTCCAGAGACAAAGGGAGGAGGATTATTATAATGCAGAGTTTACAAGCCTCAGCCAAAGCATGCACGACTTCAGGATGTCCAAGATGCAGCTGCCAGACTTTTAACCAAATCAGGAAAGCATCTCTCTATTTTAGCTTCTATTCACTGGCTGTTTATAAGAGATTTTAAAATGTTACTCTTGACTTTTAAGGCCCTGCATCGCAAAAAGGAATGGAGCTGAAACAAGATCCTCTGATATGGGCCTTAAGGTTGAAAACCAAGCTAAGTTAACTAAGTTAATAATAAATTTCAGTCTTTTGTCTCTAAAATTAGAGCAAACTGTTCTACAATTTAACACTAAAGCCAAAACAAATATCAGGACGTCCACACAATTATATTTACCATACATTCAGGGGACATTACTTTGACTCACACCAATTTCCTGGGGACTTCCCCAAACTATAAACCAAGTCTACAACCTAAAATGTAATAATAGTCCTCACAGTGTGACTGTTTAAACAGATTTATGTCTCCACGGCGTGAATAATACCTGGCAAACACACACACACACACACACACACACACACACACACACACACACACACACACACACACACACACACACACACACACACACTGACTAGGGGGGCACCTGAGTCCTAAATGGAATGTTCTGGAATGTTATCACTAGTGTTCTTTTTGCTCACACAGGTCCCACCCACAGGAACAACGATGTTGCCAGGTAACGAAAAAGCCTTGATAACGGCCAGTGGAATCCAGGCCGTGTGTGTGTGTGTGTGTGTGCGTGTGTGTGTGCCCCTTCCCAAACACAACAAAACAAAACTTTTCAAACTGGTGAGAAACTATTAGTTCATGAAACTGTACGTTAGATGACATTGGGTTCAATTGAGTGTTAATTTATCTAATTTCTATTCATTCTGTCATTTTATTTCTTTAACCTGATAAAATCCAAGGACTCCAAACATGGGGGCAGCATATGTTGTGTGCATTGAACAGGGTGAAGTGAAAGTCAAATAATTAAAAAGTCTCAGCTACAACACTAAATAAAGTATCTTAAACAAAATAATTACGAAAAAATACACGAAAAAGGTCGAATAGCATAAAATAGAGTTCTAAAAAACAAACATGGATCTATCTTGTCATAAATTCTGATCGTACATTGAACTACTAACTCGTTTTTTCAAGATTATATTCACTGTAAAACAGGATTTTTCTTTGGTGGAAATTCAATTCTGATTTGATTACATTCTTTTTTTTTTGCAAACTTCTAGCCTAATATTCACAGTACCATATGAATTAATTCTGACACTTCTATAGTCACATGTTGTAGCTTTCTTTTAATACCAGATTTATGAACAAAGCCCTTGTGGTTGTGGAGATGTTGCATATTTATTGTGGGTACGGTCATTTCAAGCAGGAAACCTGAAAAATAGGCCTGGGGGTTAAGAGGTTAATCAAACTGAGAATTTGTGGTCGTTTGTCGGTGGGATAATCGAGATGCATCATCCCTGACAAACAGAGCAGAATCTGCAGGCTGCCAGACATTAACCAACAAAACACCACAGAAGCATTTTCTTTGCAGTTTACTATACAACATTTCTGGTAATTAAGGCAGTTTTTCCTCAGCCACAAACAGCCGCCTGCATTCCATTCAACAAGCAAATGAAAGTTCCTAACAAAGGCTAAATTATCAGTGCCTGTGCTGAGCCGTTCCTGCGTTTCCTGCAGTGAAAAGCCATTTTCCACTGCTCACCTCTTTCCCCCCAGATATCTACTACTAGGATTTTTTTTACGATTCTGTGCCAGAGCTGCGCAAAGTGAACGAGAAGCAGAGTGAGCCAATACTGGGAGGTTTTCATTGGTTATAAAAGAGAAAATATAAAAAGGAAGAGAACGTGGCTTTTTCTCTCTGCATTCTTTCCTTCATCAGGCATTCACTGAGGTTTGGCCAGTGTGCTTTTTTACTGGGGCCTTTTCCTCTTCGCCTGGGAATAACAAGGCCACCCGTTTCTTGTCCCGCTGCACTTTGGACAGAGAACTCGCAGACCAGGATTCGGGGATTCAGAGCCGACCGAGCGCTCAGGGCAACTCCACACCCACAAGTTTAATCCCTAAACACTGTGTATCGCACAGAAACAAAGCCAGCCTTCCACTCCCACTCTCACACAACCATGGAGCTCATTTCACTGAGAATAATGCTCTTCTGGTTCAGGGTTTTGTCTCCCTCACTGGTTCCCTTTTGAGCTGCGGGCAGATTGATGAAGCAATAACACTCATAATTGGATTCCAGCATGGCACATCTCTGCTCTGTGCTCAGCTGGAGCTTATTGTTTTTGACCATCATTTAATCCACGGCTGATTGGGGTTCCGTAAATTAAACAGACAGCAGATAGCGCGGCGATTTATTTTCCAAAGAGACATCAGCGCCATGTCAAAACATTCCAACTGTTTAATTGTAAACTTATCTGGAGTTTAGCTAAAGCCAGATCAAAAAAAAAAAAGGGAGAATGCGAGTGCCTGTAAAATTGGGATCATCACAAACACTTTGCAAATGCATGTCTGTTTATAATAAGAGGTAGAATCCAAAACACCCCGTGTTGTAAGCCAAGGAATATTTGGAGGAAGAAAATCATGGTTATTTGACATCAGTGATCCAGTTGGAGGAGATTTAGAAACTATGTGTACCGGAGGAAACGGTAAAAACAGCTCAGAAGCATCACAACCTGCCCTCCAATCATTGAAACAGGAAGAGAATGAGAAAAGTGAGACAAAATTGTCCACACGACAATAGCACATGAGATTTTCTGTGTGGATTTTAAAGTTTTCTTGTCCACACATGCAACATTCCTAGGAGTATTAGCATCTGCATGGCAACATGATAATAAATGACAAGGATGTAATACATGGCCTGGCCAATAGGTGGCATAATAGGGGTCGATAAAAAGAAGAAGAGAAGGAGAATTATTTCAGCTGGATCAGCCTCTGATTGGTCATGAAGCATAATGGGGAACAAATATGTCCATTAGTGACGATGCTTGCTATGATCTGTAATTTATAAAATGGACAATAAAACATCATACAAACATCAATATAAAATACCGGTGTGGGTCGTTTTTACACAAGGCGGAATCAGCATGAAAGTTTGGCTGATTTACACAACTCCGTCATTGTGTGGGCGGAGCCTCAGACTACGGAGACTTCAACGTGAACATGATCTGCCGAAAAGCTGCAGTACCATGTCAGGCCAATAGGGGTCAAACTTTCAAAAACCTGCTTGAAAGAAAGCTCTGCACATGCACAGTGGAACATGGTAGTGATTCAAAAACACAGGCAGATCTACGCGGATATTACATAATATTCCGACCTACAGGTCTGGAAAAACATAAGAAACCACTGCATTTTTTATTCTGAAATCAGCATCTCTACATGTATTCCAGCCATTTCCATTGTAGCGTCTGTTGAATTCCAACACATGAACACCTCATTCTGCTTAAAGAGGAACCAGGAGTGGAATAAAGTCACCCAAGAAGAACGGTAAAGACTTGTGGAGAGCATGCTAAGACACATTAAAGCTGGGATTACTCTTCATACGAGTAAACATTAGTATTTTGTTGTTTTAAAAGTTTTTTTGTTACTTTGACCATTTGTCATTTTCTACAAATAAATGTTCTAAATGATAATATTTGGATTTGGAATTTGGGGGAAGTGTTACCAGTAGTTTATAGACTCAAATAAAAATGTTCTTTGCCCAAACACATACCTATAAGTAGTAAAATCTGAAAAATGTTTGTGCAGAGGTCTTGTTTTTTTCCAGAGTTGTATTCGCAACTCATGCAGTTCAGCTGCAAAGCTGCAAATAAAACCAAAATTATCAAAAGCACAGACATAACCTGAGACAACCAACCAACACTTTGACTGAGAATGCACAAACTGCAGCTTGACAGCATAAATTCGAAAAAGATCCGGATCTGAATCTACTCAATCTGATATTTTTGAATCTCTCCACTTGTTTATCCAGTTTGACAAATCTCCTGATAAATGATTGGTGTGGTTCAGAGGCCAATTTGGACAGAAAAGTGTGTGGATTCCTGTAGTTGAGGCCACGGTCTGTCCTTCACTTGTGGGGGAAATTGATTACATAACCCTGATAAAAATGACACCCCGTGCTAATCACTTTGGCTCCATCTCTCCCACACACACACACACACACACACACGGATCCAACGCATCTAACATCTCGCACCAGTCGTTCCTGTTTTTCCATGCATGCAGCAGGCATGTGAGGCAGCGGAAACGTCTGGCAGCTCGATGCAGAAGGTGGGACGGGTGACAGAAGTCTGAGAAAAAAGGGGAGAAAGAGGGAGATAAAGAGGCACATGAGGCGGCTGCGGTGGCCAAAGTCTGATCTCAGTACAGACGGGGCTGAGCTGCAGCTGCGTGTCCTCACGTTCAACTCCCTTCAAGATCCAGATTAGCAACAGCAACACTGTTACTCAGCCATCTTGGCTGGTCTGCTCCCACCGACCTGACTACACTGGAGTAAACTCTTATATAAACTCATATAGGGTCAAGGTCATCATCCATCAGTCTATCAGGGGCATCACCACCTCATTATCCTGAACTATGACTGGTTATAAGCTGTAAAACCTTAAAATTTACAGCAACTATTAACAATTAACTAACAATTATCCAGAAATTTAAAGTTATTTTTTTGCAGTAGAAGGACTGTATTTGTGTCTTTCAGTATTGTGTCTTTACTGTAAAGTTCAAAAATATCAATTAAATACTGTGATTTCAGTTGTATTTATAGAATGTGGTCATTAATTATACAGTTAAAATATTTACAATTGAAATCTGTTGTATTACTTGATTAAATATATAATAAAAATCTACAAAATACTGTGATTTCAGTAATATTTACAGTATTAGGTGAATAATCGTGCAATAAATATCAATTAAATACTGATATTTCAGTTTTATTTACAACATGTGGTGATTAATTATACACTAAAAATATATATGAAATGTATATAAGACTGATTTCAGTTGTAATTACAGTGTCTGGTAATAAATTCTACAGTAAAATCAATTAAATACTGTGATTTCAGTTGTATTTACAGTATGGGCTGATTAACTGTATCCAGAAAGTTATTTTAATAATTTTTTTGGAGTAGAAGTACTGAATTTGTGTTTATACTATTGTCTTTACTGCAAAATAAAAAAAAAAAATAATAATACTGTCATTTCAATTGTACTTGATTAAATATACAATAAAAATCAAGGAAATACTGTGATTTCAGTAATATTTACAGTATTAGGTGATTAATTGTGCAATAACTATCTATTAAATACTATGATTTCAGTTGTATTTACAGTATTAGTTAAATAAATGTACAGTAAAAAAACAATTACAATTTCAGTTGAATTTACAGTTTTTTGTGATTAATTGTGCAATAAAAATCAATTAAATACTGTCATTTCAGTTGTATTTATGGTATTAGTTGATTAAATGTAAAGTAAAAATCAACAAAATCCTATTATTTCAGTTGTGATTACAGTATTTGGTGATTGATTTTACAATAAAAATCAATTAAATACTGTGATTTCAGTCATATTTACAATATTTGGTGATCAATTGTACAATAATAATCAATAAAATACTGTGATTTCAGTTGTATTTACAGTATTTGGTGATTAATTGTACAGTAAAATCAATTAAATACTGTCATTTCAGTTGTATTTACAACATTAGTTGATTAAATGTATAATAAAGTTCAAATGATACTGTGATTTCAATTCTATTTACAGGTGAATAACTATTATAATACAGCAACTCTGTGACGACAGTAATACACAGCAATCGACTGTAATAATCATTTAATTGTGTTTTCAATTTCAAATTTGACAGTTTTAAACTGAACCTTGGTTTCAAACTCAAGTTGTGAGTCAGTGATGCAGCAGAGGAGACTGAAGCTGCCAAAAACCCCGACAAGAATCAGGAAAAGATCTTGTTTTGATTTGAAGCGAAGCTTTCAACCACCCGTCAAGACGTCTCTGAGGATTCCAGCTACATGTGTTTGTCTTATCTCACCAGTCGCTACTGAAAAATGGAGCAGACATTAAAAAATGTAGCGAGCTAAAGAGTTCTTTAGATTCACATGATCCTTTCCAAAGAAAATTTGAATATCATGGAAAAGCGATGGAAAAGTTTCATGGAAAGTTATTATTTTCCATAAACACTTTCAAAGAGTGGAACTTTCATCGATGATGTTCATTCCACACAAAGTCAAATATTTTTATGTTTTGAAAATACAGTTTTTGATGGTTTTATGTGACATTTAACTTCATGAGTTGGAAGCCAAACTTGAGCAAAGTTAAAAATAATAAATAGTTCAAATAATTTACCTTGTATAACAAGTCTATGACTGGATTTATGGAAAAAAAAAATAACTTTTCCATGATTTTTGGACAGCATCGATCTATCTATCTATCTATCTATCTATCTATCTATCTATCTATCTATCTATCTATCTATCTATCTATCTATTTATCTATCTATCTATCTATCTATCTATCTATCTATCTATCTATCTATCTATCTATCTGTGAATTAGTGTTGCATTTCTTTCACAATGTTTAAAAAAGTGATGCGTGACTGGTTATAATAACAATAAAATTTAATTTTGTTGTTAATAGGATTATTAACAGGTTTTTGTAAACATTTTAACACCATTTTTATTTGTACAATACATTATTTAAAGTTTCAACAATACATTTGAACTGCATCTTGCTAAATGTTGAAGGCATCACTCAGGTTGCCATGACAACATCTTTATATAATCAGCATCAGCAGTGATCAATTAACAGCACCCTACACTGAATATATACTTTCATTACAGTACAGTTACTTTAATTTTCCAAGAGATTTCTACTTAAATACATTAGGATGGAATTACTTAAACTTCTTATTTTTCTTATATGAAAATTAATTAGGTCAGAGTTTAACTTTTACATATTTGAGTTAAATCCAATGAATTAAAGCTTTTAGCTATTTTTCTGTATCGCAACCTTCAGACAATGATTGAAACTAAATATTTTACTTTCATAATTACTTTTAATTGACTTAAAATAACTTGTTTTAAGGAAGGGCGTTATATTTTAGTATTAATTAAAAACACAAGTATGATTCAGTAAGTCATTAAATCTAGATATAAACATGTAACATTTACAAGGGTCAGAATATTTTTTTCAGTGTATAAATGCTATAGCTGTGACAGCTGAGCCAAATGTTAATGTTCACAGTATAATTGTGTTTCCGCTTCAATTTCTTCCAACATGCTTCCACCATTTCTCCTCAAAACTAAACTAAAGGCTTTTATATTTAAACCAGGAACATTGGTCTGCAGCCATATTGACCTGCCTGAAATAGCAAATAAACACAGGTGCTACTCATGCTACTAATTAAGGTTCTGTTCCATTTAGTATAACAGAACCTTTCCAGTGAATCAACAAGGAGAATAGCTGCAGGGTGACTCTAATTTCACCTGAATGGAACCTTAATTAGTATCATTGGTAACAGCTGGTTACTAGTTCATGTCAACATGGCTGCTGCAGAGTTTACTACATTTGACTCCTGGCATGAAGTTCTTTAACCTTCCTGTTGTCCTCAGATTGGGTCAAATTGACCTCTGTTTGTTCCTTCCTTCCTTCCTTCCTTCCTTCCTTCCTTCCTTCCTTCCTTCCTTCCTTCCTTCCTTCCTTCCTTCCTTCCTTCCTTCCTTCCTTCCCACCTTCTTGCCTTCCCTCCTTCATTCCTCAATCATTTCCTCCTTCCTTCCTTCCTTCCTTCCTTCCTTCCTTCCTTCCTTCCTTCCTTCCTTCCTTCCTTCCTTCCTTCCTTCCTTCCTTCCTTCCTTCCATGTTTCCTCCTTCCTTCCATGTTTCCTCCCTTCCTTCCTTCCATGTTTCCTCCCTTCCTTTCCTTCCTTCCACCCTCCCTTCCTTCCTTCCTTCTTCCTCCCTCCCTTTCGTTCTCACAAGTTTCCTTCTTTCCTTCCTTCCTTACGTGTTTCTTTCCTTCCTTACACGTTTCCTTCCTTCCTTCCTTCCTTCCTTCCCACCTTCTTGCCTTCCCTCCTTCCTTCCTCAATCATTTCCTCCTTCCTTCCTTCCTTCCTTCCTTCCTTCCTTCCTTCCATGTTTCCTCCCTTCCTTCCTTCCATGTTTCCTCCCTTCCTTTCCTCCCTTCCACCCTCCCTTCCTTCCTTCCTTCTTCCTCCCTCCCTTTCTTTCTCACAAGTTTCCTTCCTTCCATGTTTCCTTCCTTCCTTCCTTCCTTCCTTCCTCCCTCCTTTCCTTCCTTTCTTCTTCCTCCCTCCCTTTCGTTCTCACAAGTTTCCTTCTTTCCTTCCTTCCTTACGTGTTTCTTTCCTTCCTTCCTTCCTTCCTTCCTTCCTTCCTTCCTTCCTTCCTTCCTTCCTTCCTTCCTTCCTTCCTTCCTTCCTTCCTTCCTTCCTTCCTTCCTTCCTTCCTTCCTTCTTTACATGTTTCCTTCCTTCCTTCCTTCCTTTCTTCTTCCTCCCTCCCTTTCTTTCTCACAAGTTTCCTTCCTTCGTTCCTTCCTTACATGTTTCCTCCCTTCCTTCCTTCCTTCCTTCCTTCCTTCCTTCCTTCCTTCCTTCCTTCCTTTCTAAACCTGAGAACAACAGAAGTGTAAAGTGATAAATGTTGAATATATACTGTATATTCTTTTCTAAGCCACCTTTAAGGGACTTTTTCCTACATTTTCTCTCTCCCATCCTCTGCGTAGTTTCAGTTTTCAGTCTTTTTTCTCTCTCTCCTCTCATGGAACCAGGATGTGTTGTTGAACAACGTGTTGAGTAACGATTCTGTGACTTGGCCGGCTGCTGACTGACTGTCAGCTTAAAGAGCGTCGGTTCACCAACTCCACAGCAGAACCGAAGGAACGCCGCTCAGCCGCCAAGTCCACGTCTCCCTTTTGTCACCCACAACAAACACAGCAAGGACAAAAACCACAAAGGTTTTAACAAGGGCTGTCAAAGTTACCACCGTAATAACCAGGAAGGAGAATAATAACTCAAGCCACCGAATGATCAAAGATCCACAATCTGTGTGACCAAAGAGTGAAAGTCAATCCTCCTTTTACACAGATTCCTACCTGCTTCATGTATCTACTGTTTGGTTTAAGTATCCTGGTTGTATCCATTAGGAAAAGGGGATGTTTTTGTGAGCCTTTATTTCTCCCATGTGAGGCTGGACACAATCTCATTGTTTGATTTGGTTTGAAGTGAGCGAGCCAGAGAGCCCACATCAGTCCTGAAGTAATGGAAAAAAACAGCCGCCAACGTGCCATGTGTTGCGTATTGAGCTGAGTCGGCCATACGTTATGATTTTAAAAAGCTAAATGTGAAGCTTTCTGATCATGTCTGTCCCCGTTTTGTATATATTTGCATAAAACAAAAACATTTTGTCCGCTTTCGTGTCGATAAGAGTATTAACACATGACAAATGTCCCTTTATTTTTAGTTTTAAATGGAAGAAAATTTAATTTGCAAATATGCACAGTTAAATATTTGAATTGATAACAGACTTAGTTTTAACATGACTTCTGGCATTAGGATTTTTTTTTCTCACATTCATGCATTTTGCATGAAAATACCTCATAAAACTGCGTTTCACAGTCACGGTTTATTAATTTCTCACTTCCTGCTGCCTAATACTGCCCTCGGTGTTGCAGTTTTAGTGATAAGTGCCTGAAATCACCAATTTGCATCTTGCTTTTTGAAGGATTTGGCTCTTCAGTTCCTTTCTTTCTCATGTGCAGAGCCAATCTATGAAGGAACTGAGCTGCTTACAAGTACTGTGCATGTGTCTGTTTGGATCTAAAAGCTGATAAATCTTATTTCTCTGTTCCATAGGCCTCATTTATCCAAAAACTAATTTAAACATGTCAACGACCACATTTGACTGGACCGGGTGACACCCTGAGGATTACGTTAGTTTCAAGCTGGCTCCAAAGACTAATACCAGTGATTTCAGTCTCTGGAGAGAAGCTGCTACAACTCACAACCTCTTGAATTCGTCTCTTGAGTATTTTTATGGACAACGATGGAGGTCTTTACTGACAGAATTCTCAAATGTAGGAAAGCCAGCCTCATCCTTTAAACTATCCTTATGTTCCATTTGTACCTGTTACAAAAAAAGAAGACTGTGCCCGACACTTTGTCCTGACACTGCAGACAAAGCTTTGCTTCCCATCTGATTCATATCTGTATCTCCGTGTATATAAAACAAATGAATGGAAACTGTGAGTTATGCCATTACAAACAATGTGAACCTGCTGCCCATGAATCAGGGCCCTGGCAGCTCGATAACAATGGACTCCACCTGACCTTTTCCTTTTGGCTGCTCTCAGCAACAGAGCTTATATGAAAACAAATAAGAACCATCACTTCTGACCACGCAGCAATTTACTTCATCCAACACGTCCTTATAATAAACGGACAAATAAGGAAGGTTGGCTGAAGCAGAAACTCCAGAACCAACCATAGGCTGCTTTCTAATAATAATTACACTTTATAAAGAAGAAATGTATGATCTTGTATATGTCACCATACTAAAATAATGGCTTAAGTCATTTTTTCTTTTTGGGGAAACGCACGAAACTTTATCAAATGCAGATAATATTATATTTATTAATCATTTCAATCAAAAAGGCGTTGACAGTGGACACACATAGGACGTTGTGTGTAACATTAAAGAATAAAGTGACTCAGAACATATTTTGAACATTCTAATGTGGCTTTATGCAACTTTAAACTGTCCTTTCATTCCATAGTGAAAACATATGTTTTATTCATGAACGATGGTCATGGATGTATTATTAAACCTGGATAGGGTATCGTCTCTCAACATCACGTTGTTATTCTCAATGGTCACTCATGGTACTGCAACAAAAAATCCCAAAAAGCATTTTTCCACATAGACCACAATAGTAAAAGAGAAGCCGATAAAACTGTTCATGGACGCCATAAACTATAACCCTGTTAATTACAAATCTTTGATTCCATATTTTTAAGTCAGTAGGTTTTTATCAGTCAAAAACCTTTTTAACGGCCAGAACAACTCTAAAAAACCTCTCTATTCCATCATGATGTCACAGCGGTTCACTGTGTCTCGGGAGCGAGGACATTTTATTTATTTATTTTGAAATTTGAAATGAATGGCGGACATTTTTGAGTCCGTTATCCAGTTTTATAATACATCCATGGTCATGACACATGTTTAACAAACTGAAGATCCTGGAGCTTTCTTTCTTTCTATTTGGCTACATAGTTATTGAATTTATTGATATCCACTTTATATTAAGTTATTATTAAAGTATCATTTTAAAACATTATAGCCGAAGGCCTTCACTCACTAGAATTTGATTCAAGAGTCATGTTTAGAGCTTCTTCTGCACCAAAGATCCTTGCTTCTTGAAGCAGCCGCCATCATGAAAGCTTGTTAAATTACCAAAATTAAGGCATTTTATCCTGACTTAGACAAAAAAATAAAATGGCGTACCGGTAAGTAAAATGGCCATTGTCATTGTATAGTATGATGCCTTCAACTAAGGATTAAGGGGATTTTACTACATGTGGTATCACCATCAAGAGATAATTTATGTCAAAAAGTCCAAAAAACAAAAAATTCCTAGACCATAATTTCAATACGGCAAAGATAGACGAGATGTTTTAGATGTGATGACGTAACTTAGGCAACGCTCCTCTTAAGATTCACTTTTCTTAGCAGGAGGAGGTTTGGCTGATTGGTTGATGGACGTGAGTTGGAGAAGTTGCAGGAGACACCTGTTGTATTTCTTTGGCATTCATTCAGATATTATAAGATAAGATAAGATAATCCTAAAATTGCATTAGCAACAGCAGGAGCGACAGTACAAGTACAAGATAGATAAATAATAATAATATTATTATAATAATATTAAAGAAGATCGCAGGTTCAAGTCCTCCTTGGTCCTGGGTCTGGGACCTTTTCTGTGTGGAGTTTGCATGTTGAATGAATGGTGTGTGTGCCCCTTGATTGGCTGGCGACCATCCCTGTATCCTCCCTGTATCCCTGCCTCTCGCCGTAACGCGCTGGGATTGGCTCCAGCAGACCATGTGACCCTAATGAGGAATAAGCAGGTATAGTAGATGAGATGAGATAATAATATTAATGAATTAATAAATGTTTTGCTCATCATGTTGTGCATTTAGCATTTTAACCCAAATCATGCCCCCACATGGTATTTGTGAAAATATGTATATATGAAAAACAGTTGAGGTTCAACGGGTTAGAACTGCGCCACGTTTCTGGATTTTCTACGGCCGCTAGACGTCGTCTGTCGCCCAAACGGCACCAGAGGTCGTTCATGGCTTACGATCTGTGGTGTCAGTTTTCATGGGAGGACGGGCTGGCTTTATCACATCTGGTGCAAGTTTTCATCATCGCGTAAAATAAACATAAAACAAACAACTTCCTCAGGACACAAAGGATCAAACGGCCCGCTGGAAACAAACAGGGACACAAACGAGTTGGAGGTGTGTGAGAGAGGTGGAGATGGTGTTGATTTCATGTGGCCTCTGGCTGCTGAGCTGCGTTTACGTCTTTTAAAGCGTCGCCCAGGCACCATGTGACAGACAGATGGAGCTCATGCTGAATCACGGAGTCATGACTCACACAGACACTTGGTTTAGCACTGCAGTGACAAAGCATGATAAAGAATTAAAAAATACAGGAAACCAGCTAAGAAAACAAATCGGACAGCCCACGCTGACTTGAGCATTATAAAATCCTGATAGAACAACAGATTTTCTCATCCCTCGCAGCCTTTTTCCTCACGCCTTTCTTTGTAAGGCCTCGACAAAGAGGCATGGGACTTATTCCACCCTCAACCCTTTAGTCATCCTCCAAGTTAAGGTTTTCTCACCCTTTTGGTCTTTCTTCTAATTCGGCTGTAACGCTGGGAAACTCAGAAACTTATCCAACAATGTCGACCCGAGTCAAGTAGGGCAGAAGTTAACGTTGGAGCGTTGTCTCTCCGGTCTGAGCGGCTCCCTGCTCCCCATCATCCGATACTCTCTCATTGAATTGCGCCGGGTGTCAGATTCAACTGGGTCAAGGCGTGGTGGAGAGGCAGAAAAACGCAACTATCCATGGTGAGAGTGACCGGGAGTGAACTCGTTTCAGGCCTTTTTCATACAACAATGTCATATAAGATCTTTCTTTGCGAATTACAAAGTTTTTGTAATAGGTGGCGTAATCGGTGGTCGGTAAAAAGAACATGAGAAGAAGAGTTATTACCGGTTGGAGCCAAGAAAAGCTAGATGTCTCATCCACAGTGCTGGGATATTGAGTCGAACGTCCACACTGGCGGCCATCTTGCCACAGGCAGCACTTACCCATACCAATGTATTTTAATAGTGCAGGTTCTTTTAAATGACCGAAACTTGCTCAGTTTTCAATGCAAAATGGTTTGGTTTGTTGTAAACATCAGAGACGTTGTAATGACACTGCAAATTTTTAGTTTTTTAAGTATACAGCTCTGGAAAAAAATACCATACCACTGCAAAATTTTTCGGCTCTTATTTTTTCAGAGCTGTATATATTATAATATATATTAATTATAGCTATGTTGAGAACATTTCTAAGAAACCAAACCATTTGTAAATCCTTCAAGTTTTCTGTGAGATCAGAGTGTTTGAGTGAATGGCTGAAGCATTATGGGAAACAAATATGCCCATTAGCACCAATGCTAGCTGCAATATATGATCACTAATTTATAAGATATGTACAATAAAACAGACAAAATTGGATAGAAAACCTTTTATACCGACTACTATTGAAACGAAGGCAGCATTGGAATGTTAGCTCCTACTGTTTGGGGTCACTTGGAAATTTCCTTATTTTTGAAAGAAAAGCACTGTTTTTTTCAATAAAGATAACTTTAAACTAATCAGAAACACACTCTATACATTGCTAATGTGGTAAATGACTATTCTAGCTGCAAATGTCTGGTTTTTGGTGCATCAATATCTCCATAGGTGTATAGAGGCCCATTTCCAGCAACTATCACTCCAGTGTTCTAGTCGTACAATGTGTTTGCTCATTGCTTCAGAAGGCTAATGTAATTAAATGTTCTATTCATTTTACAACTCATGGTAGTAAATAAAAGTGTGACTTTTCATGGAAAACACTAAATTGTCTGGTTGAACCCAAACTTTTGAACGGTAGTATAAATACAGTCCAAAACAGCGTTGTTTATGCAACATTAAAATGGTGGATTTACACAACTCCGTCATCGTGTGGGCAGGGCCTTTATTTAGCTTCCAAACACTTTTTGGGGTTTCTCCTTGTGCATCTAGAGATGTAAATGTTGCCGCAGGGCCGCAACATGTGCATCATATTTGCTGCGCCCCACATGGTCAACGGCGCGTGGGAGTGAGGCCAGGTATCTTAATCCCCATCGCCCTTTGGATTCCCCACCAAGAGATCCCATTAGTGAGGATAAGAGCTGTAATGTAGTCCGGAGAGCACTCGGTGGACTTGCGGCGCGCTGCAAACCCCCACAGACCAGCGGTGACCTCCACCTGATCCCTCACTAACTGGAATTACAGCTCTGGCTCCAACAGGCAGCGAAAAGAGCAATGAACTGTAAAGCATCTCGATGTCTTAATGAATAACATACACACAGCAGCAAGCCCCGCGAAGGGCACCTATACATTTGGAAAGTGGTATTTGCGGATACCGTAGAAACTGATCCGGGCTGTTGAAGGGTTTCTAACGCTCGGAGACACTTTAAAATCTAATGTCAGCGGTTTGGAAACGATGCTGCAGGACACCATAGTGTTAGAGCCTGGCAGTAGCCGTCTGAATGTGTATTTAAGAGAGGAAAACATGTGTTTTGTGTTAAAAAGTCAGCAAAAAGAAAAGGATCCGAGGCGAGAAAACCTGTCTACATTCTTCTCAGACATACAATACGGCGCGTAGGCCTTATGGGTCAGCATCTGGTGTCACTGAGCAATAATCACACACAATGTGAACACGGGAAATAATTCAACAACTAGATCCGGAGATCAGGAAACTTACTCACTTTAATGATGTGCTGGAGGGCGATCAGAGCAGGTGTCGGTGCGTGAAAACGAAGGAATCGGAAGACACCCTAATATAAATTGCAAATTTATATCCTGTAGGTAAATGGATTAAAAAGCAGCGGTGAGGTGAAGATAAAATGAGCGAGTTAATGATCGTGGCTAAACTGTGGACAAAGTGAGGCTTCCTGCACTTTCTGAACAGAAGGGAAACTCACTGGCCACTAAAATAAGCACGTTATAGCGTCCGAGTTGCTATATCATCACAGATCCACGAAAAGAAAACAGATCTGTAATCAATGTGTAACAAGTGAGTCTGAATTACACTGAATCACGCTTCTCTGGGCTGCATTCACCACGTTTTGGCCTCAGATCTGTGCATAATTGCTTTAGCATGTTTTCCCTCAAAAGTTTATTTTGTAGTTTTCATTCTCGCTTAAACTAAAGGAAGACAATTTGGTCAGAAGCCAGTACCCCGAAGTGACCGGTTTACCGGGCCAAGAAAGCACAGAAATAATGTTACTCTAAAAGAAAAAGAGATTTGTGTCTGTTTATGTGTCATCTGTGAAGCATTTGCAGAGATTACTGTAATCATTTGGGTTTTATTATCGCATATTGTATCGCTAAAAAGTGATTTCTGTTGGCACTTAGCAAGTAGTAATTCACAATACCCTCGTGATTACTCAAAACTTCCTCGCCGTTTCTGTAGCCTTTATAAACTTTGGGTCTCGTGCTGAGATTTAACTGGGACTTTTTTGACCTTATTTGACTGCACAAGAATAATGGAGAGAGAGTTTTATGGCATGTACCAAGGGTACCAGACCAGTGTCAAACCAGGGGCGTGATGCTAACCATTCTGTTGCCATGAGTTGGGTAAATATCATAATCTGAGCTCCGAAACACAATTCTCCAACCTCCAACCCAACCGGGACCTCCGTTGTCCGGGAAAAAAAATTGAAAACAGATCAATGAGCCGCATGAATTCACCACAAGAATTATGACCACCTTAGTTTGTTTTGAGTCGGCCCCAAAGACCAATAACAGACCAATAAAAGGGATCACGTTCTCAGTCTCCGGAGTTAGAGTTTCTAGTACAGAAAGCACCACAGCTGTGTTTTTAAGAGTTTCTACACAACAACAGACTTCTATGGTGGAGAGAGGTTAGATATATCAGGCATAACACAACTAGTCGTTGGTTTGGCTGAGATTTGTAAGAAATAATAAGAAAAAACATAAAAATCATCCTTTAAAGAAAGGGCATCAAACACAGTTTCATCAGTGTTATGGTTTCCCTCAGAGGGACGATTGTAAAGATCATATAAATGTGTCTGTAATTGCCTCTTCATTCATAATAGTGTCTGAATAATTATAACTAATAATCAATTACTTGCTGACAGTTGGTGACAATTTGCTAAGTTTTTTAATAGAATTTAAAAAATCATATTGTAGTTATGATTTTAGCGTCTAATTTGAAAATTCCTGCAGCAGAACATGGAAAATCATCAAGAATATGCAGATTTTTTTATACTTATTTTTCTTTTTCATATTTTTTAATACTATTTAGAGTTATATTATTATATTATATTGTATTGTATTTCTTGTATTTATATTTTTAACTGCACTGAAACAGGGAGATACTTCAATTATGCTATACAATTGATGTGCAACAGTTTTATTTATTTATTTGAGGATTTTGTAATTTGGTGATTTGAATCTATGAATTTGTGATGCTATGCTGAATATTAGCAGTGAAAGAACAAGAAAGTAATTACAGATGTTTTAACAAAGGACAATAAGAAAAAATGGAAAGTTCCCTCTTTCAAGCAACTTTTGTGGCTCATGGAGAATAGATTTTGGAGTTAACAAGGTGCTTGAACGCATCTTGAAGTCATATAAAGACGACTTGACCAGCTTGTCTCAGTTAAATTTAAATATTTTTTGTGATTTCTCATTCTCATCAATTGCGCAATTCTGTGCAAGGTCTCGAGAGGTCACAGAAAATGAGGTGGGTCCTGTTTTGCCATTGGTGCAGTTTAGTATTTTAATTTTCTTTTTATAAAAAAAATTGCATACTTTTATGGTGAAAAAGCACCTAGTTAGATCTGTAGCAGCAATACAGTCGGCCTTCTCACACACTCAGGTTGATAAACCCTGTTTCTTTCCTCCCCGCCCTACGGAAATGAGTGGAAAAAATATTCCACTCCACTTTTTGAGAGCTTTTAGGTCCCCGACAATATATCAAACATAAAATTTGACCCCCCACTAAACAGGGACAAAACCACTGCTATACAGTAACATAGAATAAGCTGAGTCATGGACTAGAGTAGCAGACAGAGACGGTGCCGTTCACGCTCTGCATCAAAATCTCCATCTATTACTGATAAGTGTTCACAGAATATTTTCATAATGTCTTTAGTTACAGCCTCACATGCAATGATTTTGTGTCTCAGTTCAGTGGATGGTGTGGAATACTCTCTCTTACTGTAAACTCTCCAACATTGACTGGTATTGCATTAGTCTCTAACATTGGCCGATCTCTAATACAGGCTGGGGTTATTTAAAAAAAACAACCTTTTTAAATGTCTAATAGAACAGATCATTATATAGATGACAGTTTGGCTCATTAGAACCTACAGAGCATTAAAATGTCAAGGAATGGCCTTCGCTACTGTTTAATCTGCTGGATTACACACTTCCCAACGACAATAGTTATTATTATTATTATTATTATAGCAGATTTATTTTATTATAACTGTCCCTCAATTAAATTTGCCTGGAACCACAGTTGCGCTACATTTGCTAGGTATTTTTTACCATATTTCTAAGATAGAATTTAATCTGAATAATAAAATATTGATACATGTTGTTGATGTTTTCTATTTATACCATAGTGCATACTCATACTTTTTCAATGAACCCAGGATTTTATAGGTTCAAATAGACACAAAATCTAATTTTCTTCATTCTACTGGTAGCTCGCCTGTCTCTAACTTCGTTGGCCTTGTTCCAACAAAGGCCTGGGCCTATATTAGAGAATTTATTATTTCAGTGTGAGTGCTCATGAATTCAATTTTTCCCTTTTAAACCACATGTGCCATTGTAGCCAAGTTGTTTCTGATAGCATGTGTCTTTCTTTAAATATCTTTGGAGGCTCTGATTTGGATTTTCCATTCTTCATAGAGGCAGTATTTACTCAGTGACTCCTTCGGTAGGTGAGTATTTTCTCTGTGTGCACACTAGATATCCCTGATATCTCTGTACTACAGGAGATTTAGGGTGAGATGTTAAACTGAAATCCTGACTGACCTCTAAACATTAAACATCCCATCGCACTTATTGCAAAGGTTAGCTAAATTCCCAACTTGGCTCTCTCTATCACCTAATCACCCCTGATTAATTGGCTCAATGATTCTTTCCCTCTCCACGTCATGCCGATGTGTGGTGAACATTCCAGTGCAAACATTTAAGATGGTTAAGGTGAGTTTCCCCCTTCACTTCGGTTTGAGTATCAAGAAAGAGTTCCATATTTATTCCTGCCTCCACATACCTCCACATTTCTCTTGATCTAATAAGCCTCTAATTTATTGCATTTCCATTTCCATCTTATGTATCCTACAATCTTCCATTTTGTGGATGATCCACTGCTGCTGTGTTTGGTAGGAACCGGGTAAGGGGCAAAGACTAGTTTTCAAAATAAAAGCCCCTCTTCATACTTGGCAGGTGTATTTCTGGTAATACAGACAAGTGCAATTAGGGTATTTGACACATTAAATATTAATAAATTCTGCATAAACACAAGCAGCAGGAGCTACTATCTATAGGCTGCACGTGAGGTGTTTAAGGAACATCTGTAAATTGTAGTTTTTATAATCTACTTGTAGTCTGTGTGTGAGGTATTGAGAAATAGACAAATACTACTGCACTAGTATCAATCAGTTTTCTATCCGCTGCCTCACAGCGATATTAAGATACATTTGGATCTTCCCTCTCTGTCATGTGTGAGAGATCTGGATGTTTCCGTCTTCCTCTCTTGAGCACAGAGCTGATATTGTTGTCAAAGCCGTGGCCCTTTTTTTACAGTGGCACATTACAGGGAAAAGGGGACCATCTGGTAAAATAAACGGTCAAATATATATATATATATATATATAAAAAAAAGGATCCGTAGCAAAACTCTGGTGCTAAAACCGACCCCGCCCTCAGCTTGCTTATGGAAACACTAAATTTATAACACTTCCTCCTCCTTTACGCACACACACCTGGTCAAGAGTCCACGTTCCTCCCTGTGGAAACAAAGGGCCGCACGAACCGGTGTTGTTTTCCCAATTAGGAGAAGAAAGGAGGGCCTGAGATGGACAGGGACAGCAATAGCTTCTGGAGTCAGCATGAAAGCTGCTCATTTGCTAACACCCCGCTGGGTTAATTCAACCCCCGCATGAGTGTGTATGTTTTCACACTGGCCTACTGAACTCTTTCATTTCATGCCATGGGAGGACCTCTGGTGAGGACAAATAGACTCAGAGGAATGCACACATGATAATACATGAGGAGTCCGTGACCGCACATTCACACAGTCTCACACACACACACGCACACACAGAAACAACATGCATAATGAATGAAAAGCGCTCGTCTCGGTTGCCTTTTGTTCTGTTTTCAGGCTCCTGTACGAGTATCAGTAGCGTGTCCTTTTGTCTGTGTGTGTTCACAGCTGCTTTTAATATAGGACGACCCGGTGGATAAGAACGGTTCTCAGGAGCGGTGGAGGGGATTTGGGGAGCTAAATACCATAAGAGAACAAAAAAAAACACATATATCACAAACCCCCTGTTGACTTAGGCATGCAGCTACTTTCTAAAATCAATTCTTTCTAGCCCCTGAATGTGCTGCAACAAGAGAACAGAGCAGAGAGAAGATTAAAGGCGTTTATCGCCTTAGCTGTTGGCAAAATGACAGGTATTGTTTTATTCTAGCAGAGGTCAGTAATGGGGTAAGAAATTTACTGGGTGTTGTTACTTTTAATGACAAAAAGAAAACGTTCAGGAACTTGGTATATAAAGATATATTGGTTAACAATGGATTTATTGCATATTGAAGAAGACTTAAAACTAGATATTGAGACCATGAACTCATTAGGAACCTGTTTACTGAAATCAAGAGTGATATAAGGTCATTTTCTCATAACATTTAATATGATTTTAAAACTTTGAAATGGATCCAACATTGGAACAGTTCGATATAAATACATTAACGCCCAATATCAGATTCATTTCATGAAAACTTCATTTTATTTCATCCCCAGCTGCGAGTTGAACCTTGGATTCTGTGAAACTGACGTTATTTTTCCTCTTCTTCAGGCACAGATATGATATATTGTCGAAGAATGATGATGCTAGCTTATTGCGATATCTTCATAATTGAGGGCCAAGTATTGCATCGTAACGGGAAATACCCAACCCATATTGGTGATCTGAAAAACCTTACACTGCATGACCTCACAAGTTTTGACCAAAACCACTGAAAGAAAAACATTTGATTTTCTAAATCACAGAAGCTTAAGTTTGAAGAATAGCTCAAAAAATTGCATGTGATCAATAGATAAGATCGGCCTCCATGAGAGTCCTGGTTCTCGAGCTGCTTTCGACACAATTAATCCTGTTTAGCAATCAAACTTGAGCTTGATTTTCTTCATACAGCAGGTCTCGCTGCTGCCAAAGCAGGAGTTAAGCCCTTCGTTTTCAGACCTGGAGGAGTGGAGACAGGCTCAGGGCTGCAGCTTTACTGCAGCACACCCAAGAAACCTGGCTGCACGCGTGCTGAGTTATGTCGACCGCAGAAAGAAATTCAGCTCTGAAAAAAAAACGCTGTGGACTCAAGTAGCAAGATTTCAACAGATCTGCCTCCCGGGGGCCCCTGCTGATCACCTCTGTGGTCAGCTGGGTGCTTCTGTTCAGAAACGACTTTCCTCTCAACTGTCAGCCCCCCCCCCTTCTACCGACAGCTGCAGCCAACTCAGATAAGAGCAATAATGGAAAATATGAAGAGTTTCAACACAATAGCAGGTTTGGAAGCGCTGTATGTTGAGAAAGACGTGGATCGGCTGCACTTTTCCTGAGGTAGACTGCCAGTGTCAACTGGAAACCTGGAATAGTTGCAGCTGCGCGTCAGGAGCAGATTCCTGCAGCGGGACAGGGAAGGGAGCTGTTGGAAATCAGAAGCTCTCTTTCCCGTCTGAAGCTGTCGAGCATCAGCTCAACACAAAGTTATAATGCGTTTCAGGCTTCCAAAGACGCCTCATAGAAGCTGGGATTCAACATGCTGCCTGTAAAGGTGTTTCAATGCGCTGCTGTGGTTAGTCAGTGCATTAACTTTGTATTTCTGACACTCCAAACGTGTACAGCTGACAGAGGAACATTGCCACCTAGAGTTAAATACATGCAACTACATGTTATCCACACAAAACATTCCTACTTGGTTACTGATCTTCAAACAAGAGTTCAGGTTTCTGCTTCTCCCATAACTCCAAACTTCAGTCATGTGACGACAAATTAACTCCATCTGCTGATGATGATTAGGCTGGAAAAATGGCTCCGAGATGTTTTTCCAGAGGGGAACATTTGCAAAGAATGTTTTAGTCAAACTATGCGGTTTATGTTATCTGCTGTGTGTGTTTAGTTGGATGTTTGAGCTTCTCTGTGCAGAATGATGTTTGTGCATAGTTTGGAGCTAGAAGGCCGGTTTCACATTCATCCGCTGAAGGTGGAAAGTTAAATGTGAGTCTGAGGCGTGGTGAATCTACAGGCAGGATTTATTTTGGACCCAGTCGAGGTTTTACTTATTCATAAATTTGTGATTATTCACTAAGGGAGGATTGGATGTAATTTTAAGATTTCTTTTAATGAGATAATCGCAAAAATAACCTAAGAAGTAGGGCTGCAAGTAACAACTATCCTGATTCCAGTTGATTAATCTATTGGTTATAGAAACAATTAATCGATTAAGTTGTTTGGTTCATAAAATGGTGTAAAATGACAACCGCTTCTTCCAAAAGCTGCAGATTCAACCTAAAATGCTGTTTGCTATCTAGAGCAGGGGTGTCAAACATGCCATAACCTGCCCACTGGATGACTGTACATGTGACAAAAAAAGTTCCAGTTCTGAACACCTCAGTGAGAAGGGATGAAATATTTTGCAAGGCAAGAAACAACTTAAACAAGTTAATTCTATATTTTTCAGTGAGTAAATGTTTGAATTGAACTGCTGCAGACCGACTGAATATGGAATAAATGAGGAATCATTGAAATTAACCTTTTTTTCTGTAGACATTGCTCCTGTTTTTGTCAATTTAAGGTTAATTAATTCTATTAATCATATTTCTAATGTTGCTCTTTAAATGAAATTGACTGAATGTGGCCTATGAATTAGATGAGTTTGACATCCCTGGCCAAGATCAACAGTCCACAACCCAATCATTATCAGTTACCTAGTATAGAAGAGTAAAGAAACCAGAAAATAATCAGATTTGAGAAGCTGGAACATAAGAATTTGGACATTTTCTTCTTAACCCTCCTGCTATGTTCATTTCTCAGCAACAGCAATGGTCAAAAAGACGTCCAAAACCAAAAAGCCCTAACAAGGACTGTTAATATTTTATATTTAAAGTCCATTGCTGATTATTCTATATATATTTAGTACAATGGTTCCTGACCTCTAACACATAATGTTCAATTAAGATAAGTCACTAGTTTATTGTGAAAAAAATGCACGTTCAAACCTTTTAAGGTTTCACTTCTTGATAAAATTGGTGTTTCTCTCAACAGATTTTACATTTAAATGTGTTTTGTGTGTTTCATATGTCTCAAAGTTGCAAAGAAATAAACATTGACATTTCTGACACACTTTTACCTCTAGTTTGATGCTGGGTTAAATCGACCTGATCAGTATGAATCATTTTCATTGTTGATTACACCAATTAAGGCAAGATGAAGAAGTTTCATCCTGAAAAGAAAAAAAAAAAACAACACTTAACTATTTTTTCCGCGATCTTCCAACGTTAAAACAGGTCAATTTGACCCATAACACAACAGGAGGGTTAAAAATGACTCAAATCCATTATCAAAATAGTTGGCGATTAATGTAATAGTTGACAACTAATCAATTTATTGACTAATTGTTGCAGCTCTACTAGGAAGCATTTCATTTTATAGAAAAGAATATGCTACATTTTTCACAGCAGCCATTTTGACTTGTCAAAAAAGGGAAAGCAGATTCTACAAATAACTATTAATGATATTGTATTCAGGTGTAATAGTGAGGCAGCAATACTAACAGCAGGAAAATGAATCAGCCAAATTGAACCATCTATAACTGCAGAAATCATACTATGACACTAATTCTATAGTAAACACTATGTAATCCATCTGTAGTGTGCAACTCACAGATTTTTCTTGACATTAAAAAAAGGAAACAAAAGATATTGCCTTATTTAAAGATTTATTAATTTATAATACAAGCTTTTATGTAGACCACATTGCATTTTACTTTTTACATTTATTCATACTGAGCTAAACTTCATAGCAGTGACAGAGATTGACAAAAACACGAACCAAAAGACACTCAATGGAAGGAATCAAAAGGTTTCCGACTGTTTCTGAAGAAACCGCAGCCCATCAACACTCCCAGTGCACCACCTTACTTTATAAATTTTTTTTTTCCTTTAAGACCACATGCCCTCACTAGTTCTCAGACAGTATGCAGCCACGTGCAGCACACGACCTCACACACACTCACACACACGGACGCACCCACACTAAAATCGAACAAATACCTATACACAAGATAAAAATCGATATATTTAAATTTCAATATTAATGATATTACTGAATTCCACGATAAAAGGCAAACGAGAAGTAAAGACAGCATCCAAATGAAAAGGAGGTGAAACACCACCAAAATTTCCTTTTTTTTTTTTTTAACTCTTCTGAGTCTTCCTCCACTTCAGTGTCCAGTAGAGGGAGGTCTCACCCCCGCTTCCCATCTTCAACCGTTTCTTCTGTCTGCGTTTAACTGGCCCGACAGTCTAAGTCAATAAAGTCACAACCAGAGGTACAAAGATGGCGCCCGACAAGCGAATCCGTCGAATCCTCCATCGACTCCATCTTCAAACACCTCACATGGGGGAGTCTGTTCCTGCTTCCCGTGGACCTGCCCGCCCTTCAGATGTTAACACGGCTCTTTCCTAGTGAAAAGTCTTTTCTCTGTTGGTCCACGGGCAGGAACAAACGGGTTGTAGGTTACGGCGTGGAACGCCACTGGTGCTGATACAGACCGGTTACATAACGGTTTAGTTTCTGAGAAAGTCTATGAGGAGGATGGCACATTTTCTACCACGTAGGTGGGGGGAATTAAGGTTCCTCTGATTGAAAAACAAAAAAAAAAATCCAGAGGATGAAGGAGAAACAAAGAGGATGAAACACAATAAACACTTTTTTGATTTTACTGGTTAAGTGCAATGAGAGGGTTAACACCATTCAGTAAAGACCTGGGGGACACATCCATGTGAGTAGTAGGGAAAAGGTTAAAGCCCACACATCCTTAATAGAAACTTCCGTGTCCATGAACAACAAAAGAACTCCTGGGTCTTTTTTTTTTTTTTAGCTACACATGATGGGCCTTGAAAACTTGTCCAGCAGCGAACAGGTCCGCGAGGGAGAGAAAGGTAAAGTTTAATGTCACCATGTTCAAACAAATTCTGCCGATACAATAAAAGGTCGGGAGGGAAATATATTGGCACAAAAAAAAAAGCCTCAGATTGGACAAGAGTTCAACCAAAGCAGGTGACTGCCCCAACCAGACTTCCTGTGATTTCCTTTAAATCCACAGCTGACAGAACGACAGGCAGGAGAGGGGAGAGTGTGTATGCATGTATGTGTGTGTGTATATTTATATGTATGTGTGTGTGTGTGGGTGTGTGTGTGTTTGCATGTGTGTGTAGGTGAGGAAGGGGTTGTTACTTTACAAGAGGAGACAGCAGTTGCTCTCTGTGGTTTTTTCTCTATTCCTCTGACCTACGAAGACAGAAGCGATAAAAATACATAAGTGAAATAAGACATACCAGTGATGTACCAGTTTTACATTCTGAATCGGTTTGATTCAAGACCAGAAAAGCTAAATATAAAAACCGCATCACAGAATTAGATGCAGATTCTCACCATGAGAGTTTGGCTCTGGAAGAGTCTCTCTGGCAACCAAGTGCATGACGGTCGTTCGGCCTGGAGGCAGCTTTAGAGCTATTAACATGGAAATAAACGATTAGGATTTATTGCTTTTCACACGCTGCTTAATGATGACTTCCTGTGGTGGTTTGTTCATGTAATAAATATGACACCTGTATAATTCATATCTATGATAAAGTTTATTGAGACAGATTATGATCATGTTGGTCTAAATTGGGTATTTCAGCTAATTCTTACTGCCAATCATGGAATGATCACAAAAGAGGTTAAAGGTTATTTTATTTAACCTTTAATTTAAGCCCAGGATTTTTCAAAGATTTCATGCATATAATTACATCAGTGGAGTCGCTAACAATCATGTTATGCATCTCATTTTTTTCCCCCATTTTGTCCACTTTTCTTTGCAGAATATAGCATTTTAATAGCCATTATAGCTGCCGCTTCCACAACTCTGCCCATAAACAAAAATCTATTTAACCCATGTACAGAATTCTTTTATTTTCTAGAGACTTGAATGATTAAATAGATATATACATGTCAGGGTTGACAATCATGATAATCTAAATAAAATGACCTCTTTCTGCAATGGTTTGTCTTTGCAATGTTCTCAGGAGAAAGGGACAGGAAGTTGATAGTGTCATATGATAGGAAGCACTTGCAACCATATATATATTTTTTTGCTTAAAAACGTAAAAAGCTGTCTACTATCATGTCAGAAAAAGCTGTATGAACGGACGGACTTATTGTCCCTCCACAGAATAATATTGACATTTCACTATTTGTTCATTCAACAAGTTTCATTCAACATATGTACATGTGGTGAATGACAAAGAATCCTCGAATCCTTAAAGGCTCATAGGCGTCAATGGGTTAACAAGGTTAGCTTGTTGAGATGTAGAATCTCTTTCCTGGTGAACAAGAGGCAGCAAAGATTTTACAGTGCAATTTGTATCCTAAACAGGATTTGTAGAATCAGCCGAGAAAAAATAAACAAATGAATAGTAGAGATAGTTTAAATGAGTAGCATCTGATTTAAGATCAGTTACAAAGTCCAATACGCTTGAGTTTAGTATTTTAACAAAGCTATTAAAAGAGATCAGGTCTGACATTTTTCGATCACCTTGTAGTGAGTTCCATGCAGAGGGAGCAGCATAACGAAATGTCTTTTCATGAGGTCAAGATTTGAATGATTAAGACACAGTAGTCTAGACACTAGATTCAATTCTTTTTTTGTGTCAATGCTGCTTTGTTTTGTCTCAGCTGCTCGTTTGTCTCAAGAAAAAAAAGGAGACTGAGGTGTAGGCAGATGAATTAGAACTTGGCTGTTAGCACAGCTATCGTTTCACTGGTTACCACGGCAACAAACCTAATACCCCAGGACAGAATTACTGCATGAAACCTCAGCTACAACTTTATGGTCCATTAATGGGTTTTTTTTCCTGAGTTTGTAGTGTAGGCGGCATGAATGAAAACAAAGACAACTGTTAACATATAAAACAAAATGTAGTGAAGATTTCATCTGTGCACAAACACATGTTTATGGGATAATACCAAAAAATGTCATGTGGTGAAACCTAAAAAAACTTAGTATTGGATAGTTTAACTGTCTTAAAATGTTTTTAAAACATAAAAAGATGTTATCATCTAGTTTTATATTCTTTTTTTAGTTACAACATTTTACACTAAAACAATTGCACATTCTGTGTGATTTTTGTAAAATTTTTTTACAAATTTTGAGATTTGAAATGGACTTTTTAATGTATATTATGAGACCTGATGACTTCTTTTAAAACTGTATTTGACAAAGTTTTTGACATCTTGCCAACCACTATAATAATGTATACATAATAGGCAACCATGTGCAATTTATTGTTTCTAATAAATCCAATAATCTACTCATCTACCTCATACCATGTGCACTTTTACAACAACAATGGTGTGTACAAGAATTTTTATTATTTAGTTTATTTTCTATAGGTTGGGTGTTTCTTTTACATATACCCTTATAAACATGGTTTATAAGTTTACCAGTTTATTCTGATCCTTCCTTTCAGAAGAATATATTCAGACAGAAAAACTCTCCTGTACACCCAACAGGCTTAACATGATTTACACTGTGGTCGCCGCTCACAATGGAAATTACCAGTAACACAGTAAGAACTCTTTAGGCAGTGGTGGATGGATGGTATGATTTAAAGTACAAGTGAGTCAGAACATGTTTTTGGTTGAGTTGTGTTGGCTGGTTGAGACCTCACACATCCCTGAGATCAGCCTCCAGGACGTCCCTACGTGTCCTTTTCAGAAACAGTCGTCTTTTACTCGTTTATTTAAAAATGTACAGGAGTGTTTTGAGTAAGACGGAGCTGGTCAGAACTATCTTTGAGGGTCTTACCTCCCAGGGTAACGTTGCCGTGAAGGAAGCGTCCCTGGAAGATGAGGCGCAGTATGCTGGGGCTGCTCACCCGCTCCTCCTCCCAGCCTGAGAGTCAGAAACAAACGCATCACTTCACCGTCGCTACAGTGCCTTTACATGCAGAGATTAATCCAGCTATACTCAAAAAATGAGATTTTTGCATCTAGTCGAACTTCTGTCCTTGTCTCAGTTTACCTGCAAATGAGAAAATCCAAAAAACTGACAGGGTCCACATACACTACTGTTCAAAAGTTGTGTTTTTTTCCAATGAAGATAACTTTAATCTAGTCAGAAATACCATCTATACACTGCTAATGTGGTAAATGACTATTCTAGCTGCAAATGTCTGTTTTTTGTGCAATATCTACATAAGTGTATAGAGGCCCATTACCAGCAACTATCACTCCAGTGTTCTAATGGAACAATGTGTTTGCTCATTGCATCAGAAGGATAATGGATGATTAGAAAACCCTTCTGCCACAGTTTAGCTGGTTAGAGAAACTATAAAACTGACCTTTCTTTGATGAAAGCAAAGGAAAAAAAACATTATTTAGAATAAAAATAATTATTTCTAAGCTTGACAATGTCTTGACTATATTTTCTATTCATTGAAAAAACTAAATTGTCTGGGTGACCCCAAATGGTAGTGTATTTATAATAATTAAAATCAGTTTACCATAAACACTACTTGTATTTACTGGATTTAAGTGGCAGATTTAATATTAAAACAAAAGACAAATTGAAATACAATAAAGCTTAGTAAATTCTCTACTACAGTTCCCGACCAGACACACCAGTGCTATCTGCACTGAGAAGAGGAGACAGCTTTCCTTTTGTCTCTCTCTCTCCTTTTAATTAATCAGACTTGCTGGTTGCACTGTGAGAAAATACATTGAATCGGTGCCAACGCTTTTTTTTCCTCTTTACTTGACCGGCCCTGGCGGCTTCTCTGCTCCACTTTGTCCTGTCTCTACTGTCGTGGAGCATGTGCTCATGCATTGTCCAGCTTCAGTCCCAATAAGGCGTTTACTTTTAGGAGAAGATCGAATTCCAATCGTATTATCTAGGTGTAATAATTCAACTATGAAAAGTCCTTGGTCTGATTTCATTGTACATGCATTTTAAAGTCAGATTAACACACTAATTTGATTTTCTGGAGTGTCAGATAAAGGCACTGACTTATTACCAACGCACCACAATTGATAATAATTATCAAGTGTTCATTTTGTGTGATAATATCAACAGTCTATATAGTATTTGAGTTGTAGCCCAGCAAGAAAACGACCACATGCAAAGCAAACAGGAGGCTTCCCTCAATCTAGTGAATGATTTGCAGATTCTGACACTTTAAGTGTCAGAAAAAAAAACAGTTGAATGTTTAAAATAATACAGTGATTTATATAAAAAAAACGTACCTGCAGGCCAGTTATCAAACACATGCTTGGCGATGTCTGTGGCCGAGTCATTTGGGGAGAAAGTGAAGTCTTGCGTTTTCCCGCTGACCAGGATAAGGCGGAGGTGCACCTAAGACGACAGAAACAAACAACTTAGTCTCGGTCCACGGAAACGTTTCAGTAAACGTCCGGTAAACGTAGCGATGATGATGGTGGAGGTGGAATCCCTCCACTTCCTCTAACCTCCTCACACACGAGGTGACCTTCAGAGGGCTGAGAAGAGATGGGCATTCCAGTCTAATTAGATTTATCCACACCAGATCTCCACCCTTTTCGACTGGGCGACTTCATTCAGCGAGGGCTTACACAGAAGTGAGCCCCTGTTCGCCCTGAGACGACAGCAGATAAGGGTGGGGCGGAGGGGGGGGGGGAGAGAACACTGGCCCTTTAGTTCCAGGGTGCTGCGAGCTCCTCTCCGGGCTGTCGCTCTAATGCGATAACCCCAGGTGTCCCAGACAGCTCTGGGCCACGTTATTAAATTTACATGGCCAGTGCGTAGCCCTAAGGGGGGACTGTGCATATGTGTATGGGAGGGTCTCTAGCAACGGGGCTTCCTCTAAATATTATCCTCCGGGCAACTACACACACACCAATCTGTTAGGAATAATAACAAAAAAGAGAAGGGGGAATATACTCCACATCTACTCCAATATTTGACTTATTATTTAGGTCATTTTCCATTTAATAATTATTTTTTGTCTTATGTGAATTATAGATAGATGACTTTATTTATGCCCGAAAGGAAATTAGGTTGTCATAGCAGCTATAAAATAAAAACCTGATGGCATAAAACACTGAGGTAGAAAAAAATAGAATAGAAATAGAACAATAAATAATCAAAAACGGAATAAAGATAAATAAAAAAACACAGGATAAGTAGGTAGATAATGTGCAGCAGCAAGATGATGCTAATAATAATATAGTATAATAGCAGTGTATGAAAAAGCAGTGTAGGATTCACAGTGCAAACAGCGTCAGGTAGATTTAGTCGAGGTGTGTGATATATAATACTTAAAATATGTTAGAGATGAGTGATTTTCCTATTTGGTCTGAATTTAATTAAATAAGTAAAAAAAAAAATTAAAAGTAAAAAAAAGTAAAACATTTTTTAAAAATTACAATTTCCATGTTTCAATGTTTGTTTAATGTGAACAATCTATATTTTTTTATATTTTATCGATCAAATACTTATTAATTCATTGATACTAAAATAAATATCAGACACAGTCCTATAATTTATAAGCATTATTGATAACTGATATGACAGCAGCAAAACACTCGCTTAGATTGTTTTTATTACAATAAATCACCAACTATGAACTTGACTATTGACTTTCAGCAGCCTTAGGGGTATTTACCTTCATTTTAAGTGCCCTTTTCATACATACTGCCAAGATTTGAGGGACAATGCTCTTAAATAGCCAAACAAGGCAACTGCTGAGTTTTTGGACCAAACGGTAATCGGCCAAATCCTCCACCTGACCTCAGTCCAAACGAGCTGCCAACGAAATATCCCGAAACGAGCAAAGGTCTGGCAGTAATTTACAGCTGAAGATCATCATCTATGTCTTTAGGTTTACGCTCATTTGTCTTATACTTTAAACCGTATACATGGTGAGCTCAGAAACATTATTCTGACCTAAATTATTGATCCGCCGTGATTCTGAGTCATCTAATTTATACTGCAGCAGGATCTGCTCCTTATTAATCCATTAATCCATCATCTCTAATCAATCATGCTGCTACTCCAAAAATTACTTTGGAGGGGGAAGAAAGCATCCCATTGTTTAAATCTTTCTAATGGGACATCTTTACTCCGGAGGAGTCCGAACTGACAGATGGGATTAATTTTCCCCCGACGTTTGCCCTTCTTAAAAAGGTGGAACATGAACTTTCTTTGCTTCACAAATCACGGAGGGGAGAACAAAGAGATTTAACCACGAGGTGTGACGTCAGGGCGGGACAAACCCACTCTGATCTGTTTACAAATACACTCCTCCGCCCTCCCCTTCCCCCTATGAACCGGATAACCTCGATGTGGGGTTACATGCACATGTCGTCATTAACGAGCTGAGCTCTGCCGCGTCCTTTTTCATCCACAAATAAATAAAAACAAGTCAAATCTGCCCGGTAACCCGCGGCAACACCCTGCATCACAAATATCCTTGAGGTTCCCCCAATCCAGGAGGAGGACATCAAAATCCTTTACACACTTTTACAAATTAATTTTTGTGACAAGAGGCAGCGGAGCCACAAAAGGTTTAACCATTCTTGATGTTGGTGAAGTTTCCGATAAAAAAAAATAAAAAAAAAACAGACTAACAGCTGCCAACAGATCCATTAAATCCCATTAGATGTCCTACATTAAAACATTTGACAGTTTCGTTTTGTTAAATATATATAAAAAGTTTTGACAGGAGGGATTTGAGCTTCAAAAAATAAAAAGGTGCTAGAGTTTTTTTTGGCCGCGATGAACAATACTTTTCACTTTCCAATGAATCTGCAGATTATATTCTCAATCACAATTTTCCATAGCTCCAGGTGATGCTTTTAAAAGCATTGTTTTGCCTGATCAACAGTAAGAAATTTGATTTACAATCATATAAAAGCAGCATTTTTTAAATTAAGAAGCTGTAAAGTACAAATATTTTAACATTTATGTTTAAAAGGAATTAAACAGATGAATTAATCATCAAAGTTGTGGCAGATTAATGTTTCTGTCACTGGAATAATTAATTAATAAGACTAATCGGTTGAGCTGCAAATGCTTACCTATTTTTCCACACTCTAAGACTACTTAACATAAATTATTCATTATCCGGTCTTTGATAAATAAATCAGTCGATTATTCATTAAGCAAAAATACACAATAAATGTTGGTAAAAAGTGCTAAAACCTGCTTAAAATACATACTGAAAAAACACCAGATATCAAAATTATCAGGAAATCTTCTGCTATCTTTTCAAATAAGTAGTTTGTATAGCATAATATTACAAATTAGCCTCAGGGAGCTTTGCAATATTCACAGAAATACAATATTATCTGTCCTCAGACCCTTGTTTCAGACAAGGAAAAGTTCCCTTCAACTTTGATTCCTCCAACAGAAGATGCAGCATGGAAAACAGAATCATATTAATAAAATACAAAAAATTATAAATAATATATATAATATTTTCTGATCTGTGTATATTCATTCCTATGGTGGAGTGGGGGCGGGGGCGTCGGGGTGGCCTGTGGCCAGGATTTAGTAAGAGGGTACAATCAATTGGCATCTAAACCTTGAAAGGAAAGTAGGGCAACGTTTTAACTGAGATTAGACAGATGGTGCTCACAGGAACAGCAGTCACTGTCCCAGCTAAGTGTTTATAGGCATTGGCTAATCCATGACCCCCCCACCCCAAAAACCCTCTAAATTATTTTAATTTGGGGGGAAACACTTATGTCATATTTGCATCATACATATCATGGAAATCATCTGAGTAATATAGTCAAGTACGATTTTTAATTACTTGACTTGAATATTTATATTTGATGCTACTTTATATTTTACTACATCTCAGAGAGTAACTCCACTACATTTATCTGACATTTTACTTTTCAGATGCAGATTTGACATAAAATAATACAATATTTTACTGTTTTAATTGCTGGTCTTTAATTGTATATAAGCTGCTACATAAAGTGTATTAAGCAAACATATGATAGAGATAATTTAATATAATGCAGTACTTTCACTCTTAATTTTCCGTACTAAAGGAAAAAGGAACTCCCACAGTGTCAATCACTAGCAAAAAATAAGTCTGTCCTCAGACCTTCATCAGGTAGTTTTCTGCTATCTGTCTATTAATCTTCCAAAAGTATCTAAAAATGGCTCCACATTAATGAACTATAACATTAAAATATTCTCATGTTTGTTGGTATAATAATATAACCGTCTCTATAGGAGTACTTTTACTTTTGATACTTTAAGTACATTTTGACGATAATGCTTCTGCACTTTCGATTGATCTGCCAAGTGCTTTCTCAATTAGAACTTTGATCTATAAATCGGTGAAAAATGTCCAAGATGATGTCTTTAAAGATCTTATTTTGGTTCAATCAACAGTCCACAACCTAAAAATATGCAGGTGACTGTCACAGAATGAAATAGTAACCAGAAAGGTTTCAATTTAAGAGAATTTAGACATGTTTTTCCTAAAAATGACTCAAAAAGTTGACTAATTTAACGGTTGGCGACTGTTCAATTAATCATTGAAGCTTTACACAACAGCATTTCTGCTTTTACTGAAATAACATTCTGAATTCTTGTAGTAGAGTAGTTTTAGACCACAGTATTTCTACTTTTACTTGAGTAAAGAATGCAAGTACTTCTACATCCAACACTGACATTATATAGGAGCTGTAGCATCAGCAGACCCTCACTCACCATATCAAGATCCCTCTGGCTGCTCATGGCTCAGTGAGGAGGAAGGCAGTGGACTCGGAGCAGAGAGGACAGGACTGTTGTGCTTCAGCTGCTGGAGACGGGGCCAGAGCCCTGGAACAAACACCACAAACAACACAAACACTGTGAGGCTGCTCGCCACAGCCTGGCACCACAAATGCACTGCTCACAATACAAATATCCGGCTAACATGTCAACATCTCCAATCAAACAGGTAAACAACGCAGGATTCCAGTTTCCTGTGCTTTATTTAACAGGCGGCACACACAGACACATCACGGTGGTTTGTTGTTCAGATTATAATAACAAACAGACGACAGAAAGCTCAGAAAACATCTCAGGTTGTAGCTTTAGCGTCAAATGCTAGCGGGCTAGCGCTGTTATATTAGCTTGATTTATCAATATCGCAATATAGCTATTAGCTAGCTCGTAGTAATAATGAGTTGTTGTTGCTGGTAAATTGCTAGAAAATATTCTTACACGACAACTAACAACCGAGTTTCGTCCTGACATGAATCGAAACTGAGCCCAGGCTAAATGCTAACCGCGTTAGCTCATGCTAAACCTGCTAGCCGGCTAAAATAAATGTGCGACAGCGCCTTTCTGTCCCGTCGAGCTCACCTGCATCTGATCACTACGATGGAACTGAGCATTCAGTGGAGCTGACGGGTCAGCGGGGAGCGGTTTTCAAGAGGAAAACATCGAGTGCAGCGGGGGTATCGGTGGATGTGGGTATCGGCGGCTAATGGACGGGAAGACGCCGGACGTCAGCTGGTTGTAAACACAGAAAACACGCGCAGCGACTTCTGGGAGTTGTGGTTCAAGAAGTAGTTTAAAGGCAGCGCTATGACGTCACCGACTTTAAAATTCCTCTCAAAAAAAAAAAGAAAATACATTCATACTTACTTTATAGTACTTTATACTTACTTTATACTATTAATACTTTTATAGAATGGTCAAAACGTGATGTGGTTTAACTCTAAAAACGTGATACCAGATAGTTTAACTCTCTTAAAAAGGTTTTTAAAAAGTAAAAAAAACTATTAACAAGTGTTATATTCTAGGTGGAGTACACATTAAAATTTTTTTTTTGGTAACACCATTTGACATTCCATGTCAATAAATTGCACAAAATCGTTATTTTTTGTAAAAAAAAAAAAAAGAATAAAAATGATGAAAACTGTATTGTATGTAAAAGTTTTTGACTTTCTCATCTTGCCAAACATTATTTGTCACTGACCCACTGACCCCCAAAACACAAAATTCAGGCACCAGCTGAAGAATGTACAATATATTGTAATATAATGCAGTCAGACTTATTGTGTACTTTCTGTATTTCTTCATCACACATATAGGCATGATTTAGGCAACACGTCTTCTTATTTTATGTGTTTATTTGGGGGGATAAATGGATTTGTTCTAATATATATATATATAGTTCGATGGCATGTCAGTTTATTAATTCTTTTCACATGAATCCAAGGTCTCACCCATTTTTTAAACTTTTCATGACTGAATTTAGAAAGTCTTTTGAGTCTATACAATTTATTAGGAATAATAAATGTGTTTATACAGTTAGCTCCAAGATTTTTTAATTAGCTGATTCATATTATCTAATTACTTTTACCCTTTGTCTTCTTCTTTAGTTCTTTATTTCATCACGATACCTAATGATTTTCTGTTATTGTTTAATTATCACATTTATTGTAAGTGATGAGCTCTGTAAATGAAGTGATGTGGGAAAAAGCCTTAAAATACTGTTGTCGTCTGCAACCATAGACATTATCCATCAAACTCTGTGACTTTAGCTGAAAAATGGCACTAATAACTAAACACACACAGAGTCAGTCAAACTGTCAAACTCCTTGATATGAACAAATTGTAATAAAAATCTGTAATATAGTAATATTACAGGATAAAAGCAGGAAAATCCTTGGCTTGGAAAATGAAATCTTTCTAACCAGTCACCATCCGAGCAGCAAATCAATTCTAAGTTCAAGGTAACTTTAGTCTCTTGTATGAGGAAAAATGTCTCTGTTGCTACACTGACTGATAAAATTATAACCAATGCCAACACAAGTGGTGGGACAAAATCCAATGTGGTTTTAATAAATAAATACATTCATGGAATTATTTTCACTAACTTATGATTAAAATGACAAACAATCACAGCACCGCCCAGAAAAAAAACATCTGACTCTACATTGAAGTTTAAAGGTGTTTTGTGCTATCTGCAAGTTTATTGACACATCCCATGCAACCACAACATAAATGCAGACTTAGAGTACCCAGAAACTTGTCAAGGTCTTAAAACCAATGAAGCAGCCAGCCCCAAATAAGGAAAATGAAAGGCTGCATTAAAACAGTATATAGACAAGTCTACAAAACATTCATTGGTGCTGTGTGTTTGTTCAGACGCTCCAGAATAAAACTCCTTAGCAACAAAACAACCCGGTCAGAGAAAATGTTCAACATAGCATTTAATTGACTGTCATTTCCTGCTCAACCAGGCTATCAAATACAATGTTTTATAATTGTGCAACACAGGCTGTGGCAGAGAAACAAGTGATTAAAATTGAAAATAGTTAAGGAGAAGCTATTTCTATCTGTTGTTTTTTTTTACAACCTTTTAAAAGCTCCTCTTCTTATTTTATCTATTTATCTACTTAAGCCCCAGGGTTATTTTTTCAGTACTCAAGTATTTATTAAAGTAAATACTTGTGTGTGTAAAGTGTCTGTTCTTTACTTGAGTTTATAAATGAATTAGTTAATAGTAGATAGATTATATAGTAAAAGAGATTATACTATAAGTGTATCATGTATGTTTATTGATATAAAAAAGGTAAGATGCTGCAGTAAAAAGCCCTACTACTGATATTATATTAAACTATTTTCTTATTGTGTTGATGATGTGGATATTGATGATATATATTGATGCTGTAACAGTAACATTGTGTTTTACTGCAGATAAAAATACATTATTTAGTGTTGGAGCTGAGGTTTTCTCATTCGATATATATTAGGTTTTCTTTATTTTAACAGGTTCAATGGCTAAATTACAGTTTATGAACCCCTTTAACATTAAAAATATAGCTAATGTTTGGTTTAACATGGCCTAAAAAGTCTTGTACCCATCTATTTCCTTTAAAATAGTGCAGTTCCAGCCAGTGATGAAGGCCCAGCCTAGTAGAAGCTGTGGAGGAGCAGTGAAAAAAAGCACAATACTCTGTGTTTACCTGCTGACGGCATACACACTCCTGTTCCTCATGTTGATCCTACACCGAGAGCAGCCCGGTGAGTCATGAGCAAAAGATCCACCACGCCAGGAGCCACACGTTCGTTTTTCCACAGGACGGCAGCCTCCTCGCCGTCTCCCCTGCTAATGAGGAACAGTAGAGTTCTGAAACATCGGTATGTTTGGTATGACTACAATAATGAACTAATAACACCTTAGTGGCGCTGACGTGTTAAGACGAGGGTCCCTGCAGATTGATACGTCATCACCTAAATCCGTGCAATTCGGATGAATTCTTCAGTCGAGGCTCAGACAGCTCAGCATTAAATATTTGAGATTAAGAGTATTTGCATAGACTGTGGAATGTTTAACAAAGGAGGGGTAGTAGTATAATAGATGTTACTTTACACTCCACTACATCTCACAAGCAAATATTGTACTTTCTACTTCACTATCTGACAGCTTTAGTTAATTCAGATGCAGACAATATAACAAGCTTTGAAAATACAACACGTGGGTAAAGATGAAATCAGTGGATTCAACCTTTTTGTCTTTTAACGTCTTACAAACAGCAGTGTGTCGTCAATGATTATAGGAAAAGTCTAAAAAGGAAATCAAAACTTTGTTTTTATTTCTTTCCTCTCCCATTAATCATCTAATGACCCTTTACATTTATCTGCTGACCCTTGGGAGGGCCAACACCCTTAGGTTGGGAACCACAGGACTAAACTAGTAGTACTATAGTACTATATGAAGCTGTATATAGAGATATAAAGTACTTTATAACACTGTTATAAGTGTAATAAGTGTTTATTAACACTTAGTATTTATAAATAAATAAAATAGTAAATAATAGAGGCAGAAGGCAGAAAAATGAAATAAAATACACAATATATACATTATATACAGAGAGTACAAACCTACCAGTATAAGCATACACAGTATGTGTCATGCATTGTGGTTGAGGTGGAGGTATTTAAATAAATAAACACAGTCTGATAAATGTTGCAGTTTTAATAAAGTGACTGCACTGGTGGATTGTGCATATGAACACCTTTGTGATTTCTTTTTACATAGAACATGTTTTAGATTTATTTTTATCAGTAGATAACCTTTGTGGTTGTAGAGATATTCCATATTTTTTATCGTTTATAGCAGGAACACTGGAAAAAAATAACCCTGGAGCTTAAGTAGTTAAATAGACTAGATTTTGGGTGATCAAAAAGATAAAAAGAAGCAGAAGAGCTTTGAAAAGATTTTAAATGATCCAGATAAAAAAGACTCAGAGCCTCTCCTTAACTATTTTTAGTTTTAATCGCTTGCTTCTCTGCCACAGCCTGTGTTGCACAATTCTAAAACATTGTATTTGATACCCTGGTTGAGCAGGAAATTACACAGTCAATAATATTTGTAATGAATTAATTACAAATTTATATTTGTAGACTGTTTTAATACATTTTTTTCACTTTCCTTATTTGGGGCTGGCTGCTTCATTGATTGTCTGACAACTGAGTTTCTGGGTATTTTGAGTCCACAATTATGTTGCGGTTGCATGGAATGTGTCAATAGACACATTTTAAACATTTTAAATCAAATATTTGCCTCTGTAGTAAAACACAATGTTAGATCTGACAACATAAATTGATTCTGACACTTCTGTATTTACCTCACATGTTGTAGATTTCTTTTGATACAAGGTTTAAGTACATAATGTTTGTGGTTGTAGAGAGATTCCAAATTTATTATCATTTATAGCAATATATATATATATATATATATATATATATATATATATATATATATATATATATATATATACACACAATATAATACAGGAAAAAGATACAAGATAGATATGCAACATTGAGTAGGATAGATTATTGCACATTAATTACTATTTACTAAATTATAGTATTATGTAGTAAATATCTGAGTACTTACTCCACAGCTGTATTACACCACTGCGAGTGAGTGTACCTTAGGTCACTTTCTGAACTGTTACATAATGCATCATTACTACAAGTCTGCTGTTTACGCCTGCACCGGGGCTGTCACGCGAATGACTCGGTTTCCCAGAATCCCGCTCTGCGCGCATGCGCAGAACGCGTCGCCTGACAGTGGTAAACAGACGTCAGAAGGGAGTCTTCGCCTCGAGTCAAAACAAAACAAAACAAGTCAAAAAACACACCGAAGGAGTGAATATCCGGACGGCCGCGACGACGGGAAGTTTTACCGAACCTCCCGCGGATCGAAACCAGCTACTCGGGGCACTTACCGGAGGCTTTTCGCGGACTTTTCCACGGGATTGTAAACTCTGGAGTAGCAGGGCAGCTTAGACCCAGCTAACGTTACGGTGGCTATCGGGCTGTTTTTTCAAAGTGCGGCGAAGTGGGGAGCCATACGTTCCACCTCCGAGGCGGCTCAACTTCACCCGACACCCGGGGATTAGCTCCGTGGTTCGTTCGCCGAGACCGCGGCGCGAAGGGATCCGCGGAGCTCCGGGCCCCCTCCGGGTCGAGGAGGGGTTTTATAGCCGCCTCTTCGAGCATCGTGTGCGGCGGCGGCAGCAGAAACATGGCAGATGGTGACATGCGCCCGGCCGCAATGTGGCGAATTGTGCAGACCTGAAGCCCGGACTTTTTTTTTTCCTTAATTAACGCACATTTCTCGTCACTTTTATTATTATTTTTTATTTAAACACTATTATTTCTTCTTTTTTTTACGAATCCCCCACTTTTTCCTTTGATTGGAATATCTTTGGTCAGAAAAGGCCAAAGACGCTCAGTTTCTCATTACTATTTTTTTTTTTTTACTGTTTTCCGGCTCGTTTTTACACTTTGATTTACTAGTCTGTGACTGTTTGTAGTTTTGTTTTATTATAATTTTGAGGGGAATTTAAAAAAAAAAAAGTTTGTGTGGAGGTATTTTGTCTTGTGGCGAAGCCCAGACATCACGTTGTTTACAGAGACTCTCCTGAGAAGCTCCTTTGTAACAGCTAATCCCTGTTTGTTGCCTTCAGAGCTTTACAGTAAACATCACAGAGTTTAAATAATGTATAATTTGACAAATTTGGTACTGAACAAAAATATAATTGATTTTGTTTCTTATTAAATTATTTCCTACTTTTTCCAAACTTTACTTTTTTGGCAATTTACTATTTTAACACACACACACACATATATATATATATATATGAATTAATAGTGTTTATTAACAGGAATGGCATTATTTTATGTCCATATTTTGTTATTAACTCTCAGTTGAGCCCAAACCTCTGTAGATCCAGATGTTTTGGTGCCACTCTGCCACTTTTCTTTTTATTTCATTCAAACAAAGGGACTGTCATCGCAGCCCTCCTCCTTCATGCTATATAAATCGGAAGGTTTATGATAGTTACTATTAAGGAGATTATTTGGGTTGCCTAATCTCCAATCTGAGGATTAACCGAAGCTATTGGTGTGTCCAGATTATTGCGTCTCTTTTCTCGGCCCCTCTGTTTACACCCCCCCGCAGCGGGGGAAGCATATTGCGTTTGTTTCGGTCTTTGAACGCATCACCCGCTTGGACTTCCATTCACTTTTTTTTTTTATAAAGTAAATGTTCTAAGTGGTATTTAAGCGGGATTTTTTTTCCAGTTGAAGCTCAGAAGGGATCGCCATGGAGGACTCCTCGGTGCCCCCGATTGACCCAGATTTCGAGCCACAGAGCAGACCCCGGTCCTGCACGTGGCCGCTCCCGAGACCCGACATCTCGGCTGTCAAACCGGAGGGGGCGGACGGCACCGAGTCCGCCGCCGGGACCCCGCCCGCCGACGAGGACAAGCCCGAGCCGCAGCAAATCACGTCCGAGCCGGAGAAGGCGGCGGCGGCGGCCGAGGGCGGGGTCGCGGCCGGCGTGGGCGGAGCCGGCGCGACGCCCCGCAAGGGATCATCCCGCCGCAACGCGTGGGGGAACCAGAGCTACGCAGATCTGATTAGCCAGGCTATAGAGAACTCACCTGAGAAGAGGCTGACCCTGGCCCAGATCTACGAGTGGATGGTGAAGACTGTGCCTTACTTCAGAGACAAAGGAGACAGCAACAGCTCGGCTGGATGGAAGGTGAGTAGCCTACAGGTGTGTGTGTGGGTGTGCACGTGCGCGTATGTGTGTATATGCGGCTTTACTGCAGCATCCTACCAGCTGGCGGAGGCTATGACACTCACCTGGACAGGTAGACACACTTTAAATTACAAGATGGACTCATATTACTCAGTAAATGTTAAATTTAACAGCTCAGTGTGAATTCACCTCGTTTGGTCTGTGTTCAACATATATTTTTTACCATTTTAAAAGCAAAACTGAGGTTTATTGAGGTTATTACTGAGACTGTTTCTCATTGTTCCAATAATCATAATTAGACACTTGCCTGAAGCATAAAATCCCTTTAATGAAGGCTGATATTATGCATTGATAGTGATTATTGATCGTCTATAGCAGGGTTACCAAACATGCGACCAGAGGCCCACCAACATATGTGAGTATATATACATATATATAAGAATATAATAGAAATTCATTATTGTCATTATACATCAGTACAACAAGATCTAAAAAGCTTTATATTTAAAGTACCTAGTAACTTCATGAGTCCAGCATAAAAACACGTTTAAAGGCAGTAGTGTACATATAAGTGCCATTTTTAATTGTGATATGTATTTTATATAGTGATCTATTTATTATATTCCAATGTATATTTTATATTGTGCTGCAATGTTGTGGAAGAGCCCAACCGGGAACTGGAGTTGAGAATTAGCACCTAGCTATAAACTCTATATGCATCACATCAGTTGCATTCATGTAACTATGTGTGACTGCATTATCCCTGTCAAATAAATACAAATAAATTAGAAATAAAAAGGGTCCTATTCTGCCACTGGATGAAAAAAGTGGACCCAGAGGTTTTTTTTATGAAAATAATTTGGACTAGTTTATATTTCTTCACAGAAATGTGAAGTAAATGAAATGTGGCAACAATTTCCTTTTAAAATGTTCTAAAGATGTTTATTTCTTTGTTCCATATTTGTGCACCGCACTTTTTAAAAGAGAAAGTGATCAGCCTGTGTAGTATTATATCAATGAATTTTAGAATTAGAGAAAGAACAAGTTGCTAAATGATGGTAGAGAAAACAGCAAAATCATATATATTTATATATATAAACACACATATTGAAAGAAAGTTCAGTTTTTCAAACAGGACCTGAAGCCTCGTTATAGATGTTGCCAACATGACAAAAGTTTATGGAGACTGGAAGGAGATGATTTGCTGAAACAATATTATCATAAATCAAATGAGAATAAATCATGGAATAAAAAAGTGATAGTAGTAGTAAGCAAGAGACATTTATGGACCTTTGCATGTTTATTGAAGATTATTATTTATTGGTCATAATAAAAATCAATATGTTTTTTTTTTCCAATTTTGTTTTTCCATCAACTAAAAGGCTTAGAAACAAATTAAAAAAAATGTCAAGGGAACCGTAAGACAAAAAATACAAGAACATGCAGGAAAAATAAAGTAATAAATAAAACAAATAGTTTGTACTAATTACTTTCCCTTTGAATCGTCTCGACCAGAAAGACAATGTTAGTCTGAATAGTTCTTTAGAAGTCGTTTAAAACCATCTGTCATAAACAGCTGTAATCTGCTTCTTATTCAAAACCTGCCCTGATAATGACATTAAAGATCCCCTCCAGACATGTTTTAAGATGTATATAAAAATACTCTACTTTGATTTATATTTTGTGTCAGACATGTTTTTTTCTTGTTAAAATCCCTGTAATTACACATCCTCCTCCTCTCTCATTAAAAACAGTCTATAAATATACAAATATATTTAATTTCAGGCGTTTAACTGCTGGAAAATTGTATAAATTCTCAGGGTTTGTGCACTGGAGGTTTCAGGTTTCCACATCACACTTGTTGAATATTGGACCCAGATTCCCTCCAATTCCTGTAGTTGTGATGTCACAAATCACGCTCATAGCCCCGCCTCTTAAAACAGAATTTTCAATGAGTTTAGAGAAACTTTCTACTTTCTGCATTTTCCATACATCATCCTGCACAGAGAGGTTCTGCTTAAAGAGAATCTGATGAAACAGTATTAAAATGAATCCCCCAAAAAAAGAAAGACATTAGAAGAGACAATTTGAGATAAAAAGGTATAAAAGCCTATCGAAGCCTATGAGCCTTTAGGACTGACATTTTATGCCTAAAATAAAGAAACATTAAATGTTACTCATACATGTTTTTCTTACATGATAGTAGACAATTTTTTACTTTTTAAGCCAAAAAAAAGCAAGTTTCCAAGTGCTTCCTGTCACATGACATCATCAACTTCCTGTTCCTTTCTCCTGACAACATGTTGAAGAGAAACCCTTCCAGAAAGATCCATTTTATTCAGATTATTATGATTTTCAACCCAATCATTCAAGTCTCTGGGAGGAGAACATGCTGAGGTTAATTTGATAATCTAAATTGCCCATAGGTGTGAGTGTCTCGCTTGTAATGCGCTGGGATTGGTTCCAGGAGATCCCACAATCCTAATGAGGAATAAGTGGGTATAGAAAATGACTGACTGACCTTTTTTTCCTCTCTCTGTTTTTCAGAACTCAATCCGCCACAACCTATCACTCCACAACAAATTCCTGAGGGTTCACAATGAATCCACAGGTAAGAGTTCCTGGTGGATGCTCAACCCGGAGGGAGGGAAAACCGGGAAGGCTCCCCGCCGCCGTGCCGCCTCCATGGACAACAGCAGCAAGCTGCTGAAGAGCCGCATGAGGGCCAAGCAGACGAAGAAGCAGGCGGGCGGGGCGGCCGGCCTCGGCGGTGCCGGCGGGTCGCTGCAGGGCGACGGCGGTGCGGGCCCGACCGGCGCCGACAGCCCCAACTCGTCCCAGCAGTTCCCCAAGTGGGGCGTGAACAGCAGCAGCCCGTCATCCCGCGGCAGCCTGGACGACACCGACATGTGGACGACCTTCCGCCCGCGCGCCAGCTCCGACGCCAGCACGCTGAGCGGCCGCCTTTCACCCATCGCGCCGGGCCAGGAGGACGACGACAACCTGCAGGAGGACGGGCTCCTGGGCCGCTACACCACCAGCAGCCTGACACCCACGCTCACCGAGACCCTCATGGAGGAGCTGGACCTGATCGACGGCCTGACGCTGATGACCGGCCAGCAGGGCGGCGCCAGCCCCAGCACGGCCCCGCCGGCACCGCCCACGCCGCTGCCCTCCGCCTCCACGCTGCTGCCGCGCGGCACTGGATTCTCCTCCTTCCACCAGCTGCAGCAGCAGCCGCCCTCTGCGACCCAGGCGCCTGCGAAAGAGCCGCCGGCGTTCAGCAACTCCCTTTTCAACCCCATGTCCAGTGGTGGCGGCAGCTCCCGGGGCGGCGGTGGCCATTACAGCAGCACCCATGTTCCCTCCAGCTTGGAGGCGCTGCTCACCTCCGACTCGCCGCCGCCGAGCGACGTCCTGATGACCCAGGTGGACCCGCTCATGCCTAATCCAGGAGGGGTGGGTTTGATGGGGCTGGGCACGCCCGTGGTGGGCGTGAGGTCCAAACCCAACCAGCTGCTGATGGGTAAAGGGTTGGAGCCCAACGTCGTGGCGCCGATGGCGGCGTTGCAGCAGCAGCAGCAGCATCATCTTCACCAGCAGCACCAGCATCACTCTCAGATGGGGTTGGGGATGATCTTCTCAGGTTTATCTCAGGACCCGTCGCAGCTCCCCTCCCTCAAAGTCCAGCACGCTTCAGTGCCTTCGGCGGTACTGGCGGCGGGCGCCCATCACGGCGTCGCCCCCTCGGCCAATCAGGGCACAGGGCTGCACGGCATGGCCCAGTTCGGGCCGCCGTCCTGCTTCCTGGCCGGTCAGGACCGCCTGCCCACGGACTTGGACATCGACATGTTCACCGAGAACCTGGACTGCGACGTGGAGTATATCATCAACACTGACCTCATGGACGGCGACGGCCTCGACTTCAACTTTGACCCCATACTGCCCGGAGGCCAGGGCTACGCCGGCCCCGCCACCACGCAGGGCTCCGCCCACAACTGGGTGCCCAGCTAATTTCTCAGCTGACCACACAAAATTAGCCAGGTACACCCGTCATCACTAAAGATGATCAAATTATAAGTTTCACATCACTTCTTGAAGAGTTTTGCTATTAAACATCTATGATGTGAGGGTCTAAGGACAGGGGATGTTGTGTTTTACAAACTGTAAAGACCATTGGGGCAAATCAGTGATTTTGGGCTATACAAATTAAATTGTAAATATTTGCATGGAGTTTAGGAAGCTCTTGGGCCTGACACAGCACCTCGGTAATATAAGCTTTGCAAAAGACGCCTGTAACATGAAATCTGATGTTGGAAAAGACAATTGACTTTTCTTTTTTTTACTGATTTAATTTCTCTTTTTTATCATCTTTTCTTGCAGAAACTGATCTCCAATCAACATAACCTCACAAGAAAAAAAAAAAACACACACACACACAAAAAACGACCGGTGCATTCCTCCTCCCTGCTGGCTGACGATACGATTTCTCAAATCCGATGTTTCTTCTTTGGACGTTAAAAGACTGAACCAGAACCTCGCTCATGTCACGTGCCAAGACATGCAGAGGACAGGGAGGAGATTCAGGCTACTATGCACACACATTTTTCTCCTTTTTTTTTTTTTGTAACACTTGCAACATTTATGGCTGCTAGCCATTTTTTTCTCCTTTTAATCCTGAACTGATGATTTTTAAAAGACGTTTGACATATTGTGTTAGAGTGAAAAGACAAATCAGCGACTCCCCCCCCCCATTTTTTTGCCAGGAGTTCATTCATTTTAATGATGTTACACCAGAAAAAGCTTTATGGTGGATACGGTACCGCTGATCTCCACGTGGCTTTTGGGATTGAAGATGGACTGCGCATTTTTTTTTTTTTGGAGAAACGGCCAGTTTTCCCTGTCGACACTCGCCTCGCACGTACCGCAAATCCGTTTGATCGTGTGATTGAGGTGCAGAGAGCAAAGTTTTGAGGCTCGTGACTCGTTTTGCTTCGGCGGTGACGTGCGATGGATCACGTGTACGATTGAATTTCTCTCTCTCTCGTCACCGGAGAGAGAGAAGGTGAAAGATGATGCATATTTTTCTCCAATGAAAATTGTTGATTCAACAGTAAGTGCGTATGTATTTGCAGTTTGGCATTTTTTTTTTTTTTTTTTACTTCAATCCAGTGTGTTAAAGTGATAGGTAGACGTCAGTTAGAGGGTGTTTTTTTTTAATCCCTGATGTGCAGTTAAACTAACAAAATGAAGAAATGTGATTTTTTTGGAATTTATACACAGGGCATTCAAGGGTAAAATTTTTTGCCAACAAGTGATTGGTTGGCCAAGTATTATTTTGTCTTAGACAGCCGTACGCCTCCACTGTCGAATGGTCTACCTGAATTTATCAGTTTTTTTGTCTTTTTTTTTTCCCCTCTCTCATCGAGCCTGTGCATTTTCAAAGCACTTAGGTTTCCTGCTACACAGGGACCCCAAACTAGTAGAATACATTCACGTGAGGTTATACCATTTCATTTAAAAGAGAGTTTAAAGTCCTGTAAAACATATAAATGTACACGTTGCACATGTACTTAAATGACTCGCTATGCAGATTTATCAGGAGAACTAAATGAAATCTTGAAGGACATTTTTGAGAAAAATCACTTCTTGAAGGGTTTTGCTATTTAACATTTTCCTGATATTTTGTCGGGGACTGGGGGGCGGTTGAGGGACGTCAGAGTATTCTCACACTTTATTCAGTACTAACTTGAAAGAAATTAATTCACTGTGTGAGAAGTACAAAAAAAAAAGAATATATTTGATTATAGTTTTAATATACAATTTAGTTGGAGGTAATAAATGAGATATTAATACATATGGATATATTACTAATGACAAGTGATTTTTTTTTTTTTTTTACATCGGAGGAAGCATTTTCAGATAATTTTTAACGGTAATTTTCTATACTTTTATTTTTGTAAAGGATGAGATGCATGTAGATTTTTTTTACATAACCAAAGGAACACTAATATTTGCATGGCATTTAGGGAGCGCTTGGGCCTGACACAGTATCTCGGTGTACATAAGCTTTGCAAAAGATGCCTGTAACATGAAATCAGACGTTTGGAAAGACAATTGAGGCAAAGTGCATCAATACTTGACCATTCTAACTAAAATTCCCAGTGATCTGCCTCGTCGATATATAAAATAGTCTCTTGAAAAGTGGCACGATTAAAAAAAAAACAAAAAAACACCTTTTTAATCGCTCCACTTTTTAGCCTGCCGCCGAATTCTCATCTCAAAACAAGACTAATACAACCGTTACCTCTCAGGGTCGCTCGGAAGAATAACAGCAGGAAAAAAAAAACAAGTCTGCACGGACGTAATCAGATCACGTGATGATAGCAAAAAAAAAATATAAAATAAAGAAAAAAATATTTATTTTACATATTTTCTGTTGCGACAGACTGGAAACCAACACACCGCGTCTTGTTTTGTTCTCCTGGAGACGTTTCTGTCCTAAAACAAAAAGAGTTGATCTCAAATTTAAATTCCCTTTTAGAGAAATGTATTGTAGCTCTCCAGCCATGTATATCAGTACTGGGGTACTTGGGTTTTTTTTTTTTGGTTTTTGGTTGTTTTTTTGTTTTTTTTTTGGACTGCCAATATTTTAAACACTATAGCATGATGTTACTCTGTAGCAGGATGGACTTTATTTTGTCATCTCCCCCCCTTTTTAAACTTTTGTGTTTTGTGTTTGTATTTAAATACTTGTTCATAACCAACGAGGGTCGTCGTACGCCAGCGTTTCGTGATCAGAAATCACATCCCTGCAGTTTAAAAGTCTTCAATATACATCATTTCACTGTAGCTATGTGGATACGTTAGCTTCTGATTTGTGTAAAGCACTTTTTTTTTCTCCACAGGTGTTTTTTTCTTATTTTTCTTTATTGGAATGGTGCTAGATGTCATTCATGACGTATTTTGGAGTACGCCATGATGGGAGCATATCAGGGCCTTTTGAACTTTCTGTATACAAAAGGATCTTGATTTAGTGTGACGTTAGCACACAATCAGTCCTTTCCCACCTCTATATATATATATATATATATATATATATATATATATATATATATATAAATATATAAATCCCCCGACCTGGTCACTTAAATAGATCTGGAAACACAAGACCAGCTTGTTAAAACTTCATGAAAAGCATTTGTTTCTAATGATATGAAATCATTATTTTTAGACAGTTTGTATATACCACAAACTCCCCGCTCCAGTTTTCTTACTAACATCCAGGTGTTGAAATGTTTTTCTGCAGCATGTTGAAGATGGGTGGACCTGCACCACGACTCTCGTTTACTGTCGCCTCCTTAATGAAACAAAAAGGCAGGTGTGGTGTTATTACTTCTGTTGTTTCTCCCCTTTATGTAATTAATTACATATGTTTTTCTTCAGTTTCCTTTAAGTAGAAGTTAGTCCCATATGTTTTTTTTTTAACTTAAAATCGCCCCATTTCATACAGTATTTTAGTATTCGGCAAAGTCTTTTTTAACTTCATTTTTCCATAGGGGTGGGCGGGGTTTACAGGGAATAATGAGTTGTGCATAAGCCAATTATATTTTATGATTTTTTTTTGATTAATGTTGATAGTTTTTTCTTTATTTCTTCTCCCCCACCTCTGCTCAGTCTTTTTCTTTCTTTACACAGTGTAAAGCCAGAGATGACAAACAGTTCTGAACAGCAGAAATAAATTCAATAAACTGTTTAACCCACTTTGTCCGACTCGTCGGTGCAGAGTTTCTGACTTGTGATGCTTCAGACTATCCTGCGAGTGTTTTTGAAATCAGACAGGTTCAGTTCTGCAGACCGGCCACTGAGGGGCGCCGGCGTCCAGGATTAACAGCACAACAGCCTGAAAGGCTCATGAAGAGCCTCCAGACCACTAGGATCCTTAATGAGGCCACTGGCCTCCTCCAATCACACATATAACATGACAGTGGATGACTGGACATGCATAGTTGTGCGTCACTTATGCAAAATTAAAGAATAAAGTGACTTTAGGCCAATTTTTTAATATTCTAAATGTGATTTTGGCAACTTTAAACCTGTCCTTTCATTCCATATTGAAAACTCAAAACTTACATAGTTAAATTAAACTAATGTCAAGTAAATTAAATTGGTCAGGAGAAAGTTCCCCTTTTCATCACTTTCCCAGCTTTTAATGGACTGAAGATCCTGGAATAAATAATTCATATTTATCGATATGCACAACACTTTATATCAAATTATTATCAAAGTATAACTCGTGAAATTTATACTAAATTAGTACGAAACATTAGAGTGTGTAGCTTTTATCACTCAGCAGTAGAAATCTATTTAGGAATCATGTTCATCGCTTCTTCTGCACCACAGATTCCTGCTTCTGGAAGCAGCCGCCATCATGAAATGATCCAAGTCAAGGCATTTTATCCTGGCTTGGCAAAAAATAAATGTCCTTTGTCCTATGAGGCATAAAGAGTCTGATCCTATCAACTCAGGATTAAGGTGATTTTATCAGATGTGGCATCAAGACATGATTCAGGCCAAAAACTCACTTTTGTCAAAAGACTTGAATGACTTCAGCTATTATTTTATTAGGGTGATGATATAAATTCCTAATTACCTTTTTAAACAAGTTTTATTGCACAAATCGAATGAACTAACGCAATTATGCTTCACTGATTTTATCCGAATTATGTGACAAACCTTATTTGATAGGACTGAAGCACATTCACTGACTACACCTTTAAAATTTCATGAAATGTCTCATTACTCAACCACCAATAACACTGTATTTGCATTTACATGTTTATATACTATTGTAAATACAGCTAAAAACATTTTTAAAGACATGAAACTGAATGAAATCTGTATTTGACCCATTGAACATAAATATAAAGTATTTAGATTCTTTTAGACTTTTACTATTTTGAGTCAGAATTAGTACAGAATTTAAACATAAGAGTTAAATTGAAAAGCATTATTTGCAATGCAGAAAATAAATATGCTATAAATTCAATGCCTTTTAAATTCAGAAACCTGAGACAAATTAACATAAATTAAACTCAAATTCAGGTGAGCAGAGAAAGGCTCTTCCTTCAGGAGAACAATGAAAAAAACATCTTTCTGCTTAAAATGTCGAATGAAAGAACAAAAAGGAAAAGTTTTGATTCTCAGTTAAGATTATACAGCTCTCCATGTTCTTTTACATCTAAACACATTTTAAAAAGAATAAAATAAATGGGCCCGTACCTCGGTGAGCAGAAACTGCCCTTCGTGTTTCTGAATCACTCAAACACACCTGAGTCTAATTATCAACTCGTTATCAAGCAGCTGCAGCTTGATAACGAGTCGATGATTAGAATCAGGTGTGTGGAGAACATGCAGCCCTGTTCTAGTGTAATGAAATCCTGGTTTATGTATAAAAAAGGTGCTACATGTTCTAATGCTGAGTGGTTCGATGATTATAATCACATAGCAAGTTAATCACAGTCCTTATGTGAAGCGAGAGTTTGAGGATAGAGGATGTTCTGACTGTAAAACCCTCTTGAGGCAAATTTGTGATTATCTTATTCAACCAGATCTGTAAGTGGTGCAAAAATAAAGAGATTGCTTTGGAAAAAAAACTGAACATGAATTAATGAGATAGCACAATAAAACAGAAAACAGAGTTATTTTCATAGAGCATCTTTATAGAAAACATTTCTTCACATTTTCAAAAAACATTTTTTTGTTTTTTTTTTCACTTGTTCTCCATTTTTTTAAGTAGGTTTTATTCATTTATTTATTTTTTTTTCCAGGTAAACGTCCGTTTTTTTTATTATTATTTTTTTTTATCTGCTAAAGTTGAACGATTTTAACATCCATCTGTGTCAAAGGCTCTTTTGCTGAGATGCTGGGGCTTGTCGAAGGCGTGTGATAGAAAAAACGCAGGGGGGGGGCGTTCACAGCTGTAATGTTCATCAGAAACGGTGCTAACCAACACCCAGGAAACCAAACAAAATTGAAGTTTCCCCGTTCATGCAGGAAACGTTGAGTTTTTTCAGGTGGTGGGGGGGTGTGTTTCCCGGCTGCAACCGAAGCCCCCGTTCAGCCTACAGTAGTCACATCCCTCCACTTCAGCAGCACTCCAGTTTTAGCCTGAAGGCACCTGTGTTAACGCTTTTGCTTTTCGTAGATATGCACTTGTCTTCCGTTTCTTTCCTACGTCCTGCATAATAATAACGTCTAAACCCCTACGACATCAGTCCTCTACTTCTAACCAGGCTGCAGCACATGAAGTCTTACCGTCACACGAAGAAGCGAAACGAAATTGTTCTCTAGTTTACAAAAAAAAAAACCTGTAAAAATAACGAAAAGACAAGAGAAAAGATACAAATGTTTTAGCGGCTAGTTTGCACGTTGTTCTGCTTTGCAAATTGTACCATGGATTTGGACTAAATCTGCGTCGATACAGCTCTCGCACACACACATACACGCACAAAAAGCATAAATCTGAACTCGACTGATGAGCAGAGCGGATCTACTTCTGGCTGTTTTTTCTTTTTTTTTTCTAAATCAATCCAATCTACTACGTTATAGAAGGTTGAGTTGTTTCTTTAAACCTTTGGTCTGCAATTCAGTCTCTGATTTGATCACATCTGAAGCACGTCAGTACAAAAGAAAAAACAAAACTAAATGGTGAACGTTAACAGAAGGAGCAACGGTTCACTGAATTATCTCGGATCTTCGCTCAAACGTCTGGGCCTGAAAAAACGAGAGCGAGTCTGAAAAGTTTGCGGACAACAGTCTAAAAAATCGTCGATACATACCGTGGAGAAGAAGGCGCAAGACCCGCACACTGCGTCTCAAGTTCTACCAATGACCTACCTTGCAATATAAATATATAAAGTTTTAAAAAAGTGCGTATTAAAAGAAACTATAGTGATGTGATAACTTCCAGCAGTGTCACTTTTTGTGTTTTGTTCTTGACCAGCATTAATACGAAATGTTAAGGGAGAATTAAACTGTCGTCCTTCACAGTCCACCAACACTGAATAGGATTGTCCACCCCGAAAAACAACAACAACAACAACAAAAGCCCTCCTGGTCTTCCAGTAACATTCATATAACTTGTACAAAACGTTTTTTTTTTCATGGCAAAGCTTAGTTAATACAAAAAGGACTGGATCAAACTAAAAAGGAGAGTATTGGCCACTGGTAACACACTGCTACAAGAAGCAGCTTCTCACAGACTGAGCTGGAACACAAAACGACAGGTAAAAATTAAAACAACTCTAGTTATAATTGCACGTAACCTTGTGAGAGACGAGATTTTTTTCCACGTGAGGAATCACAATAAGAGGGACTCTGCCGGATGTGGGGTGGAGCTAGGAGGAGGAGGAGGGGGGGGGGGGGGGGGGCGGTGGAGTGTGGCACAGTATGGTATAAATACATTTAATCTGAGAGAAGAAAAGAGAGAAAAAGACCACATTCATGAGGCACAGCTACAAAAACGGTGCCCTGTGTCCTTAAAAAAGTGCCGCTCTCGTCCCACGTGGCTGTCGGAGACGTCCGTCCTTCTTGTCTCTGTACCGGCGGAGAGTTCCAACGTCTGTGCCTCTCCGAGCACTTTAGGCGATCATGTACTGAGTGATGGCTCTCAGAGCGTAGAGGAGCTCCGCCTGCAGCCGAGCCTCCATGATTAACAAGTTCACATGTATCTGAGGAGCAAGAGAAAAGAAGAACTGAGGGTTAAACACTCGGTTTATAAGGGACAGTTCAACATTTTTGAAATATGGCTCATTGTGTCATGATTCCCCATAGTCATAAAAACACATTCCAATGAACTAGTTTCATAATATAACAGGAAGTCATGAAACTAGACGGCCTGTTTTAAAGGGACAGTTCAACATTTTTGAAAACGTACCCTTCGTTGTGTTTCCTATAGTCATAGCAATAGGTGCTTTATGTTTTCTTGTCAATAAAAGCTGTTTCAAGACCAGCAGAGCAGAGATGCTACTACGTGGTTAATGGTATTTTTTGGTTTTCCTCATCAAACTCAGCAAATACACAATCCAGCAACTCCCAAACGCCGTGATGAATGAGTTGTGACCTGGACATTCACCACACTATGAGATAACAACAGAACTTTATTAGACGGAACTGTTTTTAACCCTACAAGACCGCATGTGCTTGCGGTTTACGGCAAATTTAGTGTCAAGTGACTGTAATGTCACTTGGGATTCGGAAGTCCGCTGTGGCAGAGCGGAGAACGAGCAGCGAAAGAGTGTTGTAAGAGAGCAGATACGTGGATTTTGTGAACAAAAATGTCAGGAAGACGAACTTCACGTGTAACAAAACCTCCAATGAGGTTCAGAGATGGATTATTCAAAAAGTCCAGGTGGAATTTTTTAAGCATAGGTCTTAAAGGGTTAAGGTAAACTTAAAAGTGGACACAGCTGCTCGGCGGAGTGATCTCTGAGGTCGCACACTGTGTCACTACGTCCGGTGGCTTCCTGAAGAAAGTAGTCCTGAGTATTTGCTTCGTGTGCCGTAATTAGTGGTGGAACTTGATTAAAAAAATAATCTAATTAATAACAGGTTTTGTAATGAATCAACATTTTCCACAAAAGCATTTATTTTATGCAAATTAACTTTAGTCACTAACTGCAGCACATTTTCTAAACCCTTATCTTCAACCAGAGTCCTGGGAAATTCGTCAGTGTTTCCAATGTTGATTTACTCATTTTCTTCCTGATGAAGCTGGTCATTTGTTTGGTTTGTTGTTGTTTGTTTGCACTGGGACCACAACCAGAAGTGCCAGAGTTTGCTGTGCCATGTTTTGCATTTAAATGGTATCATAGGGTTGGTGCTTCTGTGATATGCAAACTATTTTCTGCACAGTTTGCAAAACAACACTTCCACTGGGTGATTTTTTGAATGGAAATTTACCGTCCAGTAAAACTTTCATTGAACGGAGTGCGTCAGTATAACTGGCATGAACCACAAAATGGTGACTGACGGTTTCTGTTCTGCATTGTTTGGCATGCAAACTGTGATAAAATGTGTTAATATTTTATTGTCGTTATTGTCTTTGTAATTAATTAGTCGTAATTAATGCACCCTAGTCGTAATTTTACAGTTATTGTTTCATAGTGTAGTGAATTCATCCTCCACAGCGTTTGGGAGTTGCTGGATTGTGTATTTGTTGAGTTTAATGAGGGAAACCAAAAAAAAACAACTATTATCCACATAGCAGTATTTGAGAAGCTCGCTGCTCTGCAAACAGCTTTTATAGACAAAAAAAAGGTAAAGCACCTACTGCTATGACTATAGGAAGCATGACGATGGGGGAACTTTCAAAAATGTTGAACAATCCCTTTAATAAATAACTAAACTTAGCGTGAAAAGCCGTCTCACCCGTTCAGAAGGTTTAAGTAGAGCCCAACTCAGAGGACACACTGGAGTTTTGGTGGCGTCTGGAAAACAGGCGACAGCCTTGATGTACAGCTTCAAATCCCGCTCCAGCAGCTGGTTCACTTCCCCGTAGTCGTAATCATCATACCTGCCACCACAAATAGTCAGTCATTTTCTATACCTGCTTATTCCTCATTAGGGTCACATGGTCTGCTGGAGCCAATCCCAGCGCGTTATGGTGAGAGGCAGGGATACACCCCAGATGGTCACCAGCCAATAGTGGGGCACACACACCATTCACTCACACACTCACACCTACAGGCAATTTAGAGTCTCCAATTAACCTCAGCATGTTTTTGGACTGTGGGAGGAAGCTGGAGTACCTGGTGAAAACCCACGCAGACACGGGGAGAACATGCAAACTCCACACAGAAAGGTCCCAGACCCAGGACCAAGGAGGTCTTGAACCTTGAATCTTGCTGTGAGGCAACAGCGCTAACCCCTGTTCCACCGTGTCGCCCTCACCACAAATAAACAGCGATAAGTACAAAGACAAGGAGGGTTTCTGTGGGTTTGTTTTACTTTTACAGCAATAAAAAATAAAATCTCACCGTATTCCTAACACACAATGGATGTAATTCCAGATGGCCCTCTTCAGGTCGGGGCTGTGCAACGAGGGCAGGGTGGTCACACTCCGGAACCGGTCGTCCAGCAGGTGTCCGATGTCCGAATACAACCTGTTGACTAAGGAGAAGCCGTGGTCCTCCCATGAATAGTCCTGCAAAAACCAATGCAATGAGTCAGCGTTTCATCAAAACCCCCATTTTTAAGAGACTGTAGAAGCAGCACCACAGTAATAATTTATTAACATCTGTAACTGTCCTATTACTATAACTGGTGACGTGTCTCCATGTCTGGAAGTGTACAGTCACTGTTCGGGGCATCTGGGATGAGTTAACTTGCAAAAAAAAAAAAAAAAAATTGGCGAAATGTAAGAAAAATCTTTAATTTCATGGTTTGACATGACTCGCTGTGGTTGACCACATCCAGTTGGTGGTGGGAATGCTCCTTTACGATGGTTTCCCAACGGCCATAAAACACCAAATAAGAAGTTAATGTTAAATCAGAGAGAGGTCGCCTTCTATTTCTCATTTCAGCAGAGTTGAGACAAACAAAAACTACAACAAAGCCAGAAAAGAAGTGAACATCTCTCTCTAGCATTTTAAAAATGAAGTCAGAGGTGATTAATGGCTGCTAAGTTAGAAGCACTTACATTGTTTTGTGTTGTTTCTAGTTTGTTTTCTTGATAATTTAACAAACCTGACTTAATTCCAGTTCATCACGTCTCTTGTGATAATAAAATGAATGACAATGAATGAATCAAGTGTTTTGAAGATGTTACTGTGGAGTCTAGGAAACAATAATGAGGAATTTTGTGACCTTTAATTAATATTTATGTGAGAAAATAATGTGTAGGTTAATTACCATTAGTGCTTGTCACAGTTTAAACTCACTATGAATATAATCAACCGTAAGTACTTTTGGATTCTAACATCAAGAACAATGCTAAATAAGCTGATGCATTTTGTCTCCAGGAGTCATGAGGGTTTATTCAGCCTGACCACAGAACATAACCCTCAATCTGTTTCTGGCTGCTCCGTCCTCACCTGAACTCTAAAGACTCTGAAGTGGTCCTCCTCCCTCCGAGCGAACTCTTGATAGCAGAAGTCGGGGTCTGTGTTTAAATGCGACAGGTCTGAGAAGCAGATCATCTCCTCTTCTTCTTCCATATCTATAAAAAGAGATGATGGCAGCGAATGGGGAAAGCGGAGGGCCGTGGGCAGAGAGTTGTGTCAATAAGTGTGACTGACGAGCTCCACTTTCACACCATGTGACCTGATAACGCTCAAGATATCCATGAGAAGAAAATGAGATCATGTGTCTGGTTTTAGTTGGCGTGTTGTTTGCTGTTGTTGTCGTACCTGTTTGGGTCTGCAGCAGGCGCTCTTCTCTCTTCTCTCGCTCCTCCTGAGACTTCTGAATCCTCTCCTTCAGACACACCATGTCACAACTGGAGTCCAGAGACTGTCGATGCAAATAACACAGTTTAATTAATGCAGCACCACATAGTAATCTGTTCATGTGGCTTTCATTAGGGAATATATGCATATAAGTGCATGTCCTTCCCCTATTTCTCCTATATTTACTCTTTAAATCAAAGTGATGCTAAATCTGTTCACATTTAATGCTGAGAAACAGACACTTGGTCTGAATGAAAGACAAATTAAAAATAGAAATATTATCTTTATCAGTTGCAGGCGTCGTCACATGGAACTAAATCAGTGACCAAATATGATTCACTTTCAAAACGGGTACAAACACAAAATATTCACAGAATACAGGGAGGAGGAGCCAGAACACTCACCTGTATACTCACTGTATAAATGTGCATAAGTGTATTAATTAACTATTTTATTCTAGTTGACATTTATGTTACTGTGGAATTGTGATTATTAAATCTTGACTATTATTGAAATCATTACTATTATCAATATTAATACATATTAGATTAATATTATTGGAACTAATATTTAAAATTACGTAATGATTATTATTCGCATATTGATATGATGATATAGGAGCAGGATTAAATAAGTGTCCACTTCTTCCTACTACTTTTAACGTATAATAATAATAATAATAATAATATAATGACGTATAAATTGATGTTAAATGATTGTATAATTTTCCTTTGTTTAATCTTTTATTTATTATTTATTATATTAAAAAAACTAAAACTAAAGTCTATAAATGTTAAAATACTGTAGAATTAAGGTGAATTTATTAATTAAATCACATTTATCAAACAGTCTCAGCTTCCTAAATGTCGGATTCTGTCAGTTTCAATCATTCTAAATTAATATCTTTGCATTTTGGATTGTTGGTTGGAAATAAATCCTTATTATTCAGTATTTTCTATTTATGTAGACTAATCTAGATCAACTTATTCTCAGTCAATTGTAAAAACAATGAACAGATGCAGCTCTACAACACAAGCTTGTAACTATCAAAGCATGTGTCAGCAGCCTCATGTCAAGTGAGGCAGGAAAAAAATATTATTACATAAAACAACCTTCATATCTTTTTTTTTTCATTAATAGACGATGCACAGGTTTATCAAATCCACTTTGAAGGTTCCTCGGTGTAACAAATGATCAAAAGGCAACACGTTAGGATGCCGTTTCCTGCTGTAATTTAATAAACCAAAGTGTGAAGTGTTACCCGTCGTCGTGTTATGTGCTCAGAGGGAGTGGCGAACGACGGAGGCACGTTGGTGTTGCCGTTGGCAGCATCGAAGGGGCAGAAGGTCGGCGCGGTACCGTTGGGGGATTTGGAGAGGGGGGCGAAGTCCGAGTCCGTGTCGGACCCAAACACGAAGCTGCAGAGGGAGTGGCAGTGGGCCAGGATCACCACGGCCTGCACCAGCTCCGCCAGAGACCAGCACTGCTCGCCCGACTTCAGCAGAGACTGGAGGGAAAGTTCAGTCCAGAGATAATTAAATCCATCTCCATCCAGAGATGTCAAGTAGGTGTGTAGGTTGTATGTAATCATTTAATCCAGCCATTCTCAACCTCAGAGTCCAACACCAAATCATTTTTTTGGAAAAGTATAAACGTGCAAAATGAATACAGCATCCAACCAGACGTTAGAAGGATGTTTTATTACTCAAACCCTGTTACTGTTGGCATATAACAGCAAACAGTGTGATAAACAGTATGTTTGGGTCAGGGATAAATCGTGGTTGGCGAGATGAGAAAGTCAAAAACTTTTAAGAAGCATTAACCAGGTCCTTGTCATTTAAATGTCAATTTGTGTCATTTTAAAAAATAATCACGATTTTGTGCGAGTTAATGACACGAAATGTCAAATGTTCTAACCAAAAAAAAAAAAGCTAAATTTTAAATATTTAATCCCCCTAGAATATAAAACTAGTTGATGGCATGTGTTTAAATTGTTTCTTAATTGATCTCGTACCAGGTTTTTTAGGGTTACACCACATGCCGTTTTGTCCCATTTATTGATTTTCAGTGAATATTTTCAGGTATTAAATGCATACCACATCCAAATAAAAAAATATTTCATCAAAACCTCAGCTGTAGTAGTTAAGGCATTGTAGATATGATGAACTACAGAAAACAGAGTTAGGAAAAGTGTCAGCAGCATAGATGTTTATAATGAAACATGAGCTGTTTTCTCCTCGTTGCTATTTTTTTTTTTAAAGGATTTTAGGTACGAGCTGGTTACAGTTTCCTGTAATTAAAAAGATTCATTCAAAAACGGGATTGTAGACAGGGGTCATGACTCAAAAAGGTTGAGAACCACTGGTTTAAATCGTTGTGATGTTATTTGCTCTGCTGTACCTGGATGTGTGAGCAGGCGGTGAGCCAGGGTTGGTGGGCCAGCACCTTGTTGATGTGGTCCAGGAGGCGAAGACGAGGAGGTGCCGACTCCAAACCCTGCAGCCACAGAGGGTCCCCGCCCACCCGCCGGAACTGGGCGGAGTGCAGGTAAACCAGGTAGTTGCAGTGATGTCGAGCAGCAGCCTGGACGAGACAGTAGAAGAAGAAGAAGAGAGATTCAGGACCAACTCAAACAGGAGAGCATGTTATTCTTTAATTCTGTCTTAGACTAGGCAGGATTTTATAAAATGTGCTTATTTAAAGTCACGTTTTTAGGGGTTTTGAAAATCTTCTATATGCCAGGCACAACAATGTCCCATAATGCCTCAAAATGTAGAAAACAGGCATTGAATATTAGATAAATACCTAAAATTACAAAATTATTAGATAAATTACAAAATAAATGGGTAAAATACAGATAAATAAGTAGACTACTCATATTAAGTTAAGGATATTGTTATTTAGGAATGCTTTTCCTATTTGGTCTGAATTTTAATGAAATAACTAAAATTTCACTTTCCCTTGTAATCTACTTTGTTCCTAGACATTTTTCAAGTAAATTCTTTAGAATCAACCCGTTTGTGTTCCTCTTGTTTATGAAATTCATTATTCGAAACAACAATTTTAACCATGTACATTAATTTGAAGCATTTCCTTTAGTATTGATCTGAAATCTGAGCGTGCCACTGAATCACCCATGTGTGAAAACATATAAAAGCACATTACATTCAGGTTTGATTAGATTTTGACCTGGTAGCAGCGGCGGCCATATTGGATTTCTACATTATGAGGCATTATGGGACATTTTTGAGTCTGGCATACAGACGTTTTGAATTCATTCATTGTATGCTAAAAATTAACATGATATGCCTTCAGGAGTTTCTCTTTTTAAAAAAAAAAAAACTGACCCTGACTATCTGTATAATGAACAACTTCTCAAACCAGTTAGTGTTTGTTTAACCGCGTGTACGGTTGCCAGGTCACTGACCATGATGGCGATATAATGGCGGTAGGGCAGCGGCAGGGGGCCGTCCATGTGCAGGATGTAGTGCTGCGTGCGCAGGAAACTCTCCAAGTACTGAGGGTGAGAGGCCATCTGCTGGGACACGGCGTCCACGCTGCTCCGACTCACCAGAGCCTTCGTGAACAGCAGCGACAGACGCTCCTTCTCGCCGTTCACCATCACCTGCACGAGCATGAGGAGGAAAACGTTGATTAGGATTTGAATCTTTATTTCTAAACACGCATGTGAGCGATGAACGGTTAATTACACCTGCAAAAAGCAAACCTTCAGGAGGTAGAGTAAACCCCCCCCCACCCCCCATTAATTACTAATAACATAATATCTATAGTATATTTCTACTAATTATTAATAGTAATAAAAAAAAGCTAAACATGTTTGAAAAGGAGTAGGAAGAAGTAAAATACTTCCTATCCCCCTTATATTCTATTATATTTTATAGAAATGATTATTTCCTGTGAATATCGGTATGAAACTATAGTCAATATTAGGAAAATAAGGTGGCCAATAACATAATAAGGCAACATCACAGCATAAGTATATACTGACAACAACATTAACAGCTCATTAATACATGCACACACATACAATAGTATAATATTATAGTAGTTTGAGTTGTACAAGCTGTGAATGGCGGCAGCAGTGATAACAGCTATTATCACTTTTTTGTATTTAAAATCACAAATTTAATTTCTTTGGAGGATTTCGGACTGTTTGTGACAGTGTTGAACAATAATTAAGTGCTATAAGTGCTATCCTAGTGGTTATATTTATTATTAGAATAATAAATGAAGTTGGATACCATAAGATCTCACATCTAATATATATAATTTCTGGACATTGTATAATAAAAAAAACAATTTGAATCTGAAGTACAGACGTGTCAGTTTTAAAAATCAGAGGTAAAATTACGGAATGGACTAAACGAAGAAATAAAGATGACTTTAAAATCTGAAATTTGATTGAATGTGACTTTTTTTTAGTTTAAGCTATCATATGTTTTGTAAAGATATATTAGTACTGATGTTTTATTGTGAATTACTCCTATGATGGTACAGGTTCGGCAAAAAAACAGGCCTGGGGGCTTCAGCCTGTTCCTTTTTCGGTTGCTGTCTGACGAATTCTCAACAAATATGATTTTATTTTTAAAACCAAGCACAGATGCTGAGTGTATGCGACCACTAACGCGGCGCTGCTTTTCCTTTAGAGGAATTATACATCAGGTTGTTGACAGGTGAGGCCTGAGCTTTGGACCGGAGTCATGTTTCACACCTCGAATCATCCGAGGAGGAGGAGGAGCAGCGGCCTCGACCGCTGCCATACTGGCGTCAACAGCTAGTGGGTGCAGTCCTTTTATTATTCTTTCTCCGAATAAAACAAACAAAGCTGGGAGCCTGAACCGGTTATCTCCTGTTAGCTCCCGCAGGTCAGACGCTTCAAACGCACTATGAAAAAAAAAAAAAATAGATGAATCATGCAGCATCAGCATGTAGCTAGACAGAAGTTCCAGTGAAGTTGCCTTTTGATTCACAAGCTGGTAGGAAAACGCAGATTAATGTGAATTAATGTGGGCTGAGGAGGCCGAGGAGAGGGGAGCTCTGCAGCAGCAAAGAAGTGGATGAGACCAAACACATAAACAAAAGGAGCGACTGGGCTCAGGAACCTGAAGCCAAGAGAAACAAAAAGCATGGCGAGAGGGAGAGGGAGAGAGGGGAAGCTGGCCTCCCCTCGTAGGCACGGCCATTTATTACCTCTCTCGCCATCCTACAATGGCCTCTAGGAAAAAAGGTGTTTAGGAGCGCGGCCACCATCGAGAACACAGTTTTCCCTGCATGTGAAACCCGAGTCCGCAGCACTGATCAAAGCCAAATGCTTTCTGCAGTGAACTGGGAGCCTGTCGGCCAACGCTTTTCCTCTAACTGCTATCTAGGATTATTACCGGCCCGTTGTATCACACACACACTTCTACTTTTGGAGCACAGCAGATAAGTTGTCATTGTCCACGACGGGGAAATTCGTTGGGCTCGGGTCATTTCCATATCAACAGATGGGAAAGTAAAATTTATAAACAGGGTAACGAGAATTATTTTCCAGGATTTTTCCAGGATATTTTTAAGCCACTACAGAGACATGTTATCATGTCACACACTAATACATTCCCCTTTAATGTGTGCAATACTTATTTATTAAGATGTACCTCTATCAGGGTTCGTACAGGTTCCTTCAAGTTAAAGTCATTCTTTTTAAGACCATTTATATAAAACTCAAAATCTATTAAATGCGTACTACATCCATATAAAATATTTTAATCATTCTAAATCTAAATTAAAGTAGCTGACAAATAAAACTTTTGAGGAGAATGTAATACGGAGAGGTTACGCACTCATTTTGAGACCCCAATATCAAAATTCAAGAATTTCTCCTAGTCTTTTTAAGGTATAATTTCCAAATGTATTAATTCCATGTTTTTAGGACTTTTTAAGACCCAGCAGGAACTCTGTCTATTCTATTTATTATTCTATTGTTTGTTAACCGTGGGTCCAACATATATTTAGTTATCCAGGATAATGACAACAAAGACTCTTGAATAAAGTCACATTAAATGATAGCTTCAATGCTAATTTAGCCATGTTAAATCACATTCATTTATGCTAACAACAGTGGAAATGAAACATGCCAGTGGTTCAAATGAACATGTAATAGGCTACTTTAAGTTTTCATTGCCATCATTTCCAGGATAACTTAATAACTTCTTGTTTTCCCGTACGCTTTCCATGACTGGAAAACCAGTCAGTCGTTTTCCAGCCTGTATAAATCGAGAAGAAAAACAACCAGAGTACAAAACAGGAGATACGATTCTCAAAGGAAAATCCTTCTGCTACTTCTGTGAATGTGTTTGCACAACAGATCCAGTTCTTCCAGGCAAAGGGGGGGAGAGGGGGGTCCCGAGGAGGTTTTGCATGGCGACTAGCGGGCGTTGTTACTTAACTTAAGCCCCGTGTTTATCTGGCTCATAGCTCCATGTGGCGTTTCACTTGTCCCTGCATCGGATGAGGGTTTCCTCCTGAGAGAGGCTCCACCTCTCGACCTATATACCACAGAGTCCAGGTTAAGTTATATATATATATATATATATATATATATATATATATATATATATATATATATATATATATATATATATATATATATATATATATATATATATATATATATATATATATATATATATATATATATATATATATATATATATATATATATATATATATATATATATCATACCATGGGCACTTTTACAATCACCATGTAGCAATAACCAGGGTTCCTACACTAAATTCAAGTCTATTTAAGAGCAGTTTTATAAAATTTAAAAACCTATTTCACAGACCTACCTGAAGGGAAAAACATATATATTTTTTTTCTATTTGTAATAAACGGATAATGTGTCCATATAAAATGATTTTCCCTAATATCTCACCTGTAATAGTTAGGGCATTGTAAATATGTTGCAATACAGCAAACAATAATAAGTCTATTCATTGATTTCTAGTGAATATTTTCATGTATTCAATCATACTATCCACATAAAAATATTTTTTCTTGTAGTAGTAAAGTAGTAGTAGTAAGTGAAGTGAAATACTACAAAAACTGTAAGACCCTGATATCAAAGTTCAAGACATTTCAAGTCTTTTTAAAGCTTCTTTTCCGAATTCCTAAATGAAATGCGTTTGAAACCTTTTAAGACGCCAGAGGAACCTGAACAACAATGGTGTGTACAGGTATTTATTTTTATTTTATTATTTATTAGGATGGTTTTTTTTACGTATTCTTATGTCTCAAGTTGTTTTAACAGTGCTGTATGTGATGTGGTGTAGCTTCAATTTCCCTGGAGGAACCTCCTAAAGGGATCAATAAAGTCGTATTTAATCTAATCTGAATTTGCTGTAACAGGAGGAAAAAGCTCCGAAAGCAGCAGCAGGAGGATGGAAAAGAAGTCGGCTGAAAATGGAACAAGCTCGGACACGATACCCTGACCCACTCCTGTCTGTCAACCCACAGAAGGAAGAGAACGGTGTGAGGGCAACACGGGTGCCTGCCAATCAAAGACCTATTGACACGGAGCACATTTAACACGAGAATCCTCCTGCAAACACAAGGAGCGGCTGATTAGTAAAGCAGAGCTGCTGAATGTAGGTTACTGCTCCATCAGCCGCTAACCGGCTAAAGGAGGAGACCTTGTAACTCCGCTTATCAACAATCTGCTGAACTTCTCTCGGCTCAGTTTGTCAGACAAACAACACGGGAGACGAAACGAGTCGTATTAACAAGCTGTTGGCGCTTGGCACAACGTGTGAGAATCACATCGTCGGCTGGTGCTAAAGGTGATTAATGATCAGCCGTTGACAGAAAATTTGAACCGGCAGCTATTTATATCCATGAAATGTTTATAAAGCAGGATGACTCTGGATTCATCTTATAAAATGCAAAAGAAACTATTAGTTCACCAAAGGTCATTGCACTGACTGGTTGCTGCAGGTTCTCGGATGTTTTTCTTATCTTTGGATGAAGAGCTGTTGGTCGGACCAAAGACATAAAGATGTTGCCTTGGACTTTGAAGTTTCATGGTCTAAACAAATAAAAAATGATCTGCATTTATGATGAAAATAGCTGTCGCAGCTTTACATTTTCTTTGGTTTGGTCACCTTGTTTCTTCGGGACTAAACAATCAGTTGATTACATTACAGTCACATTTGATATGGACCTAAAAATACACCTGCAGGCAGGGCAGCTGTGCAGATATTAATACTGGAGGGAGAAGCTTTTCAGGAATGACATTAACGGAGTTTACAAAAGGTGAGTTGTACAGACATGCTGAGGTTCCTCGAGCAAAACGTCCGACTTTGATCCGTTTCTCGGCTCTTTGCTAAAAAAAAGCGACAGAAATCTGCATTTATAAGATAAACTCAAGAAAATGTTACTGCTGTTCTTGTTAAAGCAGAAATCACAAACTTTTATATATAAATAACCAGCAGAAAAGCAACAAACAAACAAAACCTCTACAATCGTATTCTGCGAGGCAGCAACCGTTTAACAGACTCATCAAACACTTACTTATATGTGGACTGTAGAGATGAGATTCGCCACACCTGCCATCTCAAAAATAAAAAGCGGAAATTGGTGTTTTGTGTAATCACATAAACATGTCTGGACAGATTCGACAGACAGTCAAATTGAAACAGGAACAACACTTGACGTGAGTGCTGCTGCTGCAGGAAATGACACATCCTACAGTTTAACCAGAGCCGGCGAAAACAAAAACTAAAACTCAGCGACACAAACTGCAGTCGCGTCTACTGTAAATTCCCAAAAACGTAAAACTCCCCCTGAATTTCCTGTGTTCTTTACACCTTGTCTTTTTTTTTCCTCTGGTTGCTGCGAATCAATAAAGTGATTAATATTTCAGTGATTCCCCCCACAAGAAGAATAATTAACTAATCAATACTTGTGATTAATGTAAACTAGGGCTCTACATTTAAAGACGCCAACACCTCATCTGTGTTTTTGATAAGACGACACGCTCCTCACCGTCTACCCACATGAAAAAAAAAAAAACAACACCCGCATGAAAAGAGGAGAAACTAACAAGCCAAGCGGGTGTGGGTGGATATATAAAGCAAAAAGGAACACACAACATCATTAAGGCGACTGTGTTTGGTGTTACAAAGCAGATTTTGGTTGCACTCGCACAAAGATGGAGTCTGATAAAAGCACATTGAGGCTTTTGTGCAGACAAAACCTATAAATTCTGCTTAAAGCGAGCGACCGATTTTTAACCCTAAAAACAGGCAGGAGTGGAAAATAAGATGCAACAAATAATTTATTGTTAACACTCATCTGTTGAGGCCCTAAGAAAAATATCCCTACATTAAATATATTAAAGATTTTGGCTTTTATGAGTCGTTTCTCCCAGGATATGTTGCCCTATTAAGGTTTAAGCATGATGCTCAACATAATAATGTTCAATTTGATGAAGATACATGATACATTGTTGTATTATTTTATCATTTACATTACAAATAGTGTTGTAATGCCATTTGCATTTTGTTTACCATAATAGAATCTATAGATGCCCTGCTTGAAAATACTAGTAAAACCACTGTAGAGTAAAATACTGTTCTCCTGTGCTTAATACTATCTGGTGATGCAGTAATTATTAACATGTTTTTTTATATTGGCCAAATTTCTACTCCTAATCTGGCAATTTATCTGATGGGATACGCAGATTTCAAAGCTGCCATGTAACACTACAAACACAGTTGGAGCATTTTTTCTTCGTCATAATGTTTAGATAAATGTCCTCATTCATTTTAGGAATTTATATTGTTATTTCATTGAAAATAAATAGGACTAATATATGATTATGTTCTACCAAAGAAGCGGGTTCTCCCGCACGAGCAGCCATGATGTTTTCTCAGGTTGAAACAATGAAAGATACTGGATTTGCCTGTTTAAGGATTAACCCATTGAAGCCTATGAGCCGTTAAGTCTATGAATGTCATTTTATACTTGGAATGTTACTCATACAGCTGTTTTCCCCTGATATAATAGACGTTTTATGTTTTAAGCAAAAAAAAAATAAGTTTCCAAGTGCTTTCTCTCTGATGACGTCATCAACTTTCTGCCCCTTTCTCCAGAGAAAGAGGTCATTTTATTTAAATTATTATGAATTACAACCCTGACATGTATATATCTATTTAATCATTCAAGTCTTTAGAATAATCCCCTAAAAAAGAATATTGTACATGGAATAAACAGATTTTTGTTTATGGGCATATTTGTGCAAGTGGCAACTGTAACAGCCATTAAAATGCTATTTTCTGCAAAGAAAAGAGTACAAAATGGAAAAAAATAGACATGATTGTTGGTGACTCAGCTGATATGATTATATGTGTGAAATATTTGAAAAAACTGGGCTTAAATGGGTTAAAGCACGGCTATTTTTTCTGGTCATAAACAAGCTCGAGGGTGTTAATGTTCATATTCAAATCACAAGATGATTTCAAACTTGTTGCTCGGGTGCAGAGATTAAACAGCCCTGTTTACAGAGAGGGCCTGTTGTTATGAGGAGAACAAAAAAAAAAAATTAAACCCTTCCTCCCCCAACGCAGGTCATTTGTTTATTGATCGGAGCGGAGCGAGAGGCAGCAACGAAACCGAAATGAAAAACATGGGTGACGTCAGCGGTGCAGGAGGAAAGAGAGGAAAAAGGTAAAGGAGACAAAGACGTGCTTTGATAACGGAGGAGCTGACAAACAAAACAGCAGCCGCGGAGCTCCGTGGCAGGAATATGAAGAAAAGGAGCGCAGGGGTTTGAGATGACACAAAGAAAGAAGCAGGAAAAATTATGGCGGCCTTCCAAGGGTAAATGTGTCAGAGATGAGACGTGTGTGTGTGTGTTGGTGGCGCTGCAGGAGGAGGGGCTGCTGCAGATACAGGAGAAGGACATTCAATCTGCATTCCAATTGTGCCTGGAGGGGGTCCGTCCTTATCATTCGCTGGCGTCCTGGTGGCATTACCCCCCCCCTTTGGCCCTTCATCACCGGAAACACAATCAGCCGGGGCCAATTTAGGGCTCCTGCAACCCGAACTCGGGCAATGGCGAAAAACAAACCCGGCCTTGCGAGCCCAAAGAGGTTTTTAGACAGGAGAGGGGAGGGAGGGAAGGAGGCGTCTGGGTGTGGGACAAGACACATACAACACGACCCAAGACAAACAAAACGCTGTGCTGCAGGATGGGAAAAACAGGACAGGAAGGCGAGCCGAGCACAGATAGAGAGAGGTGAGCGATCGGGCCTGTTCAGAGAACAGGTTCGCTGCAAGAACTGAGGTCTTAACAGATGAAAATATATTGTTTTTGCTGCAATTAGACAAATCATCCGATGCCACTGGCAGATAATTTATCTGATTTCAAGTTGTTTTTTCCTGATGTGGGTTAAGATAAATTATCAGCCAGTAATTTACTCAGTATTGGACTAATTATAAAACCAAAAACAAGATATTTTCACCTGTTAAGATCAGTTTTTGTAGTGTAGAGAAGAGGCGAGTGACACACACAGCACATCACTGATAATAGGGTAATTAATTAATTACTCTGATCATTTACAAACAACCTCTGATCAGAGATTATCATACTAAAAGTCAGCTGCACAAATCATTCAATCTGTATTAGTGGCATTTACAAGCCAGTGTTTTCTATATTTAGACTTGTGCGCATTTCCTTTTTTGATAAAGCCATAAACTTAAGATGTTTGTCTCTAGTTAGAGATGTTTTCTAATGTCAGATGCAGTGTTACGCCCCTGAAGATGGAAAAAAAAACACACTAGATTTGAAACGAGAAGAAGAAGTGGAAGGTTTTGAATCCCTCGCTGCTCACATTCCTCCATGTTTTGCTCCATTTCAGGACTCTAATCTGCAGCAAACATGTCTTTTTTTTCCCCCTTTTCTTTTTTTTGTTGGACTGCACTCTTGAGACAGCGCCCCCGTTCTGTTGCAAAATGAAAAGCAGCGACGAGAGGAGAAAAACAACTTTGATTGGCAGTCCAGTTCAGCAAACCAAAAAAAAAAAAAGAAAAAAAAACAACACACAATGAAAATTCAGCAGCGTTTTTAAGCAGCAAGGACGAGCAGGGGAAACGGAACAATCCTCGTCAGGCTTCATGTGTTTAAACCATTTACCATCATAGGTTCTTTTCAGCCTCCTCGTATCTTATTTATGGTCAATAAATGCACTGCATTACTTCACAGCCACTGACACTTTTCTCCCAAATCCTCAGATGATGTCATCGTCACCTTCCAGCTTTCTGCGGCCAACTATTACTGCATCTCAGCGTTAAATGCACATATACTGCTAATAAAAAAGCCAAGACATACGAGCATTTATCGACTGAAAGAGCTCAAATCTTCTTTGTTAAAGCAGACAAAAGCGTCTGGTTACATTGTGCAGCCGATGTTGTATGTTGAGCTAACAACAACAACCAAAAACGCAAGATAGAAAGCTCAGAAATAGCAAATGTTCATATATATTTAGTTTTTAACACAATGTCGTGACGCAACGAGCGATATTTTCCCACAGTTTAAGAAACTACATGTTAATGTCGTTCAAGGAAAGTGGTCGTGAATATAATTATTCAAATATGGTGGTTTAATGCGTTAAATAAAGCGGAATTTAACACTAACGCTGTGTTGTTTTGTGCTAATTGAGCCCACTTAACGTTACATGAGAAGTTTAGTTCAGTGTTGGGTTTTTTTGCTCGCTAGCTTCAGCCGGTGTTGCGGTTTAACGGGTGATCGTGTTAACCAGTGACTTCCAACCGGACGCGTCCGTGGTTGTCGTGGTGATGGCAGCCTTTGAAACCCCCAAATTAAACGCCAACAAAAACATCCATTACTTACTTAATTGTTCAATGAGATATTAAACACACATACGTATTCATAAGAAAGGATAAGTGTGTATTTAAATTGATTAATGTACAATTAAAGGCGTTTATGAGGATTCTGCTTGTGCGTTGAACAGCGGCCGAGAGTCACCAGTTAGCACGGTCACCGTTTAAAACGAAACACCCGTTGTAACGCTGGTTAAAAAAAGTTAAGAGATTAAAACTAACTGTTCACATGATAACATGTCAGAACCCCTTACTTAAAGCTTAAACCGCGACAAGGCTGAATATTAAGGGATGTGGTTTTCTTTGACATTTAACGTTAAAAAAAACCTTTCCCCCTAAATGAATGAACAGCTAGTTTAGCCGCTAGCTTCAATTGTTTTAAAACTGTTTTTACCTACCTGTTTCTGGACTCGCTGGCACTGGGTTCTTAGGGGAAACTCCATTTTATTCGTACAGATGATCATTTTCCACTAACAGTGTGCTATTGCATGGATGCGGGCTCTTGTCTTGTTTTTATTTTCCTTGGAGCTTTCCAGGCTTGCTAACAAAAGGGCGGAGAGCTGCAGCGCTGCAGCCCATCGGTCTGCAGCTGAAGACGGTCTGACGGAGCCGAACGGAGCGGAGAAACCTTCCCGGAGCCCAGCCGACAGCTCCGGTAACAGGGCGGCCAATCAGAGCGCGGGAGGCGTGGCGAGGGTGAACAAGGGGACCAATCAGCGCGCAGAAGGCGGGGTTAGATGGGAGAAGGGAACGGGGCGGCTAATCAGCGCGCAGGAGGCGGGGCTACAGGGGGAGACGAGACGCTTCAACGGTGGTAAACATCTGCAAGCTACAGCAGGGGCGAAAAAGTAGCTTGCAGGGGCGAAAAACTGGGGAGGCCTGTGAAAAAGTAGAAAATATTTTTAAAAAATGTATAAAAAATACAAAATTAAAAATATATCAAAAATATAGAATACAAAGAAAAGACAAATAGAAATAAAATAAACAAAATAAAGGCCTGTAAAAAGTGCAAAATAAAATAAAAAAAATAAAAAAATATTTCAAAAAATTTAAATAAATTAAAATTAAATAAATCTAAAAAAAGAAATAAAAGAAAAAACAAATAAAAATGTCCTTCAAAAAGTATAAGATTCAATAAAAAAATTAACAAATAACAATAAATAAACGTTTAAATTACATTTTTAAAAAAATAAATAAAAAGTAAAAAAATAAAAGTAAAATAAAAAATACTAAAAAAATAAATAAATATAAAGGCACACATAAAATTAAAAAAAAGACTGTGGAGGCCTTTAAAAAGTATACGATTTAATTCAATTAAATTATCAAATAAAAAATATTTTAAAAAATACAAATAAAAAAATATTTTAAAATAATAAATAAATAAAAAGAAAGAAAACTAATAAAATAAAAAAAACTGTCAAGGCATTCAAAAATAATTATTTAAAATACAAAATATAAAGACATAAATATATAAATATAAAATCTAAAAACTTTTTATCATTTTCTATTTTTTTTTATCTGTAGTAAACACAATGTTTGATTTTGTAGTTGTAGTTTTTTTTGTACTTTTGACACCAGGGTAAGTACATAACCTTTGTGGTTCCATATTTATTGTCATTTCAAGCAGGAAAACTTAAAAAACAGTTCTGGCACTTAAGTGGTTAACAGGTTAATTAACAACTGTTCTGTTCTGTCTGTGTTGCTCATATATCGTTCTTTGTTGGTTTGCTCTGCTTCTGTTGCTGCTCATGTGTTCTGCTTTTTTTGTAACTGCTTCACATCATGATTTAATATGTATACTTATATTGTGTATATTCTAAAATATAGTATATTCTTTTAAAATATTTATTGATTTTACGCTACCGACTTTTTAATATTTTCTTATTGTGTTTTATTGTCCCTCAGTGTTTTATTTAATACATTTTTTATTGAGACGCTATAGAAAAACATTACCTACTTGCTGTTGTATGACCCACAGACGAATAGGTGGCATTTGTGTGTCTAATTAGGTTGAACTCTTGTGGCTGAAACTCCTCCAGAAGGTGTGAAACCTTCTGGCAGGGATTTTTTCCAGTCACCTTTGAACTGTGAAGTCACCAGGGCCACAAAAACAGTCTTGTTTCCTTTGTCTCAGCTTTCTTTCATCAGCAGAGGGACAGGGAGCAGCAGGATCTGCAGGACTGAACCCTAGCGTTTCGGCCTGCACAAGCAGCCACCTTCTCCATGGCAGCATTGCAAGAACCTGCTCGAGATTAAGATTCATGATGCTTCTAAATTCACGTAACTCAGGCCTGGAGCCACTCGGCCTGCATGACCGAATCCTCGGCAACACAAACAGACTGGTATCTGAAATGGCAGATTTAGCATTAGCAGAACACCTCTGTACAACCTGTTCAAGGCAGAATTATGGCATCCTGTTGCCATCTCACTGTTCCGTGTGAAAGGTTCACTACCGTTTAAAAGTTTGGGGTCACCCAGACAATTTAGTGTTTTTCATGAAAAGTCATATTTACCACCATGAGTTGTAGATAGATAAATAATAAAGTGTCAAGACATTGACAAGGTTACAACAATGAAACAATAAAAATAAAATAGGACCGCAAAAAGTAAATAATAAAATTAAAAATCTATTTATAAAAATAAAATATTTTAAAATTAAAAATAAAAGAATAATTTAAAAAAGAATAAAGATTCAATAAAAAAATTAACAAATAAAAAATTACAAAAAAATAAATAAAAAAAAAGGAAAAACAAATACAATTAAAGGTCTGTAAGAAAGTGCAAAATGAACACATTTTAAAAATAAAAAATAACGCATTTTTAATTCTCAACCTGCTCAAAGGAAGGTCAGTTTTATAGCTTCTCTAAGCAGCTAAACTGTTTTCAGCTGAATTAACATGATTGAACAAGGGTTTTCTAATCATCCATTAGTTTTCTGATGCAATGAATACATTGTTCAATTAAAACACTGGAGTGATAGTTGCTGGAAATGGGCCTCTATACACCTATGTAGATATTGATGCACCAAAAACCAGACATTTGCAGCTAGAATAGTCATTTACCACATTAGCAATGTATAGAGTGGATTTATGATTAGTTTAAAGTTATCTTTATTAAAAAAAACAGTGACCCCAAACTTTTGAACGGTAGAAAACGGGGTCAGAGTTGTTCAGCCATAACACCAGAAAGGAAGCTGTGATTAATTATGTGAAAAAGGTTTTGGTAAAGACAATGGACGCACTGGAAACCGGGATATTTCCAGGATATACAGCGCCACCTAACTGGTGCACATATAAAACACACTAGTCTGTGTCAGACACTTCCCAGAATTAACTTCACTTAACACCATCTTTTTTATCAGGTCCCTGGTGCCTGATAAACATCCACATCTTTCTATTGTAAAAGTTTAAAGTCCGTGGCGGAGCTGGGAAACCCCTGATGACATCACTAAGGTCATTGTGGTGTTGTGGTGACAGTGTGGGGAAGCTGTTTCAACACCCATACAATATTAAACCGGATTAAACCAGAATATACCGCAGCAGCGCAGCCAGAGTCGAGATGGACTCATGTCTGGGGAAGAAGAAACCGTGAACGCTGTAGATTCTAGATCCGGACAAAGCTGAGACACTTAAACTGCTGTCATTCCTCTCTCACGCATCAAATCATCCAAAACGTCCCGAAGCCAAAGGGAAGACGCTTGTATCTTGACCGTGAATCAAATGCAAAACAAACCCTGACTACACTCAGCATGTGACGTTCACGAATGGCCACTGCATTCGGATAAAGGGCTTGTTTTTATTGACCCCCTGTTGTATGGACTTATTCAGTCCACTCTCATGAATAGGTCACTTGTTCTTTATCAGAAATCTCAGTGCTGAGTTGGTTCAAATCAGGTGGTTTTTCTGCCTTGAGCAGCAGGAGTGACATGACATTCACTCACTCACTCACTCACTCCTCACTTTCTGTTTCCAGACTTTCTCCCCATCCCATAAAGTGAGAGTATTCGCACAGTTTGGAACAGAGCTCATGCTTTAAGTGACAGGTTTGAGTGAAAGCTTCTACTGCCAGTGTTTACTCCAAAGAATTGAACGCAGCGTTATTTATCAGGGCTTTCTCTGCTTTATTTGTTGGATTGAAACTTCAGTTTTGTGGAAGTGAAAGTAGAAGTACTGTACTTTACAGTATTATGTCTTTGCTGTAAAAAAGAAAACAAAACAAGTAAATACTGAGATTTCAGTTGTATTTACAGTATCAGGTAATTAATGGTACAATAAAAATCAAGTAAATACTATGATTTCAGTTGTGTTTACAGCATTAGGTAATTAATAGTACCATAAAAATCAATTAAATGCTATTATTGCAGTTGTATTTACAGTATTAGGTGATTATTGTACATTAAAATCAATTAAATACTGAGATTTCAGTTGTATTTAAAGTATTAGGTGATCAATTATACAATACAATTCAATTAAATACTGTTATTTCAGTTGTATTTACAGTATAAAGTGATTCATTGTAAAATAAATATCCGTTAAATACTGTTATTTCAGTTGTATTTACAGCATTAGGTGATTAACTGTATTATAATACAGTAACTATGATTTTCTACAGTAATATTTTGACTACTGTGATTTATTGGAAAATAATATACAGTAATTTACTGTAATAATCTTTTACAGTAACGTTACTGTGTTTAACAGTAAATGCAGTTTTACAGTATATGTAAATTAAATAGGCAACAAGCCTTTATGTTTATTATTATACACACTGATTTAGTTTTTTTTGTTAATTGAGGTCTTATGCAGACAGAGCACTGATATACGTGTATAAAACAGATCAATTCAAGATTATAATTTATTTATATTTAAATTATTTATATTTTATTACACCTTCAGTCCAAGTTTTAAATGAAAGTAAAGCTGGGAAAGAAGCTGTGGATGAGGAAACAAGTATCCCTCTACTAGAATGCCCTTCTCTATTAGATTAACTTACAGTTGCACAGATATCATGTGAATCATTGTGGTGGGCAGAACCGGTCCAAACCAGATCTCCACACACCACTTTAACTCTTTAATTTATACCAAAACGCTGCAACTTTGTGTTAGAATACAGAGACTTTTTGGGAGAGGTCAGATATTTGTCCTGGTCCTGAATGTCAAACATTGCCATGAAACTAACTAAATTACATAAAGTTATCTTGTTTTCTGAGTGAACCTGGCTGGAAGCGAAGCAGTTGTTTAATAGATTAAGAAACCGCTTGGACTGATTAGAATGCAAACATTTCAAAAGTGGCATCTGAATATATTCAAGAAAACTTCAATGTCATTTCAACTGATAACAAGCTCAACCCTTTACAGGCTAATTGTTCTGTCAGCAGCGAATAACAAATAAAGGTGATGTGGTTCAACAGCTGTCGGGTGAAACCACAGCAAAGCTCTCACGGTTGCATCCTGTAATCCATTTTGTCAGGTGTGAAACACTGGTTGAAGGAAGGAACTGATGAAACTCAGCCACAGATTTCCAAGTAAATAGATTTGTTTCCACAGAAGTTGCTCTAGTATCAAAGAGGAGGTGCTTTCCTCAGAAGGAAGTTTATTCTGAAGTCGTCTACGGTTTCGCCTCCTTTTGTTGTCTGACATTTAAATTCCTCATCAAACTGTGTAAAAAAAAAAAAACAAAAACGCTTCACAAACCAGTTGGGAAATGAACACCATGAGATTCATCAGTAACTGCAGGTGTAATCTTTGCGTGTCCACGTTCTACCAGCCAGCTGTTATCAGATAAACACCTTGTTGTGTGGTGATTTAATTAAAACGTCTCCACTCTCCAGCCTCTGCAGCAGAAAAATGAGCAAAAAAAAAAAGGTTTCCTGCTGCGACGCTAAACTCTGCTCAGAGGTTAAACAGCACAACTCGACTACGTGCTGATTCACCCATCGCTTCCTGTTAAAGAAAAGCCTGTCCAAGTAGAAGATACTGCTGCACAGACATAGGGAATCAACAGCTTTAGGCCCAACATCAGCACTTTCTCTAGGATATATACTGGAAAAGTGGATTTCTTTAATATTATAGAGGCTTTCAACTGAAAAAGCTGATAATTTACCATTAGCTGCCTTCGTAATACAGATAAAACTCACAATTTCAGCGTCTGAGATAAATATATACTTTAAAAATTCTCAATATTATGAAAGTCTTTGACAGATCTGATGATTTACAATTATCGCTCT